>OW679198.1:62148813-62514519 GCA_940337035.1 Agriotes lineatus
GAGGTGTATTCATTTGTGACCAGACACAGGCTACAATTGTCTAAGGAGTAGTTGGGCCTGGCTACTCCAGTCACATCTTATCTTAAAATCCTTCATCTCCTTTCATCAAGTGTAAACTCCTTCAGTAAAACAACCTGGTTATATAATTATACAATTTGTGTTCCGGAGTGCATCCTGAACGAGTGCAAGAAATAATCCACGGAACTATGCAAATCGAAGGCTTGCATAAATTCAAGGAGCATCGCAGACACCAAGGCACAAAATCATTAAAAGATACTTTAAAAATATGAAAAAATAAACTGAACAACATGAATATTAAAGAACAGATTCAGTAGAAGCCCTTCCCACAAATGAGCGCTAAATTTGAATAGAATATTGCTATTGGCCAGTTCTACACAGCTCAATTTCTTTTCAAATGAAACAATTTTGAATTCTCGAGAAAGAAGAAGAAGAAGAGTCTTTAATTTGTAACGTTTAAAAACGTTTTTGCGCAATCAATGTCATCCCAGTAGTTTGATTTCTGAGTCTGTTCGTTAAAAGTAGTATATTAATAAAAAAATGACATCTGTAAGAAATGAATAACTCCATAATAAGATGACATGCTTAACAAAAGAAGAAGAAAGAAAATGTTAAGAAGAATATTAGGCTAATCAAAGAAACTTAATGATAAGTAATACACTATTAACCATTACAAAATATATAAAGAAGACAAGCAAAACCACACACAATGTACCTATTACATCGAAAGAATAAATATAAGAAAGTTCAGAAGATAAGAATATAAAACAAATTACAGAATGGAAATCAAGATTATGAGAAGAAAGCATAAACAATGTAAAGAGTAGTAAGAGTTGAGTTAAAAAAAAACAGCAAAAATTAAAAACTGAGAAAAACAATTAGTGATAGTAAGTAATGGTAAAATCCAGTAAATAAAATAATGAACAAATAAATTATTAAAAAAAATTATAAGATATAATCCACCTCAAAAAGGAAAGTGTGAAAGCTTCAGAAAGACATTATGGAAATATAACCCTTAGCAACAGCAAATGTTAAAATATTCGTGTGAATTATCTCTACATATATAAATGAAAGTCGAAACCCTGACTAATCAATGCAGAGCCATAACCACTAGTACTCGAAAGGTGAAATTTAGGCGGAATGTTCAATTTGTTGCATAAGGTTGTGCTAAGAAAGGATTTTTTGAAATTTGACCCCTAAGATGGTAAAAAGGGTAAAATGTGTTTTCACGAATTCCTCAATGTCTCTTAGGCCCGATGAGATATCAACTTAAAGTTTACTTGCAACGATGCTCAACGCAAATGCTTAGAAACGTATTTCAGGATTTTGCCCTAATCAACCCCTAAAGGTGCAAATATGCATTCAAGGTGAATTATAGAACCCTTCATATCTTCTGTGTTTGTTGAGTTACAACAATTTTTTTTGCAAATAGGAAAACTAAAAAAGAGTAGGGTCTTAAAAATTTAGATCTTTTTTCGCTGTAGTTCATTTCAGAATAAAAGCAGGTGGGAAGGATTTTTCTAAATTTCACCCCTAAGGGGTGAAAAGGGAAAAACTGAGTTTTCTTGAATTATTCAATATCTCCTGTACCCGAGCAGATATCGATTTGGTGTTTACTTGCAACGATTGTCAATGCAAATACTTAGAAACGTATATCAGGATTTTGTCCTAATCAACCCCTAAAGGTGAGAATATGCATTCGGGGTGAATTATAGAACCCTTCACATCTTCATTCCTTTTTGGCAAATAGATGTCTTTTTAAAATATTTAGAAAGGGGTTTACGGGTTTATTGAAATTTCAAAAGTGGTAAAAAAGGGAAAACTGTAAAAGTGTAGTGGGTTAAAATTTTGGATTTTTTTCACTGTGGGTCTACTTTGGAATAAAATGAGGTAGAAAGAATTTTCCGAAATTCCACCCCTAATAGGGTGGAAAGGGGTAAACGGTGTTTTCGTGAATTCCTCAATACCTCTAGTGTTTACTTCCATACAATGTCTGAAAACGTATTTCAAGATTTTGCCCTTATCAACCCCTAAAGGTGACAATATGCATTCGTGGTGAATAGAACCCATTGTATCTCCGGTGTTTATAATCAGACCAACATTTTTTCTCATATATATCTTTTTAAAATCTTTAAAAAGTGATTGAAAGGTTTTGTTTTTAATTTAACTGCTAAAGCGATAAAAAGGGACTAAAAGTAAAAAATGGATGAGGTTAAAGTTATTGATTTTTTCGCTGTGTGTCCAGTTTAGAATAAAATGAGGATTTCCGAAATTCCACCTCCAAGTGGTGGAAACGGGTATCTTGCTCATTTAATTTGTACATATATTTTTAAAAATGTGTCTTCATTGTTATACTACACCCATAGTTTTATGAATCTATAGAAAGGTAATGACAATTACATACACATTTCCAGGGGGTACGTGAAGCATAAGGCTGAAAACACAGGAAGCTGTTCAAGCCGAGTCGGCAGCCGACTCTGCCCATGATTCTATGTATTATAAGCGGACGAAACACACGCTGCGTCATGTAGCGCGTACGCCGCGCTTACGCCGAGCGTTCGCCGAACGTACGCCGAACGTACGCCGAACGTACGCCGACCGTACGCTCATCCAGAACAAGTGCCGAGCGCAGTTTTCTTATCGCTTCGAGCGTACCCTCAAGTCTGTGCTATCTTATGACTGTACACACGACAAGCGGTTTCAAAGCGGTGAGTATCAGGCGCGGTTGTCATATATAAAAATATTTTACTTAGATGAGCAGTATCTGACTGATCATTTGTTTTGAAGGTTATATATGTACTAATTTAATTTTGATGGTAAATATGTGTTCCAATATCGAAACCGAAAAATTAATAATGGAAATCCAGGCAAGACCAGCCATATGGGACATGCAGCATGTTGATTATGCAAATAAAATAAAACGAAAACGAATCCATTGTCTTCAATAGGAATACTGGCAACATGTCATCGTTATGTTTATCGCGACGACTTTTTAGCCGACTCGTGTGTTTTATCGCAGGTGGCCGTCGAATCGGCTGCCGACTGTGCGCCGACTCGTGTGTTTTATATCGCAGGCGGCGCCGAGTCGGCTGCTGACTCGTGTGTTTTATCGCAGGCGGCCGTCGAATCGACTGCCGACTGGGCGCCGAGTCGTGTGTTTTATATCGCAGGCGGCCGCCGAGTCGGCTGCCGACTGGGCGCCGACTCGTGTGTTTTATCGCAGGCGGCTGCCGACTCGGCCATCGACTCGGCGTGAACCGCTTCGTGTGTATTTTCAGCCTAAAGGATTGATTGAGAACTTTTTTGAAAGAATATTATTTCTCTTGTACCTACAATATTGTTTTGCAGCGTTTGTTGGTTTAACGTATTATGTGAGCGAGGAGAGGGGAACTCTAGAATTAATTTAAGATTTAGAAAAAAGAGAAACGTTTGCGGTCCGTACGAAGAACGGGCATCTTGCTAGTAAATCATAAGACCACTAAATTTGGTCATTGTTTCATTTAGTGGTTCAAAAGGTACTCAAAGAAGAAATAGACATAGGCATGATACTTTCTAAACGTTTTGTACACACAGTGATTCATAGGAAAGAGCAAGCCTACCATTCTAAAAATAGGCAATTCCACATACATGGCACATGATACTGTGATATCTAAATTTTTATTAAGGGTACTAGCAATCAGAGGTGCCTGTTTGATATCTATCTATATACATATATATAAAAATGAATCCCTATTTCCCTTGGTCACGCCATAACTTGAGAACGACTTTACCTATATCATTCATCTTTTTTTTAAGTTTTCTAATAATTTGTAGAAGGTTCTTACGGAAAGAAAAATTTAGAAAATTGCGCAGAAAATTGGAAAAAACAGAAAACTTAACGACTATTTAACCTTCGCGCGTCTGACAGTTTGGGGAGGGAACGGGGACAGGAAAAGGGACGGGGATGGGGAAAGGGACGAGGATGGGATGGGATGGAATGACAGGAAATAATTAGTCTTTATTTAATACACAAATAATGAACTTCGCGCGTACGAACTCGCAGGTAACAGCTAGTGCTTTATAGTTTACCGATAATCTTTGCAGACATTTGCCTTCTTGGGCAAGTATAAAAGTAGATACAGTTGTACGGAATGGTATTGCTACTATACCTATGTATAATCTATTAGAAAGTTAACCAGAGACAAGGATTGTTATATTGAACAAAATTCAAATTGAAAATGCTAACCTGAGAAAAGAGAATGAAGAGATTAGAAAAGAAAACCAGGAAATTAAACAAGAACTAATGGCGATTAAAAACAATTTGGAATGGATTGAAAAGGATAATAGGAAAAACAATATAGTAGTAAATGGATTAATGATGGGTACAAATGAAACAGCTATATTAATACCGGCAATGGAAAACTGGATAAAAGAAAAACTAGATGTGGAGATCAAGATTAAAGAAGCCTACAAAATTGGACCGAAAGTCTGCCTTGTGAAATTGCGAAACGAGGACGACAAAGAGAAAATTATGAAGCGAAAAGCTAAGCTTGGAAAATTAACAAACGAAAGAATCTACATAAATGATGATTTAACGCAGAAAGAAAGAGAAAAACAGAAGCAAATAAGGAAAAAAGCAGCAGAAGAGAAGAACATGGGTAAGAATGTTAAAATTGGATATAATAAGATCACCGTTGATGGGAAGATATGGAAGTGGAATAAAAATACAGAGAAACTTGAAGACCTGAATCCAAAAAACTAACTCATAAACTTAAGGACGTATACAGTACGACGAAAAATAACGCAAAGGAAAAGGATATGAATGGAAACAATAATATAGTAGGAAACGAAGTTAATAGAAATAAAGAGCAGCAAAAGCAAATATGGAAAATGGGAACATGGAATGTTAGAGGTCTTAGTGGAAAGGAATTTGAATTAATACAAGAGTTTGAAAGAGTAGGACTTGAAATCTTAGCAATAACCGAGACAAAGAAAAAAGGACAAGGAGAAATAATATTAGAGAATGGTCACGTGTTAGTACATAGTGGGGTATCACAGGATAAGCATGCAGCAGCAGGGGTAGGATGCATTTTTAATAAGAAAATAGCAAATAATATTAATAATTGGAAAGGAATATCAGAAAGAATATTGTCATTAGAATTTGATGAAATTTATGGAGAACGAATTAGTATAATAGTAGTATATGGACCGAATGAAGATGATATAGCAAGCAAAAAAGAGCAATTCTGGAAGAATTAACTTTGGCTACAGAGTCATGCAAGGGTAAACTTTTCGTAATGGGGGATTTTAATAGTAGAGTGGGTAAAAAAGGGGATGCAGATGTAGATGTGATCGGAAAACATGGGGAATCTAAGAGAAACAATAATGGAATACGTATGATAGACTATTGTATAATAAATAATTTTATAATAACAAATACATTTTATGAACATCCAAATATACATAAATATACAAGAGTGGTAGAAAACAGAAATGAAAGATCTATAATTGATTATGTGCTTGTACAAAGAAGTAACAGAAAAGCAGTTGCAGACGTTAGAATACAAAGAAGTGCGGAAATATTTAGCGACCACTACTTAGTGGTAGCAAAGATTAAGAAAAGAAATCGTCTACCATTTAAGAAGGAGAAGGGTAATAGCACATTGGTAAAAAAAGACAGTATTAAAGCATATAAACTTAGGGAAGAAGAAACAGCAAATAAATATCAGGAGATTGTGGAAAAGGAAATTACAAGGATAGAGAAAGATATTGAACAAAAGAGAGTAGAAGATATGTGGCAAATATTTAAACAAATTATTATAGAAGCGTCGGAATCACCGGAGCAAACCGAATCGCCGGAAGAATTCGAAAATTGGGAATTGCAGAAGCTGGCTCTCCAAAAATACAAAAAAGTTAGTAGACCACCGACAACAACTGCAACCGTCAAAAACAAAGAAAAAGAAATAAAGACGAAGAGTAAAGACGAAATCGGATCACAAAAAGAAAAGATGGAGGATTTCAAAAAAATGCTATGTGAATGGAAAGAAGAAATTAAAGAAGACCTCAAGAAAAACCAAGATGAATTGAAGAAAGAATTCCAAACAGCCATGGAGGAAATTAAAAACATTAAGATAGAAAATGAAATACTAAAAAATGAAAATGCGAAATTGAGTCAAGATAATATTGAAATCAAAAAAGAGCTGGGAACCATCAAGAGTAATCTGGAATGGATGGAAAAAGAAAGAAGGAAGAACAATGTTGTAGTGAGCGGACTGAAGATAGAAAGAAGCGAACCATCCACGGTAAAAGAAGAAATGCAGCACTTTATGAGGAACAAACTGGAAATAGAAGTTAAAATAAAAGAAGCACATAAAATGGGGGAAAGCGTATGGTTAATAGAAATGGAGAACGAAAGCGAAAAAAAGAAGGTTATGGAAAACAAGACAAAACTCAGGAAAATCACGACGGAGAGAATTTATATAAACAACGACCAAACGAGAATGGAAAGGGAAAAACAAAAACAAATACGAAAGATGGCAGCAGATGGAAGAAACAACCACAAAAACGTGAAAATTGGTTACAATAAAGTGATAATAGACGAAGAAGAATGGATATGGAACACGTACTTGGAGAAAATGGTTCCAAAAAACTAGCACAAAAAAATGAGTATGGAACCCTTGAAATAGACCCGGCAAGGAAACAGGCAAAAAGACAATACACATTAAGTAATTTGAAACAATTTATACAAAAAGTTAAAATAAAAAATATAAACGAAGAGATCAAAGAAAAAATTAATAACCTCAACATAAAAGCTAAACGTAATAAACGGCCGCAAGTTCCAAGTAATAAAGAGAAAGTGTTAAAAATTGGCACGTGGAACATTCAGGGACTAAACAAAGAAGGCAAACTCAAACAGCTAGTACAAGAAATGGGTAGATATGATGTCGATGTTTTGGCAATCCAGGAAACAAACATAAAAGATACGACTCAAACAGAAATCGGAAATTATGTGTACTTTAACGGGGGAGGAACCAAGAACAGGCTAGGAACAGGCTTTCTTGTAAAAAAACAGCTAAAGGGAGCAATTATAAATTACAACATGATCAATGAAAGACTAAGCACACTAAGAATAAGAACAAAGTATAGGAAGGTAAACATAATAAATATTCATGCCCCAACAAATGTTACAGAAGATGAAATAAAAGTGGAATTTTACGATCTACTGGATGAAACCCTCGACAGCTTACCCAAATACGACATCAAACTCATAATAGGAGATATGAACGCTAAGGTGGGAAAAGAGGATACATACAAAGTAATCACTGGGGAAGAAAGTCTACATAATGAAACAGATGACAACGGGCAAAAATTGATAAACTTCGCCGCTTCCAAAAGTTTGGTAATAAAAAGTACAATGTTTAAAAGAAAAGATATACATAAAGTGACCTGGATAAGCCCTGATAGAAAAACAAAAAACCAAATAGATCATGTGCTAACACAAAAAATACATGCAAGCAAAATAACAAAGATAAGAACATACAGAGGCGCGGACGTAAGCTCAGACCATTTCCTAGTTCTAGTAAGAATAAAGTTAACGGCAACGAACACCATACGAAGGAATGAACAAAGAACGCGAAGGAACAACGAACTACTAAACAAAGAAGAAATACAGCAAAAATATAAAGAATGCACAAAAAACCTAGAAGAAAAACAAAAGAAAAAAGAAAATTTAGAAGAAGAATGGGAGCAATTAAAATTTATATTAAAAGAAAGTGCCCAGCTATTAGGGACCGAGAAACAACAAAAAAGAAAAGACTGGTGGGATGAAGAATGTAAAGTAGCTACAGAAGAGAGAAAAAAGACAAGAATGGAATACTTGAAAACAGGGGCACAAGAAGCATACGAAAAATATAAAAGGGCGAGGAACAAAGCACATGACCTATGCAGAAAGAAAAAAAGGAAAGCAAGAAATGAAAAATTAGAAAGAATAGAAGAAGCATACAAAACCAAGAATATAAAAGAATACTATAAATGCATAAAAGAAGAAAAAAGGGCTTCCAATATAAAACGATGGGTTTATTGAATACAAAAGGAGACCTCTGTATGGACGAAAAAGAAATGGCGAAAATATGGGCGGACTATTTCAAATTGACACTAACAGTAAATAATACAGAAGAAAAGACACGACATCCACAACATAAACATAAAAACAAGACAAAAATTCCAACCTATGAAGAAATGTTGGAAACAATAACAAAACTAAAAAATAATCGAAGCCCAGGGTGTGATAACATAGAAGCAGAACTAGTAAAACAAGCCGATAAAAAAGTACTCGAAAGGTTATACCAACTAATAAAGAAGATATGGGAAACAAAAACAATTCCAACTGAATGGACAAAAACAATTATATGCCCAATTTACAAAAAAGGTGCCAGAAATAGGGTATCAAACTATAGACCAATATCACTGTTAAATGTGGCTTACAAAATACTGGCACATTTGATAAATAAAAAACTAAAACAAGAATCGGAGCACAAAATTGGGAGCTATCAAGCTGGCTTTAGAGAAGGGAAATCCGTAATCGATCAGATCTTTATCATACAACAAAGTCATCAAAAATGTAATAAGAAAAATATCCCTATACATGCACTATTTATAGACTTTAGACAGGCGTATGACAAATTAAAAAGACCGGAAATATTTAAGGCGCTGGAAAACTTAGAAATCTCGGAAGATTTAATAAACCTAGTTAAAATGACCCTAAGAATCACAATGAATGCAGTTAAATTTAAACAAATATTATCCAGTGAATTCCAAAGTAACTCAGGGCTGAAACAAGGGGATCCCTTATCCACAACAATCTTCAATATAGTGTTAGAAAATATACTAAAAGAGACTAATGTAAACATGAAGCAAAATATTATAACAGGGCCCTATCAAGTTCTAGCCTATGCTGATGACATAGTAGTATTAGCTAGAACAAAAGAAGAGTTAAAAAGAATCGTCATAAACATCGAAGAACAAGCAAGGAGGGCTGGTCTGGAAATAAATGAAGATAAAACCAAATATACGATACTTACGAACAAAACACAAGAAGTAAACCAGAACATGTCCATCCAAATACCAAGCACAGAGAAAAAATATAGCTTCAACTATGTGAACAAAATAGTGTATTTAGGAGTGGAAATGAATAGTAATGGTCAACAAGGATCAGAAATAGATAGAAGACTAATGATGGGAGCTAGATGTGCAGCAGCCCTGGACAACGTGCTAAAAGACAAAAACATACAAATAAAAACAAAAATCGGACTATACAAATCAGTAATAAGACCAGTAGTAATGTTTGGTGCGGAAACGTGGGTGATCACAAAGGTATACGAAAATAAGATAAGTATATGGGAAAGAAGAATATTAAGAAGAATATTTGGAGGAATAAAGGTGAACGAAGAATGGAGAAGGAGAACTAACCAAGAAATTGAAGATTTATTCCATGAGCCAAGTTTAATTGCAGTTATTAAACAAAGCCGACTACGATGGTTGGGACACATAAGTAGAATGAACAAAGATGACCCAGTACGAAAAAGTCTAGAAAGGGAAGCAGAAGGAAGAAATAAGAAAGGAAGACCGAAAACCACTTGGTGGGATGATGTGCAAGAAGATATAAATGCGTTGGGAATAACAGATTGGAAAACAAAAACTAAAGACAGGAAAGCATGGAAGCATGCTATCAAAGCCATAGGCCAATAGGCCTGCTAGTGCTGTGTATATATATATTATAGAAGCGGCTAAACAAACATGTGGTACAATTACAACCAACACTAGTAAAAAGCAAACGTCTTGGTGGAATGAAGAAATTAAAAATGAAGTTACACAAAAAAAACGGGCGTGGAAAGACTACTTAAATAACAAGAATGAACAAAAGTACAGGGTTTATAAAGACTACAGGATAAAAGTTAAAAACATGGTTATCGAAGCTAAACAAAAGGCATGGGAAAAGTTTGGAGAAAGAATTGAAGAAACAAATAAAGGGAACCGTAAACTATTTTATAACGCAATCAAGACAATCCGAAAAGGAAGGGCAAAACAGTCGATGACTATAAAAAGTAAAGAGGGTCTATTGTTAAAAGATGAAGATTCAGTTATGGAAAGATGGAAAGAGTATTTTAGTGATCTACTTAATCCAGTAGAGGTAGAAGGCGAAAACAATAGAGAACAAATAACAAACGACCAAAAAATTGAGGAAGAAAACGAAGCACTTACCTTAGAAGAGATTAAAGAGACAGTTAAAGAAATAAGGATCGGTAAAGCACCTGGCCATGATGGAGTAACACCAGACATGATTAAACACCTGGGGGAAAGAGGAATAAATTTACTATATAATATTTGTAATAAGGTATGGGAAGAGGAAGAAATACCGAAGGATTGGGAAGTAGGTGTCATTATGCCCATACATAAAAAGGGCGATAAGAAGGAATGTCAGCATTATCGAGGGATAACTTTATTAAGCAGTGTAGTGAAAGTGTATGAAAGAGTGTTAGTAAACAGGTTACGCCCAATTGTAGAGCCACAACTGAACAAATCACAAAGCGGATTTAGAAGAGGCCATAGTATCCAAGATCATATATTTACCATGAAGCAAATTATTGACAAACTACTAAGACAGAGGAGAGAGGCATACCTAGCATTCATTGATCTTGAGATGGCTTTCGATAGGACACCTAGAAACAGGATATGGGAGAGTTTGCAACGACGCGGTGTTAACACAAAATTAATAAATGGGATAAAAAGCCTATATAATCAGAGTGTTAATTACGTTAGAACACATAATATGCAGTCACAAACATTCTTCACAAAAGATGGGTTACGACAGGGAGGTGTTCTAAGTCCGTTACTTTTCATTATATTAATGGACGATATAATAAAACAAGTAACCACAAAGACAAAATGCCTTGAGATAGGATATAACAACTTGCAAAAGGTCAGCTTAACAGAGTGTGCATTTGCAGATGACGTTGTAATAATGGCCAATACAGAAAGAAATCTTCAAACTAACTTGAGAATATGGAAAGAAACATTATACTGCGTCTCAGGGTGACTAGACAGTAAAGGGCCTTATGGCAAACAGCAACACACAGCGATGCCATATGTCTCCACAAAAGTGTTCTGTAGAACAAACGCACCGATCACAGACAAACAAATCCGGCTATTGTAATAGAGACAGCTTAACTATAATCCCTCATTACCTGGTCCGTTTTGTCAGTGATATTCAAACAAGTTTACGAAAAAACAATTACGTACAGTAGGATCTCCATCGCCCGTTGCATAGAACTGGCAACTTCGGAGCGAAATTCCCATAAGGAAAGCATTCCCTATCCTCTCCACGCTGTCTTGTCACCCTGAGACGCTCTATAGAAGCCTACAGCTTAAAAATAAATATTACCAAAACTAAGGTTATGGTCATAACGAGCGACGAAGAGAAGACGATTAATATACGATTAGACAATAGGGTGATAGAACAGGTGAAAGAATTTAAGTATCTGGGGGTAATAATAGATAGCAAAAAGGATCAAGAAAAGGATATTCAGGAGCGCATAGAGAAGGCACTTAAAACATATTACAGCATTCGCACATCTATCGTGAAGAAGAAGGAAATATCCAGAAACACGAAACTGTTGGTGTATAAAACTATCTTTCAACCTATCTTGTTATTCGGATGTGAAACTTGGGTTTTATCAGAGAGGGTGAAGAGCCGGGTGCAAGCAGTAGAGATGAAGTTTTTAAGAGCGGTGAAAGGCATAACGAGAAGAGACCGAATAAGGAACCAGGAAGTAAGGGAGGAACTGGATGTAAAAGCAATACTAGGAACCATAGAAAGCAAACAATTGGGATGGTGGGGCCACCTTCAGAGATTAGACAACAGCAGACAAGTTAAGAAAATTTGGGAAGCAAGAACAATAAATAGAAGAGGCAGAGGCAGGCCGAAAGAAACTTGGGACGATGTTATTGGGAAATTGTTGAAGAAGAAAAACTCAAACTGGATGGAAGCAAAAGTGTTGGCACGCAATAAAAAAAACTGGAACAAATTTTGTGAATAAGTGTTTATATAGTGTAGTACTTATTAAGAAACCCGACACCTCACGGTATAAGGGTACCGATTATATATATATATATATTTTATAACAATAATTCAATAATGTAGTTTTTTTTTGAGCCGGTAATACAGCTTGTGTTAAGGTAGAAATAAAGTTATTGACTTTTCCATCAAATGCTCATTTGGCTTATGCAGAAAGTTGACTGCAAAAATAGGATTTTTTTTTAATTTAAAATGTTTAATATTTACAATACAATAAACACTACATTCATTAAAACTTACTAAATGAGGCTTTGATATTTATTTACCTATAAGATATATTACACAGGCAAACAAATAAATGTACTGTAACTACCATAGACTACCATCATGTTGCATTAACAACTATAATACTGCTTAGTCTAACTTTTATTATAACATAATTTCAAAAATAAAATGTACGTATTCTTTTCAGTACAAATATATACATCAAACTAACTATATACAAGTGATTTAAAGATAAAACAGGTCTCAAATAGGTATTATTAAATGCTAAAGAGAAACAAAAAAGCATAGTAAAGTTATACTTCTTTACACAATGATTAAAATAAAACTATAATTTGTATTAGACCTTTCTATATTAACACAGAATACAGACAGAGCTTCCTACCTGATTTTGACGAAACGGAGTAGGGCTGGGGCATGGGGACGGACCAACAGATCCAGCGCGACGGTGGCGGCGAGGGGGTGGCACTGGGGGGCAAGGCATTCCTTTGGGTGGCAGCGGGGGACGAAGAGGTTCCATCCGTGGGATGTTAATAGCCTATCGTAAAAAAGTTCTACTAACGCACTTTCTTCAAAATTAATCAATACTTACTCGACGAATATGAGTCTGTCTCTTTGGGTGCCGGTGGTACATGTCATCGCACGATGGACAGAATATCTGCAGGCATTGGTCGCAGTGGACGGCAGGTGTCGATGACCCACACAACTCACAGTGTTTACCATCTCCGCGTTTCGATTCTAAAACATACGTTTTTAGTCTCACAATTGTAAAACATTGTAAGTGTGAGCAAACTTGTGTCAGTGCTGAGGCTTACGTTTTACTTGAGTCTTTATGGGCAGAGGTGGTGCGTTGGAGTACTGCTGCTGACCCTGAAATTCTATTATTTCGTAATCTGGCTCTGGCGCAGGCGGTTTCTGTCTTGGAAGGGAATTTTGTCTTTTGTTCTCATCATTAGGGATTGGGGGAGGTGCTGGTCCACCGCCGGTCTTGTTCTGTAATGTTTGTTAGATTATAGGTCTAGTTTTATAATATTTTGAATGTTGTATTGGTTTGTTATAAAGATGCTAGTAATATTTGCTTTCTAAAAATTCGTTTTTACGTTATTTATGCAATGCATTACCACTATTCCACTTCTCAAACGTTATGAAAAAAGGTTAAATATTAAGAAATGAATGACAATTCAACGTATTTTTTAAAAACTGGACATAAAATACCGTTGTTTTTAGAATGCTAAAAATCTCCACTTATTTTATGGACCAAAATACGTATTTACTAGGTATTGTATTTTGTATATATTATTATATTATGTACGTTGTTAATATTTTAGCATGTAGCAGAAGCCTTAATAGTATTTTACAGTAGAAGTCCGTTAGGATAGCCTTTACTGCCGAGCCAGAGAATTTGTGAGACGAGCTCGAAGAGCGAGTCGAATAATACTGACGAGGCAGTAAAGGCCCTAACGGACGTGTATTGTACAATAGTTTTTGTAATACCTACATACAATTCGGTCATATCTATATTTTTCTAATTTATTTTCATCAAAACGCTAGGTTTGTGTAATGACGTTTTAGAACGATTGAGAGTGCGTAGAACGTTGCAACTGTTGTTTATAAATGTCAGTTATTTCCAATTTCGTATATGGTTGTAAGCAGTTTTAAGTTGTAACCAGCTCGTAACTTACGACATCTGTAGAAAATGATGAAGATATTCCTAAAGACGTTAAGATTCTGAATGAGCAAGTTATTTTAGCGTATGTTCAGGAGTTATAGCAGTCTTTTGCGCCTTCTTCTATGTGGAGTTAAAGGCTTGCTTGTTGCTGGATTTGTGTGACAAACGTCACTTTGACGTTTGGCAAACAATTTAGCAGGCCGTGGTCTTTACGGACACTTTTTACGGCCGGGCCGTAAAGAGGTTGCTTACGCAGTAGTAAACAGTCCTTAAAGAAATATTTAACAAGTAGGTATTACAAAAATATTATTAACAACACTCTGTGGTTGACCAAAAACATTATGAAGAGAATTTCGTATTTACTATTTCAACTAAAAAAACCAAAACCTTTGACAGAAGATCTTCCAAAATCATTAAAAATTAAAATCAGGGATACCATCTACATGATACTGAATAAAGACATGTAACACTTAAAACCGTACAGCTTACGCGAAGAGTTGAATAACAGATTCTGGAAGTTGGCAGAACAACTTTATATCGCCTGTTAAAATGTTATGAATTTTCATATAAAGAAGATTGGCAGTGTGCAGTAGACCAACTCATATTGTGACTTTGCCAGAGAATTATTTACATTGAAATAGTTATTTACGTTATAAATCCGGAAAATAATATTTTATGGCCGTGTATCATACAATGGTTTTTGGAATACTTGTTAAATATTTCTTTAAGTACTGTTTACTACTACGTAAGCAACCCCTTTACGGCCCGGCCGTAAAAAGTGTCCGTAAAGACCACAGCCTGCTAAATTGTGTGCTCTCAATCATTCTAAAACGTTATTACACAAATCTAGCGTTTTGATGAAAGTAAATTAAAAAAGATATGTCTGACCGAAATGTATGTAGGTATTACAAAAACTATTATACAATACACGTCTGTTAGGGCCTTTACTGCCTCGCCAGTATTATTCGACTCGCTCTTTGAGCTCGTTTCACAAACGGACTTCTACTGTAAAATACTATTATTTCATACTGTTTTATACAATATGTGTTCATTAAAAAAGTTCATAAGGGGCGGCTATGGAAATTCAAACGTATGAATAGTATGTTGATGGCACTGTAAGTCTATGTAAAATTCGAGTTTAGCAGGTTAGGTTTTGGGTCAGTCTGTGTCAAAATAACAAATAACGATCTATGCAATATATCAAATGAAGAAAAAATAGAAAGAACAGTGAAAAAGAGGAAATGGGAATCGATAGGACATACACTAAGAAAACCGAACACAAACCTAACCAAACAAGCATTAGAATTTAACGTCGCGGGAAAAAGGAAAGCAGGCAGACCAAGGGAAACATGGAGAAGGGGCGTAGAAAAGGAGTTACAGCAACAAGGAATCTCTTGGAACGAAGCGAAACGTATAGCACAAGACAGGAAAACGTGGAAAGATCTTGTGGAAAAAATAGTAAAAACGGACCCACCACATGATGCGTAGGAGTAGTGACCCTACCATGTATACAACAGCAAACGACACAACCTCAGGTTGCCCTTTGTTCCTATGGGAATTACAGGGAAGAAAGAGAGAGAGAGAGAGTGTCAAAACTGACGGAAAACCTAACCTGATAACCTCAAATTTGACATAGACTTACAGTGCTACCAAAATATTATTAAGCAGTTGCCTAGCAACACTTTCCGGCTTTGTGATGTAATATTCCAGACTCAAATTAATGATGTAAAATCATATTTTCCGGACAGTATGAAATAAATAAATGTACTGTGATTAACAGAAACAAAAGGGAAAGAAAGTGGATTAGAAATGATTAGGAAATATATACATCACATCTGTTCAGAGTCTGACAGCCATGCCAAATATGGAGTTTGAATATTGATAAACCAAAGACTTAAGAAGAAAATGACCAACCGAGAACCTATAAATGAAAACATTCAAGGAAATTTACATATATATGCGAGATGAATAACATTACTTGGAGTAAGTTTACGATGAACTTGTTTCAGCAAAGGATACATTTTTTGAGACTAACAAATATTGAAAATGCCAGAGAGGTGATAATGTTAGGTGACTTCAATAGTCGCGCAGGTAGAAAAACCGATGATAAAGATGTATGTCCGTTTGGTGAAGATAATGTAAATGGCAACGGAATGTGGTAAATTGACCTAACTTTAAAACAGAAAATCTTTATCCAATTGCACGACGTAAGAGTACAGAGAGAAGCAACCTGTGGATCTAGCTGGTACTTCGTAAGAAGAAAAATATACTTGTATACCCAGATGCAATACCTATCACGGATATCAGGATACCTACGCAAGAAGGTGCAAAAGGAGACCTCAAGACTACTCTAATATACCTAATTTAGATAGGTTACTCCACAAAAGTACTAAGTATTAATGTATATCAGTGAAGCTTAGATGAATATCCAATACAGCCGAACGATGTAAATTTTGAAGAAAGCTACTTACACCAATATGATATAAGTCCTCCATAAAGCTACACGAGAAGGCAAAGGTGTAGAACAACTAAAATGCATTAAAATATCGTAGACAAAAGAAATAGAATAATTGTTAGAGCAGAAGGGAAAATTATGTATACTGGAAATGGTTAAATGCTAAATCGCCAGAAGGCAGGGATGCATTTAATAATATCAAAAGAGAAACACAGCAGAAATGTGAATAGCAAATGCAAAGAAATTGAAAGATACATCGGAGGAAGGAGATGTACAGAAATCTGGAAATTTATTGGAAGAGTTAGAAAAACCAATATGGAAAGGGTTGCCATACAGAGTATATCACTGCAGCAATGAAAAAATCACCACAAACATTTACTGAACGAAAACTGACTACAATACACTCAAGAATATATATATCAATTAATTTAGAAGGAGGAAGAGTGGAGATAGATGATAGTACCGCAAGGAAAAGCTATTACAAAACTCAAGAACCTAAAATCCTGTGGGCCAGAATAAATTTATGGATTAAGTATTGGAAAATGGTACAAACAAACTTATTAGAATATTAACACCTAACACGATTATTTTAATGAATACATCAATGGCCAAGAAGTTTCCAAAGAATGGAAGATGGAAGAGTAACAGAAACAATTGCAACAATTATAGAGGAATTTCTGTAAAGAGCTCAATCAATAGGTTGTACGGAAGAATATTAAGAGAACTAATAGAACCAAAGTGGGATATAAGAAAATAGAAATAGACGGAAAGAAATTCGTATGGAGCGACGAGGAAGAGGGAAGTCTAAAAAGCGCTGAAGACCCAGAATCAAAAAACTAAAGGCGATAACTGAGGACAGAATTACGTTGACGGACCACGCACGAGCAAAGGACTGGAGACCGAGAAAAAGAATCGTATCCAAGTAAGACTATGGAAATGCAGAAAGAGCACAAAATAAATATAGGAACGTGGAATATAACAGAAACAAGATATGAAGGAGCACTGAAAGAACTACAACAAGAAGCGTACATATATAGATTAGAAATATTAGCTATCCAAGAAACAAAGCAGAAAGAAAACTTCAAAATAGAAATGAGAAATTACATAGCATTTAACAGTGGTAACGAGAGAAGTGTGTTTGGAGTGGGCTTCTTGATAACAAAAAAACTAAAACATGCAATCGTCAATTTCACACCAGTCTCTAAAAGAATATGCTGCATAAAAATAAAAGGAAAATGAGCAAATGTCAATATTATAAACGTCCATGCAGCCACGGAAGAAAAGGAAGAAGAAGAAAAAGATAAATTTTACGAAGAGCTAGAAGAAACATATAGCAGACTCCCAAGGAGAGATACAACACTCATTCTTGGGGACTTCAATGCCAAGATAGGACGAGAGGAAGCTTATGTACCAACTATTGGGAGGTTTAGTAAACATAGGGTATCCAACAACAAAGGATTAAAATTGATTGGGTTTGCAGCAGGGAAGCAGTGTAGAATTATCAGTACATATTTTCAAAGGAAAGAAATCTAAGGAACCAAATCGATCACGTACTGATCCACGAAAACGATGCAAAACAAGTGGAAAATGTCAGGACATACAGAGGGGCAGAGGCGAACTCCAACCACTTCTTGGTAGGAATCAAGTTTAAAATGGAAAAAGTTTTAAAACCCAGGTGAAAACAACAAAACGAACAGAAAATTAACCCAGAAGGTCTACAGAACCCACAAGAACGGGAAAAATACCAACACAAGATCAACAAAAAGTGCAACGAACTAGCGGAAGAAACAGGAATAAATGAAAAGTGGAAAGCCCTGTCACAACTGGTAGTAACAACAGCTAAGGAGGATCTAGGTAGATACGAAAAGAAGAGAAGGACAACATGGTTTAACGAAGACTGTATTACAGAGCATAAAAATAAAATAGAGACAAGGAAAAGGATGCTACAGAACTACACACAAGAAGAAGAAGAAAGATATGGAATACAGAGGAGGAAAACAAAGGCTACCTATAGACGAGCTAAAAGGGAGTATTACGAAGCAAAAGTACAAAAAATCTAACAATACTATAAAAATAAAGAAATAAAAAATTTCTTCCAAGAAAGCAAATCGTGGCGAACAGGATACCAATAGAGGACAAATTTCTGCAGAGATAAAGAAGGGAACCTGATAGGGGACACAGCGCAAAAAGTCGAAAGATGGAAACAGTACTTCCAAGAAATGTTAAACGAGGAGACTGAACAAGACCAGATAGAAACAGAAGTACCGACAAGAGGACGGAACCTAGGGAAGAGGAAGAGCCAACAAGAGAGGAAATAGAAGAGATTACCACCAACCTAAAAAATGGAAAAAGCCCAGGTGAGAACCAAATTCCAGCCGAACTGATAAAATATGGGGGCAGAACACTATCGGAAGAACTGTTCAAGCTATTAAAAGAAGTATGGCAAAAGGAGGAAATCCCTGACGAATGGAAAACGGCGATTATAGTGCCTATCTACAAAAAGGGTGACAAAGCCAATTGTAAAAATTACAGAGGTATATCACTCCTAGATACCATATACAAAATATTAGCAACAGTCATAAGAAACAAGCTTCAACCGATTGCAGATAAGGTAATAGGGGAATACCAGTGCGGATTCAAAAGGAGCTGTTCGGTAATAGAGCAAATCTTCACGCTAAAAGAAATTCAGGCAACATGTTACGAGCATAAAACCGAAATATACACATTGTTTATCGACTTTCGACGGGCTTACGACTCAATAAGGAGGAACAAACTATTTGATGCACTAGAAGAGCTAGAAATCCCTACTAAATTAATACAACTCATAAAAATGACACTGGATCAAACACAGAACAGAGTAAAAATAGAGAACGAGCTTTCAGAGGCGTTCCTAGTCAAAAACGTCCTCAGACAAGGGGACCCCCTCTCAACCACCTTATTTAACCTAACCCTAGAAGCAGTAGTGAGAAGAAGTAGAGTTAATACAACAGGCACCCTGATAAATAAGAGCCACCAGTGCATAGGTTACGCTTACGACATTGCATTATTAGCAAGGAGTCCCCAAAGAGCTACAAAGAATAATAAAGAACTTGGAAAACGAAGCAAGGAAAGTGGGACTGCAAATCAACAAAGAAAAAACAAAATATATGATAATGGGAAAGAAGACACCACCAACAGGGACACTAACCGAAGTAACCTTCCAACTAACGGGCAATAGAGAAATGACAGTAGAGCAAGTAACACAATTTATAAACCCTGGGGGCGGTAATTACAGACAAGTCCCGAGTGGTGTAACTTGAACAAGCTTTCACGTTCGATCAGCAGAGTTAAGCAACGCTCTCTCTGGTCAGAACTTGGATGGGAGTTCCACTGTTGCATCTCTCGGCGCCTCGTGATACGGCTGTCACGGAAATAAGTGGTCCCGGCGGTCATAAAAACATCATGACAGTCGTTAGTGGGGTTGGAAGTCCCCATAAATGCACAGCGACGCCTATAATTGGCCTAACGGTTGTTGGCTGAGTGCGAAATAAATAAATAAATAAATAAACAATGCATGCGAAGGTACAGAAGTGGGAGCTAGGATAATGAAAGGTGATAAATGTGCATGGGCATTAAACAGCATAATAAAATCTAAGTGGGTGTCGAGGAAAGTGAAAGTGCAGCTCTATAGAACAGTGTTAAGACCAATAGTGACATTCGGAGGTGAAACCTGGATTCTGAATAAGAAAGAAAGAGATAGCTTAGAAATTTGGGAAAGGAAAATATTACGGAGGATATTTGGAGGGCTGAAAGTGGAGGAGAAATGGAGAAAAAGAACAAATAAAGAGGTGCAAGAGATTTACGGAACAGGATCAATAACGAAGTTTATTCAAAAGCAACGATTAAGATGGCTAGGACATGTAGGAAGGATGGCGGACACAAGGCTACCAAAGATAATACTAAATAATAAGGAACGACATGGACGAAGACAGGGAAGACCGAGAAACAGCTGGAGGCAAGCGGTAGAGGCAGACCTTAGAGAGAGAGGAATAACGAACTGGAGACAAAAAGTACAAAACAGAGAAGAGTGGAAGAAAACCACACAGCAATGGGCCTGAATGGCCTGTCAACGCTGGATATGTATGTATAATAGAACTGGAATTCATAGAGGAAGAAGAATGCAGCTTTAGAAGTGAAAGATCATGCACAAATAACGTGTGTCATGAAACAAATAATAGAAAACGGAGCAGCAATGAATTTAGAAATGCATATATTATTCATAGATCTCACCAAAGCCTATGGGACTACAGAGTACAAATATAAACCAAACCTTGATTCCTGCTAGTAACAACTTATATGATGATTCTACTTCGATAGTTAAGATAGGGAACAAATTATCTACACCATTTAACGCAACAAAGGGTTTGTGACAAGATTGTTGTATATCCCCAACATTATGAAGTAGAAACAAAAAAATTCGGAGATGGGAATACCGCTTCAGAACACAGCCGTTTATAGTTTACAATTTACAGATGATAATAACAGCCATGGCAGGAATAGAGAAGATCTTGAATAAATTACCCGTGGGGAATGGGGCTCACAATAAACATTTAGGAGACCAAGTATTTGAGTATTAGAAGAGCAATCTATAATTTATGCCTAGATAACTCAAAAGAGATCAAGTTTGTGAAGACTACAAATATTAGGAACGATATTCGATAAAACTGGTATTGATGTAAAGGCAATAAGAGCAAGAATAATTACGCAAATAAAGTGGTACGGTTCTGAAAATACCTACCATATAGAGAAATAAAAAAAATTTAGAAGCAACCGCGAAATAAATATGCTGAGAAAATCACTGAGAATTTCGCGAGCCAACAGAGTAAGGAATGAAGATATTTGACAACATATGGGACTGCAAGATATGATCATAAAAGAAATTGAAAGAAAAAAACTCATTTGGTACAATCATGTACAGCCGATGACAGACCATAAGTTACCAAGCCTCCAGTCCTTTCTGGCCTAATAAAAACCTTAGTCTGTTGAGAATTATTTTGGTTTTGTTATAAATCATCTCAAAAGAGATTTGAGTGCATGACAAAGATATAAGATACTTGTACGCAATATAGAGGTTATAATAAGTGGCGGAGTACAGATTATAGTATATTTCTAAAATGTTAAAACAATAAATGAAGCAACCATAACATGAAGATGAAGACTCTTGATGAACTCTTTTAAATTCACTTTTTAAATCTTCATCTCTACAGCATTCTCATCAACGCAATAAGACTTTCCTGTTTCGGTAGAAGAATACTTTTTTAAACAATCGAACTTTTTAGATAATTAGCTCTTCCAGTATTAAACATAAATTTATACCAGTCAATTTATATAGGTATTACAGATAATGAACCAGACTGCAAATTTTTGTCGCTTCTGATCTGTTTGAAATCGCTCAAATATTTTACGTTACTCTCGCCGCCAAGATCAAATCTATCCTCTTTTCTTTATAATTAATGAAAATTTTTAGTCTTACGTACGAATCGTAAATCATAATAACTCAATTTTACTTGCTTGTAATATTTAATTTTCTTAATATAAATATTAACAAAAGATTTCTGTGTCGGGGCCAACCGGAAAATTTCCCGGTGGTAGAATCCGATGCTGATTTATTAAAGCAAATTTATACCTAATTATTTTAAAAGAGTTAATCTTGGTGAGCTGTGCGCAAGCGTCGTCCGCTCGGTGGGGAAGTGAACCCAAGTTTAAAATTCGCTTCTAAAGGCAAAGTTCGAATTCTCAGGCATGCACACAAGACGCGTAGTGTTCAGAGTGAGACTATGTCAGCGCCATAATGTTTTTACCCGTTCCCAGACCCTACTAGCAATATAAAAGTAAAAATATGTGGTTATTTGACACATACTGACACAAAACTTAACCTGCAATTATCGAAACTGACATAGCTTGACAGTGCTACCAACAATGCAGTATTGAGTAACCTGGTTTTACCTCACTAGTATGTTATGGGCCACTTTAGATGTCTAGAATCGATCTACTAATACCCTTATAATTAGGTGTTGAATAAATATAATTATGTCATTTTGTATATACTATTTTGATCAAATGTTGAATTGAAATATTCGTAATGATCAATATCATGCTGACTATTGCATACATTTATCAAACGATGTCATTTGACCAATGATCGAACTCGCTTTTTTAACTTTCAAGCAATCAAACACGACTTGCGTCGATAATTATTGTTATATAACAACTTATCGGTAATACTCCACCTTACTCATTAAAATGATTCGTGAGTTTTTAAATCGATTCAAGCAATACTCACGCAAAATATATTGCATGCATAGTTTCTTGCTTCGATAATGCTGACCAGATTGCACTCCCGCTGGATTGCTTAGAAAATACGCCCTCCAGCTTCGCTGTCGGGACGTATTTTCAACAGTAATGTATTAAGTGCATAGTGACTTGCCGATAATGCTGGTCAGATTGCACGACCGCTGGATTGTTTAGAAAATACGTCCGACAGCGAAGCTGGAGTGCAATCTGGTCAGTCGGCCTCTGCCTCTGCCCTCAAACCATACTCGCACTCGCAAAAATTAAGTTTCTGGCCTTGTGAAACAAATAACTGTTGCGTGACTATTGATTGAATCGATTAAAAAAACTAACAAATCATCATTTTAATGAGTAAGGTGGAGTATTACCGATAAGTTGTTATGTAACACCTTATCGACGCAAGTCATTTTTGATTGGTTGAAAGTTAAAAAAGCGAGTTCGATCATTGATTAAAAGACATTGTTTGACAGATGTATGCAATAGTCAACAGTAATGTATTAAGTGCATAGTGACTTGCCGATAATGCTGGCCAGATTGCATGACCGCTGGATTGGTTAGAAAATACGCCCGACAGCGAAGCCTTTCCTTATTTTCTTTTGAAATTGTTCAAGTTCTTGCTATAGAAAAAAAAAATTGTATTATACACGACGATAAAGTTATTACTATCCACTCTTGAATCATTTTTATTTTTAACCTGTAATTCAGCACCAATAGTGTTTATCTATATCTTAAACGCATTTTAACTCATTTTGAATTGTATTTGTGTGCAACATTTGTGTTTTGACGTTGCTTTGTCATTTGTAATAATTTTGTCGGCAATCAAGATATTATTATTATTATAAATGCTTCCGAAACATTTTGAAGTTAAGTTTGGATTCCTTGGACGACACAAATTCTGTGAATATTTAAATGCGACCTGGAAACATTCAAACGGATGTTTTGAATTACAATAGACACAATTTGTGTTTTGAGCTTTTAGCATGCACAGCTAAAACATTTTATTTATAAATACCGCAAATAAACATAACCCACAAAATTCAAATCAAAGAGAATATGGTGGAACATCAAATTTGTGTATTGGCGACACTGCCGTGACATTGGCGCTACTGGCAGGTCATTGATCCTATTTTTGGGTTAGGTATGTGGTGTGGAAAATGGCAGTACAAACCGTCACAAAAATAGGTTTGACAGTTTGAACTCAATGAATTTTAACAAGTTATCGGTTAAGTTTTAACGTAGAAATAAGTGAAAATGTATTATATTTCGGACTTCTGTCGAGTATGCCTTCAATACGACAAGCCGCTCGTCGACATCCTGAAAAAAGAAACCGAACCAGACACACTAATAAACAAGCTCAAACTATGTGTGTCAGAAGTGGTGTGTACTACTTAAATCTTTTATATTTTTCAGCGTTAACGCTCGCCGTATGCTTGCAGGAATGGTCGAAGGACGAAGCCGTTCTCATGTGCCAGCCGTGCATAGAAAAGCTCAATTCGGCTTTCGAATTCAAGCGACAGTGCTTGCAGTCGGCCCAAGCGTTGGCCAGCTACATCTCCCAGCTAGAAGGTGCCGAAGACTCTGAAGAAAGCCGAATCGAGTCGAAAGTGTATGTAAGTGTATCTCGTAATGAAGTAAGCCAAGACCTTGTCGATGAGTATGTCAAAATTCAGAAAGAAGAGGAGCAATCTCAAAAACCCACCTCGTTTATTCGCGTTAAGTCGAACCAGCAGTTGTACCCGCAAGTACCAAATATCATTCTGACCGCTAACAACACCAACCAAAACACGTTCCAAAACATCTTTCTGAACCTAATCCCTTCGAGCGCCATAAAATACCAGCCGCCGACGGTTCCTAACCTAGCTTTCATGAATCGCATAAATAGTGTGAACGTGAAAGCGCCGCCGCACAAAGACGCCAACCAAAATATGTTCGTGAACATCAACAACACCCTGCACAAAATTTTCCCGATTGTCACACAAAATAAGGAGACCAACAAGACGAACCCTCCGCAGATTTCCATCAGAGCCCCGGAAGAAGTGAACATATCACGAATCTTAACAGAGAGTAAGACCGAGGAACTAAGTGTTGAGATAGATCCTATGTGTTTTGATTGCGAGGACGATCGAATGCCCGAGGAGAGCCCCGCGAAGGATTGGGAGGAATTGATTTCGAGCAATAAAATTGGGCCGGAGATGCTTAATAAGCCTCCCAAGCCGAAACTAATCCCTGGCATTCCAGCTTTGACAAAATTGTCTCCACCTCCGCCACATCTTCCACAGCCTCCACATCTCCCACAGCCTCCACATCTCCCGCAGCCTCCACATCTCCCGCAACCTCCACATCTCCCGCAGCCTCCACATCTCCCGCAGCCTCCACATCTCATGCAGCCTCCACATTTGAATAACATGGATTTCACTCATCGTTTCGAGAAGCCTTTTGGACCAGTTCCTCCACCACCTCTTAATAATTACATCCCTATCCGACCTAAAGCAAAGCAGGATTTCATTACTGCCGATTTGGAGGAAAAAATGATGGAATTCTTAAACGTGGATCACTTTATGGTGCCTCGGGAGCGGATCAACCATCTTAGTGGCGAATTGTGCCCGAAACCACTCATGTGTGAGCAGTGCGGGCAAATGTGTGATACTCTGAAGGCTCTGCGTTACCACATCAAGCAGTTCCATCTTGGCAAGTTCCCTTATAAGTGCAAATACTGCTCGTCGGTGTATGCCTTGCGCACACAATATGAGGCGCATATGCAGAAACACGTGATGCACACATCGGACGCATTCTCTAAGGACACTATCACCTTGGAGGATTTGTCCACTCACAACGAGGCCATCCTGTTCCCCCAGTCGGTGCCTGCGCCTCCGCCTACACCTACGCCTTCAACTCCCCCTGTCAATGTAGAACCAAATCCGGTGGAAGTTGTCGAAGATAATGGTGTACAGCTGGAGTTCAAGTGCGAGATGTGCCCCAGAAGCTTTAACAGTTCCCACGGATTGTCACGGCATAAGGTACGGAAGCACAATGAGCAGACGCGCAGAAAATATTTCGTGAAGGGGATGAAGAATGCAAAGTGCGACATCTGCAATAGGGAATTCTCGACGCAGTCATACCTACAACTACATATCAAGCTACATTATCGAAAGAACGACTACAGGCTTAAAGTGTTCAACAAGGACAAATACGAGCAGGAGAAGAAAGAGCAGCAAGAGAGTGAAAATAAGGAAAAGGGCGACGAGAGCGTCGAGAATAACGCAGATGGCGAAGCTAAAGACGAGGCAAAAGAAGCAGAGCCAGAACCAGAAGTCAATAATAAGGAAAACGTGGAGGAAACTCCAAAGGCAGAGCCTGAAAATGAAGAAAAGTCTGAGGAAAAAGAGAAAGTGGAAGCAACGCCACCAAAAGAAGACGATCAACCCGTCAAAGGCATCAAAATCAAAATCAATTTAAGGAATTTGAAGCAGTCGAAGCCTGAGAAACCAGAAAAGGCTTCAAGACAGAATTCGGAGGAGTCCGAGAAAGAAACAGCTGAAGAAAATAGTGTAAATAATAGTGTTGGTGTGACTCCCATGGAGGTCGATAGTTCCAAAGAAGAGGCCGTTTTAAATGGTGACCTAAATAACGACAAAGAAGAGAGAAGCAGCACATGTGAGGACCGAACATCGTCCGACTGTAGTGAGGCGTCTCCCGACATGAGTATGGACTGTGCCGACAGCAGGGAACTGCTGTCTCCAAATGCTGAGCTGTCCGAAGAGGCTGAATCTCTCAAAGGTAACACTTGCAATTTCAAAAGCTTTACATAACAGAAGGCGTTAATCAAGGAGCTTAAGTAAAACAGATGTTTTTTTTGTGTATTTAAACGATGTCGAAATTGAGATAGCTTCTAATCTAACGATCCAACAATATAAATAATGTAGTAGCATAGTAGAATGCACTTTTAAACTGATTATATGGACAGAAACAAACGAAGATTTTGTATTTCATGCTGATATTTCTATTTTAAATTAATTGAAAACAGTCGCAAATGCTTCGAGTAATAATAATAGCATTAATTTGGAATATATTTTTCAAGAAATTAATTTTTTTAGTTGAATTTTATCATTTACACGTCCAGGATTTACACAGAATTGTGTAATTATAGTGGCGATATTATTATCTAATACGTTGTACTCAAACTATTCGAAGAAAAACAAAAAACTTAACAGGTGAGAGTGTACTTTATCAGTATTATTCATTTTTTATCAAATAAAAAACCAGTTTTTAATAAGTATTGTACTTTTGGTAAGATAAAGTAATTATATTTGCTGCTACTACGGATGTAAGAATCACAAGATAACAAACTTTAGCGTTTTGTTCAGTGAGAAATTTCTATCATAGTGTTTCCCAAGCTTTTCGTATAGCTTAAGAGTTTTTTGTAATATTTTTACATGGTCCATCTTGATCATATAACAAAATATGGTTTACCAGTAATAGTAACCTTTTGCTTAAGAAAATCGTGGATATCATAAATAAAATAATAAAAATATTATATTTTCACTTGTTTTTTTATGATGCTACAATGTGTAGCATGCGAAAGATCTGTTTGTAGGGTTGGAACTCCTTAGTGTTGGCAAAATTGTAAAACATCAGTTGAGGTTTAGCGATTGTTTATGTAAATTAGGATACTCTTGACAACTGAACTAAAACGTTGGTTGCACATACCATGCTAAAGTATAACTTGAGGGATACCTGGCAGTTGTTTTTTTAATGAGTTAGCCTAGGCCTGCTGGAATATTGTAAAAATTGTAGCTATTTTTATTTTTGCTTTTTCAGTGTTACGGACATTACAGATTTTTTTTGCAAAAAATATCGATTTTTGTTATGAGGGATTTGTTAACTTGTTTTGATAAGAATTTTTAAGTAAAATCGAAGGCTTTGTATCATAAACTCTATTCAAAATTCATTTTCATCTAATTTTTAAATATATTTATTGTTCATTGAAATGTTAAACAGTGTCCTCGAACATTTAACATGCATGCACTCGCGTCCTCGAATGTTAAGATATATTTAACATGCATCCACTCATTTAACATGCGCACTATAGCAACATCACACATATTCATGGTAGTCCGATTTCGATTTAGCAGTTTTTAGTAATTATTATTGATTCAAAATTATTGCCTCAATGAACGATAAACTAATGAACGCATTTCTAACAAAAAATATGCCCGAATGTTAAGATAGGTTACCCCGCTTAATACATTAATTACTATAAATTCTCAATTTAAAGTGATTTAGACGGGTATAATCAATGTGTCAGTTTTTTTTACCTAGTACTTTTGTACTTACCTCAAAATTATTAAACTATAAAAGTTACTATCATAAAGCGACGGGAAGGGGGGGGGGGGCTTTTACAGCTTAATTGACAATTGTAAAAAATTAGCATTGCAAACTTTTGTTGAAATTTTGCGGTTCTTCACGTTTAAATCAGAAAAACTAACTTTTAGACTTAGAAGAATTAAAGTCGATAGCTCTGATGATCTATAAATGCAAATAGAACAAGCATACTCAAATTTGAACAGCTGACTAACCGACTGAATAAATTTAATTGTCTACACATAATCACTTGTTATCTACAAGACTCTTGGATGTCATTATGTTTCTTTCATATGATGATTATTCTAATACTTGGTGGGACCCATGTTGGGTCACAGACCATAATTTGGGAGATGCCGAAGTGTGTATTTTAAATGAGCTAACCTTGAGATATCATGTAATGATAATAGCTAATGAGACAATAATATGAATAATGTAGTAATATTCACTAGGACAGGAAAACAGCGATATTTAATTTTAGAAAAATCTACATTTTATCATGTTTGGAAATAGTATGTAAACATAACAGGCAATATTTTCATTTCTTCTGTATATTTTTGCTATGAAATTAAAACAGCATTTTCAAGTGGTCGAAGCCTTAATAAATGCATTAATTCAGATTGTACTATTTCTGCTTTAAGACATTTATTTGTTTATACAGTGTGTCCCCGGATTGATTTACAAAGAGGTATGAAAGACAACAAATTTTTGAATTTGTCTAGTATTAAGTATATTTTTGATTTTTTCAAATCAAGGTGGTAGCTTCTGTAGTAACTATGGCCAAACGTCATCAAGAAAAGTTGTTCAGAATGTAAAATCATCGCCCACTGCAAAATTTCAGAAATATCGGCTTACTTTTATGAAGGGTTGGCAAAAACCCGGGTTTTTTCAGAAACTATCTGCCCACTGGAGTTTTTGGGGGGTTTTTCGGTTTTTTGGGGTTTTAGATAAATTAAGCTTTTTGCATTTACATATCCTATGTAAAAATCTGAATGAATACTATTTTTTAATTTTAGGTAAAAGCTAGATACTTGGGTAATTTGTAATTTACCTATACATATACAAATAAACATTCTTTAAAGCGCGCTTACATTTATAACACAAGCAGGCGCGTGTTGTATTTTATACAACATGTACAATTTTCAATAATTAGAATGTAAATTTCTACAAGATATCTTAGGAACTGTGTTTATTGCATTCTTAGTAACTAATATTTATAAATAGAAAGATATTAATGAAATACTAGCAATCCAGTGAGACAAATGTCTCATTTAAAAAAACAAAAAAGACCGTTTTGCAATAGAAAGCGTATTCACCACACGTACGTATATGACGTCATTGTTGGTAGCAAACTACCAGTCGCATTCGCCTTGATAAAATTTGCCTAGAATCTAACCTAAAAAGTTAGGATTAGGATAATTAAGTAAATAATTAGTGTTAGAGACTGAAATTTGGTTCCTGACCTGACATGACCATTCCAAACATATAACTTCCATAACTTTTTTCTCTATCTCTTACGATTTGGCTGCTGAAACAGCGTCCCGGACGAACGGAAATCACGTGATTTCTCGAAAACCGGAAGTGTCACGTGACTGAAATTCGGTTCCTGACCTGACATGACCATTCCAAACATATAACTTTCATAACTTTTTTCTCTATCTCTTACGGTTTGGCTGCTGAAACAGCGTCCCAGACAGACACGTCTATTAGATAAAGAATAAATGCACTGTTAAAACAATTTCAACTCACCAATACAAGAGTTGTGAGAAATTATAATATTTATACAGTTACTACACTGAAAAGAATAACACTTCATACAATATTAATTTGCATAGGCGTAAATTGGGAGGGGCAAGGGGGGGCAACTCCCAAAATTTTGATTTTAAAGTGCAACTGCAGCCTTTTTTGCAATTTAGGTTTACAAATTTTGTGAAGTCTTGATTTTGCTCCCCCAAAGTGATGCCCTAAGTTACACTTATGTTAATTTGAATAGGAAAAACCCTAACATTGTAAGTCATATTGCTAATTATTAAATTAAGAGTAATTTTACATGACTAATTACGACTGTAAAACTCTTTCCCTACAGTATTCGGAGGTATTAGTTATTTGCATTTTACATCGTTGTGCATTTAAAATATTTTCCAAATTTATGCAATTTTATTGTGTATGACAAAATGTTCTGAAGTGTATTTACTAAAAATAGTAGCATTGTATTATCTTCGCAAGTCGATTGCACTAATTCAAATAATCAATCTCTTCGTATTGAATATCACGAGCAGGCGCGCGTTGTAAAATATGCAACATGTGCATCTGTCCTGTATTGATAAGGAATACGCCGAAATTAGTTTCATAGGCTGTACTGACTGGATGTCCTGCTAGTAGACAAAACAATAAAGGAATACCTAAAGTTTGCTGCCCGTCGCTTGACTATTGTGCATTCAATTTGCGAAAATTCTGGACCTTTGTACTTTTTACAACAGCGCGCCCGCCGAAAGGTTAAGGGGATTTCCTCATTCAATGCTTTGCCAGTCTAAAAAATTAAATGTGACCATCACACAACTTTCTTTTACTGCTTGTAAAAATTAAATCTTGTGACTTTTTCATATAAGTTTACATAATAAGTCTGGAAAGAGCATCTTCATAGGACGCATAGGCACATTACAGGCCGATGCCGAAGGCGAGCCCTAAAAGCCTACAAGTTCTGTAAAGGGTATTTCCAGATCAGTTACAATGTACAACATTTTTCAGGCACCAGCGTTTCTTCTTAATTTTACATAAATATTAAAACATTACACTGACAAACAAGTATTATATCTTCGTAAAAATCTAGAGATATTGTAAAAATGGTTACTAAACAATTATAACATTTCAAACGGAAAAAACATACAAGTAAAGTACCACTTCCGGTTGCCCCATTTTTACAAAAAATCACTGGGATCTCTGAATTTGTATTAGAAACGATGATATACATTTTCAAAGCTATCCATTACATTGTCTGGGCTGTAGAGAGGACGCAGATACTCCGATAGACTCACAGACTGAGAGACATCACTTCAAAAACCTATTTTCTGAATCAGAAGGGATGAAAACGGATAGTTCTGAAAAAATCTCTAGTTTGAAAAAACTGCAAAAATCTGTAGTTTGAAAAAATCATATTTACTATACTACTTGATTGTACGAAGTAAAAGAAAGTAAAATTATTGAAATTGGTGTTAATGAACGATTTGATAACATTTACAACTTTAGAATACTTTTTGTTGAAAATTTTTGAAAAAACCCACGTTTAATCTAAAACCCGTGGGTTTCTTCAGGTGGATTTTACCCGAGAAAACCGAGTGGGCTTTTTTGGGCTGGGGAAAATCATGCCAACCCTGCTTTTTGCTTGTTTTAAAACCACTAAAGTTTTCATTTTTCCGTTGATTATTAGTTATTTTTACTTCCTTTTACAATAAAGGAAGTATTGGATTCACCCCAAAAATTCGAAGTTGAGTTTTCACCAGATCTTCACGTTTTAGAGTCCCCTGAACCCAAAAAACATATTTTATTTCATACTGATGTCAAAAATTAAATTTTTTGGATTATTTATGGTACAAAAAATGGAACATTAAAATCCTAGTACTTTAAAGTAAAATTTTAAAGTTCAAGTACTTTAAAATTATAGGTCAGTTGTTGACATGACATTTGAAATGATTTACAACTTTTCATTTAAAATTCATTAAACTTGCAGTATGAAATAAACCGTTGTATTCACCACGAACGAAAAGTGTTTTTAAAGGTCCTCGCAAGTAATTCCGTCCTCGGCTGACGCCTCGGCCGTAAACAACTTGCTCGTTCCTTTAAAATGTCACTTTTCGTTCTAGATAAATAAACTACTATTTTTTCGTTGCTCTGTCTGTGTGTCGGTCTGTCTGTGTGTCTGTCTGTCTGTGAACAGAATATCTCAAAAACAGAAAGAGGTATGGCGTTGAAACTTCATATATAAGTTTTGTATACTATGTAGATGCAACAGCAAGCTTTTGAAGAAAATCACATAACCGGAAGTAGGTGTTTACTCTTGTGATTTTTCAGTTTTTTCGATTTTTTTCAATAACGGCTCTAACGATTTTTTTCAAACTTCACATTTTTATTAAATATTTAATGTGTATTGATGTGAGATAGGTGCTTTTCCAGTTGAATACTTTTAAAATGGGGTTCTTTTGTTCTTTTTCTATTTTTTTTTATTAACTCCTATTTTAAATAGAACACCCGGTATATTATTACATTTTTGAATTCAGCTTAAAATTCTAGAGAAAATTTGTCTGTTCACCTAACGCTCTATTTTGTACCGTTTTTGTAAAATTTGTAATTTTGGAAAATTTTTGACAAATTCTTAAAAATTTTAACTAAAATTTTTAGTTAATTATAAGATCACTGTAAAAGGAAGTTGTGTGCGTGTATCACACCAGATTTTTTTATTTACATTTATCCTGAAAATGTAGACAAGCAGTTTACAAAACGTTTTATTTTAAACTTTACTTACAAGTTTGTCAAAAAGAAGTTATTCAAATAAAGTACCCTCTGAATTAGCGCAAATTTCAATATCAGCTCTTTTAAATCGTCATAACTTCTTCTAGGGAAATGGACCGGACTTCCTTAACAATTTATTTTTTCAACGGATCGATATTATTATCTAATGGTTCCGAGCAGACTAATTGTTTTAATTGACCTCACAAATAAAAGTCGAGAGTTAAATCGGGACATCGAGGGGGCCCCCTTTCTCCCAATCTATTTTTCGCCAATTTTTTTGCTGAACTAATGATGAACGATTCGAGAATAGTGAGCTGGGCATCCATCTTGTTGAAAATTCGTTGAATTATAATCATTTAAAGGAAAATTATCAATTTCTGCATGAAACAGTTTGTAGAATTTCTAAATAAATTTGATGATTTAAATTCCTATAAAAAAATATGGCCCAATAATCACGTGGTTGTATGTGACGGCGCATCACACATTAACTTTTTTTAAAGATTGTCTTCGGTTAGAAATTGTAAAATGAGGATTTCTCGCAGCCCAGTATTAACATTGTTGAAATACAACTACTTCATTGGTAGAAAATGTTGATTTATCCGGAAATTCAATTATTTTGTAAAAATCTCTTTCTGCTAAAATTTTATCGCTCATCCACAACCAAAAATCCAAACGTTAGACTTATCACTTTCCAAAGTTTATCGAAAATGAGATTTGAATGGTTTAATTTTGTGTTCCTTTAATATTTTTTGAATAAATGCTGTTGAAATTCCACTTTTTAAAACTGAATGCAATACTAAAACGGATTCTGCAGCGTTTTCTTGTTTTTTAACATTTAGAACGGAAAGCTTCTAAAAAAAATCACTAATTTTCGGAAGGCACTTGAGAAATTCCTATTTCTGGATATTTTTCATTAAATTTGTTAATCACGTCACAATAGCATAACATTGAATTAAGTGTTCTTTCTGATCGAGTGGACATAAGAAGTTTATCAACAATTACTCCGTTTTTATGTGTAGTCTGACGTTTTATAAATTGCTTAAGCACATTTGCAGTAGCTATCTATGGTAATATGAATCTGAACATAAAATTCACCCACTCAAGTATTTAATGATTTTTATTTAAAACATAATTTGTCCATGTTTTCGAGATAAATGTGAATAAAAAAATAACTGCAACAATCACCCCAAAAATGAAAATTGTTTTAGGGGTGTGAAAACAAGCTTTATCAAGAGTGACTTTCTGAAAAATTAAAAATATGTGCAGGATTTACGCAGATTTGAATAGTTTACTTGCACTTTGATCAAGTATTCACTCTAAAAAATGGCAATAACTTCTTTGCTGTGGAAATGAACTAAATTTTGTATCGAATTCGAAATTATTTTTTTTAAGAAAACATTTCTGTAAGTGCTGCTGCTAGCACAAAATATGATCACAACGGCTGCTTTACACATTAGCTTTTTAATCAGTTAGAAATTGTTTGTACAATCTATATAGAACATATAATTTTTACTCTTTGATAGCTCTTTGTTATGTAGTAATTTCACCGTATTAAAAATTATGAGCACACGCATTGCGGCCACTAAATTGTTTGAAATTTCCTGCTGTAACTATTGACATTCATTAGAGTTTAATGAAAGCAACAACTGTAATATTTACCTCATTAAACATAAAGCGGTTTCATTACTATTTTCTTAACCTAGATTTATGAACAGTTAGGTTCAATAACTTGTTCTCTTAGAAACTTATATTAAACGGGACAAGCTTTATTGGAATATTATACGTTTAAAAAACAAGATTTCATGTTTATTCATTTTATTTATAGAAATTGCTTTCCTCAATTCTAAATTAAACTTTTTGCATGGCTATTTGACTGGTTCTGCAAGAATATGTTCGGTTTATAAGTAAAATATTCACAGCCACATTTTAAAACAAATTTGTGCAAAAAATTTGTAATTTCATTGTTCACATTCTTTTTAGCAAGTACACTATAAGGGGCTTTGGTAACATGGCATAAATTGAGCGTGTTCAAGCCATAGAGCATCTTTTATTTATAGCAATTCTTTTGTCTTCTTGCTATCATTTTAAATTTAACGAACGGAATTTACATCTATAAAAATTAAACAGTTGATGGGAAGGTTGTAAACACTGGACTATTTACAGTTAAAGTTGCTTTGTTGTCTTCCATATTTGGTATTTATGTCATAAAAAAATGCCTGTTGTACAGTATTTGCAATGAATAAGAATTTGTTTTATTTATTTCTGTTTGTGCAATTACTTATAGCCTAGTTTAGGTATCATGACTCTTGTAAGCCTTATCTATGCTACTTTTCCATGAGAAAGCTTATTCGCCAGTTTAATATTTTATGGTTTAAACATTAAGTTTTATTCCAAGGCCAGGCGTAAACCATGTTAATACAGTTGATTTCACTAGCAAATTTTATTTCAATGGGAAACAAATAGGCATCCTCCCTTGTAGCGAGTTTGAGTCTCTTAAACATGTGTGAGTTTTTAAAATATCAAATAACAGCCACACTCTTAACAGTATTATTTTATAGCGCGTCAAATTATTCATTATTTCGTCGTAGCCTACTGTCCTCAATTCACCTCAGTTATAAATGGGCATGTTTTAAACCCAAGTTTTGAGTTCAATAACATAAAAGAGAAGATGTGAGGAGTGGTGGCAATTTTTAAATTCAAGTGGTTCTGTAAACTTTACAGAATTCCAGAGTACTTTAGCGTTAAATTCTGAAGTTATTAATATCTCCTCTTATAAGCTTGATTTGAGAAACAACTGGTTTTTATGACTATTTTGTGTGCAACACTATTGTTTTAGCGTGCAAAATTTTTGTTTAAATTTTGCAACAGACTTGTATGTGCAATAAATTCTGAAAACTAGAAATTTAGTGAGACTTCCAAGGACTGGAGAAAGTATTATGTTAGCATGTCGGTTTTTCCATTTCCATTACTTGTATTGAGACTGGTTTGTACTACATAAAGTTGTTTCACAATAAAACTGCAACTCCTCAATAGGGGAAGTAATTTGCGCAGGGTTTTCCGATATAGATCAATTCATACTAGTGTTGTAAATTTAAAAAAAAACAGAAAACTGTTTTTATTAGAAAAAAACATACGAGGCTGGTGGTTTTTGTCACTTTTTGTGTTTTTTTGTCAGTTCTGAGCGAGCCTTTTTTAAATAACAGTAAAAAATACTGCAGATGAATATACATGCTAGTGAAAAACGAGGTTTACTCAAAGATGAGAGTCCTGAGTAAAAAAAATAGTAGTGTTGTCATCAAACTGTCTTAATTACTTGTAATGGTGAAAAATATCATTTGGTTTTTCATGAAAAAGAACTGTTTTTCCATTTGAAAAAAAAACCTGAAAAATTTGGTATACAACTCTATGTGATACATCATCATCATCATCATTCAGCTTATTGCAATTAGTTGGTGTTAATGCGTTTTAAGTCGTCTGCACATTTTGGGGGGGGGGGACGTCCTCTGTTCCTAAAAGCTTCCAATGTAGGCCTCCATTCAAGGATTCTTCTTGTCTATCTGTCGTCGGTAGTTCTTGCAATGTGTCCCGCCCAGTTCCACTTCAGTATAGCTATTCTCTCCACGGCATCTATAACTCTTCTCCGTATTTCTGTGTTGGGTATGTGATCCCTGAGAGAGATTCCTAGCATCGATCGTTCCATCGCTAGTTGTGTAACGCGTATTTAGAGTTTCTGCGTCATAGGTAAGAGCTGGGAGGACACACTGGTTGAAAACGTTTCTCTTCAGACCAATTGGCTGATCGGTCCTAAACACATATTTAGTGTTGTGCCTTGGTCAATTGACCGGTCAATTTGACCACGGTCAAAAACTGTGTGGTCAAATTCACTGTCAAATGCGCTTTTAGCCTTAAAATTGCTTATATTAAATTACACTATCAATCAACGGTTTTTTTTTGTAGAAGGTCCTTATTATTGGCTGTAAGCCTGTAACTAATCAAACATTTACTGAAATTGCAAAAATGCAGGGGATTTACATATTTAGCGAGGGGATTCACACAGCGACCAATGTTTCTTGGGGAAGTACCGCTTTGTGCAAATTGTAAATTCAGCATTGGAGTCTTCTGTTTCAGTTGTGCTTTACTTACAGAACTATCAATACAATTGATTAAAAAAAGGTTAATTAAAAAAATTAAAATGGTCAAATGAGCGGTCAATTGGCTGGCCAATTGACCGGTCAATTGACCAAAAAGTTGTTGACCGGTCAAAGGCACAACACTACACATATATGAGATTTCCATAGGCAGCCCATGCAAGGCCTATTCTTCGTGGGTTTGATTGTTTTTGCCAATGGAAATCTCATGTCCAAGTAGTTTCCTCCACTCTGGTACCATTTATGTATATGCCCTCGCTGAGCACGAGATTTGTCATTATTCGGGTTTTGGAGAAATTTATTTTGATTCCTACTTTCAGTGACAATTCGTTCAGATCTTTTAATATTCTAGTAGCATCATCTAGTCGATCGACTATGAGGACCAGGTCATTAGCAAATATCAAGTGGTTTAGTCGCTCGCCATTTGTGTTTACTCTCAGATCGTCCCACTCTGCTTGTTTGTAATTGTATTGGAGAACAATATTGAAAAGCTTTGGCGAGATGGTGTCGCCCTAGCGCACACCCCTTTCTATATTGAATTTATGAGTGTTGTTGTGGAGCCTAACACATGCAGTAGCATTTTCATAATTATGTTTGATGAGTTTCGAATATCAATAGTCTATTCTGCACTCTGATAAAGCTTTTAGCATTGTGTGTTGGTCTACTGACTCAAACTCTTTCTCTTAATCAACGAATATAAGCGCTAGGGGTTTATTGTACTCAACAGATTTTTCAATAAGGTTCTTGAGTACTAGGAGATGGCCATTCATACCTTACCCTGTTCTAAAGACAGCTTGTTCTCTTGTCTGATAGGTATCTAGTTTATTACATAATATTTTAGTAATTATTTTAGTAAACAGCTTATACAGTGTGTCCAATATAAGGAGGGCCAGTATGGGGATCTCGGTAATGGTAAGAGATACAAATTTGATTAAATGGGAAGAAAGTTGCGCAATTAAAGGACTAAAAAAATGACGTCTAGAAATCCTTGATATGATTTTTCGTTTTTGAATTATCTCAAAAAAACCGAATTTTTGGATTTTCTTTTTTATTTTTTTCTGGCGTTAATATTAAAGTTAGAGCGAAACTGATTAAACTTCTTTATAGCAACTTTTAGTGGACTTAATGATTACGTTATCATTTTTTTTATCCGACGTTTCGTCTTCGAGAAACCATCATCAACTTCATTTTTTTAAATACGGTTCTGGTTTTTTGATGCCAAATTTGCAAAGCCCTTGTTACTCTGAATTCAACAATGTGCCACATATTATGGTTAGTTACGTTTCGAGCTTTTTTCTGACCATCATCAGAAAATTTTTTAGATACGGACCTGCATTTCTCATAATTTTGTAAAAATAGGTTCACACAGTAAGTTAGGCCTTTTTACATGCCGTTAAAATATTGAAATACACTTGTTGAATTCAGAGTAACAAGGGCTTTGCAAATTTGGCATCAAAAAACCAGGACCGTATTTAAAAAAATGAAGTTGATGATGGTTTCTCGAAGACGAAACGTCGGATAAAAAAATTGATAACGTAATCATTAAGTCCACTAAAAGTTGCTATAAAGAAGTTTAATCAGTTTCGCTCTAACTTTAATATTAACGCCAGAAAAAAATAAAAAAGAAAATCCAAAAATTCGGTTTTTTTGAGATAATTCAAAAACGAAAAATCATATCAAGGATTTCTAGACGTCATTTTTTTAGTCCTTTAATTGCGCAACTTTCTTCCCATTTAACCAAATTTGTATCTTGTACCATTACCGAGATCCCCATACTGGCCCCCCTTATCTTGGACACACTGTATATGTGCGACAGGGGTCGATAGTTTCCTATATTTGTTATGTCACCATTTTTGTGTAATAATATTATAACTGCATTATTCCATTCAGATGTAGTTCCTTTCGAGAGGCGTTCATTAAAAAGAAGAATTTTCATGATCTGCAGCAGTTTGTTTTCTCCTGTTTTTATTGATTCAATAACTCTCCTGTCTTCTTATGGAGATTTGTTGTTCTTCATCTTGAAAAGCGCTTTTTTTATTTCACCTGTTGTTATCGCTGGGATGTCTTCTAATCCTTGGTTTAAAACTTTCATAATTTTGGATGAGAGGTTTCGTTTGTTTGTTTTTTTATATAATTCAGCATAGAATGCGTCTACTACCTTAAGAATTTCTTCTCTGTTTGTTTCCACGTTGCCTTGTTTATCTGTCAACTTGTAGATATTCTTCTTGCCTGTGTTAGTTTTTGTGTGAAATGTTTTAGGCGTTTGTTTTCCTCTATGATATTATTTAGATTTATAGAATTGAATCGTCTAACATCCCTTCTCACAGCTTTTATAATTTTTTTATTTAGGTCTTGTAGTCATGTATAATTTGTTTTATATTGATTCTGTAGTTCATTTCTCTCTTTCATAAGCTTATTTTGACTGCTCCTCTCGTCCCTCATTTTCTTTCTCGAACAGTGTACTTTTTCATCCGTTTTTATACTTTTTCTTATGGATGCATTTAGATCTTCGATGTCAATATTTCCATTTTCTGAAAGTTTTATTGTGTCGAGGCTTTCATCTATTTTGTTTTGGTAAGACTCCCAAGTTTTCAGGTGGTACTCATTTATTATATTTGGTGTTAGCTGTGAGTTTTGTTCTTTCTTAGTCGAATGCAGGCTTTCACGGCCGTTGTCCATAATGGTAGGTTCTTGCGGGTTATGTTTTGGTCGTCGATTTGAACTTGACGTTTCGCTGTTCATGCTGTCACCTTCTTCAACTGATGTTGGAGCCTTTTGGTATATAACCAGGAGCAAAAGGCACCAATATCAGTCTTTAGAAAACTTCTGGAGAAGCTGACAGCATAAGCAGCGAAACGTCACGTTCAAATCGACAACCACGGCATAACCCGGAAAAACCTACCATTATTGTTCTTTCTTTTCTTACAGTTGGGACTATCTTTTCTCTGATCACTGCCAGTTGTAAAATTACTAAGTACTAAGACGTCATGGACCATTCCTTTTTATTTGTAAAAATGAAGTCTATTTCATTCTTGTGTTTGCTGTCTGGACTTATCCTCGTCCATTTGTTTTGTGGTTTTTTATCGAAGAAAGAGTTCATAGCTAAAAGTTTCTGTTGTAGGTAGTTCAATAATATACATATCAATGATATGGCACAGAGCCGTTTTGAGTACTCACAAAAGGTACTCGAGTACCGAGTACAAATACTTTACATAAAATGTAATCGAGTACCAAGTACAAGTACACAACGATAAGTACTCGAATATCTATACAAGTACAGAAGAATAGAATAGCTAGGGACAATGACAAAAATAAAACACATAATTTGTTAAAATCCTATTAGTCCAGTCATTAAAGACGAAAAAACGTGTTGTAGAAACATTATCTCCCAGGGTTTACATTTTCAATTTAGGGGAGCGTCGCTCGCGACGCCATCTTGGAAAAATGGCGGACAAAATCGCCTTTTTGTAGAATATCTACGTTAACATTAGTCATACATCCAAAATACATATTATCAATCTTATTAAGGACGCCATTTACAACAACTTTTGGAAACTTTTTCCAAGTTAAATGTATTTTGAGTTGAAGCAGGGCAAAGCGAAGCTCAAGCCGCATTTATTTTGTTTTCAACAATTTTTCGATTATTATTGATTGAAAATTATGTTTTCATTATGACTAATTATTGTTTTTCAGTCGTTTCTATACTATTACAAGGTTTGGAAGCTCAGATAGTCATGTAGGGCCCTATTTCTAATAGCTAAATTCGTACAAAAGCGCTTTCGCCTATTATTGAACATCTTGCCTTCGTGCGCCTCGACCTTGGTTCGAATAGAATCACTCATGTATATAGACAGGGATATCACGTTGACTAACGCATGCACATTGGGATTTGTAAGAATTCAGCCGTTAGAAATGAGGCCCAATATGACTAACTGAGTCCCCAATTTGTAGTAATGAAAAATATTTTCAATCAAACCTCGTTGAAAAATCTGTCGTCTTAACACTTTACTTTGCGCTGCTCTAGTTCAGGACCCATATGCCTTAAAGAAAAATATTTCAAACAAAAGTTGTTGGAAATGCTGTCCTTGATAAGAATTATAATACGTATTACTAACGGGAACGTAGACATTCCCGAAGAACTGGTTTTGTCCGCCATTTTCCAAGATGTCGGCGTGAACAATGCCCCCCCAAATTGGAAAATTTTAAGGGCTGTTCCTACGGTATGGACTCACTCCTATAAAAATATCAAGTTTCTACGTCTTTTGGAAGGGGCCAGAACGTGAAAAGCTGAGTTTTTTAAGCTGGCCGTATTGGATCTGCCATGTTGAATTTTCCAGATTTGAGATTTTTCTCATCAACCTTCGAGCCCAAGGAATATCTATTCCGAATTTCAAGTTTGTAGGTGATTGGGAAGTGTAAAAATAAGTCGGTCACCTTTGTTTGTGGCAGACACGAGTGGATTTTATATATATATTGATAGATTGTATTTATTTTTGTAGTGTACTTGAGTACCTGAAAATGTGTTCGAGTACCTGAAAACGTATTCTAGTATCCGAAAATGTATTTAAGTACACAGATATGTATTCGAGTACATTTTTGTGATCTTAAATGTGTCAAATACAAGTACAAGTACATTTAAAAAAATGTACTTGTGGACTGAGTACCGAGTATGCGAAAAGTACTCAGAGTACAGTGAACCAGCACTTGTACTCGGGTACCGCAGCACAGCTCTGATATGACAGTATGCCCCGGATTGAGTTTAGAAAAGGGAAAACGTTTTTATTTTTTATTTCTTGTAAAATAGTCAATCTTTATAAAAGTTTTTGCTTCTTATAAAAACCACAATGCCATGGAGAAATTTGAAATTTGATATATAGGGGTATTTAAGAATTAAGAAAATAGCTAAAGAAAGAAGTAGCTTTAATTTTGATAAAATGTTAGAACAAAAAATCATTTGTAATAGAAGAATAAGTCTAAATACAATGCTTAGACTTGAATAAGCGTGGAAGGAGGTGGGGAGGGGGGGACGTCATAGCTCCGCCCATCAACAGCTGATCAAGGACAACCTTCGTATGATTTGTTAGGAGGATTTTGGTGATTTTTCGATTTTTTAGGCAAAAATCGATAATTTTTTAGACGTTATAACCTATAAGTGTAGCTTAGTTTATAAGTAATTAAGATAGTGATTTTATGGATTTGTTGTATTTAAGACTATTGTGATTCGTGGGTAAGCAGTAACTACCTTCACTGAGTGAACTGTCTGGAAGATGGAAGTATTTTTGATTTATTATTTAAATAAATATAAATAAAAACGTCTGGATTAATTAAATCACCAGATGCCCGTCGGTCTTCCTTGAAATTCTAAATTGATTCCATTTAATCAATAGAGATGATAATAAAAATGCATTACCTCTGTTAAAAAGTGGTCTGAACAAACTTATGCCATCAGGAATCTCTCGACCTCTTCTATCTCGCACACCGGGAAATCCAAAATATTTCTTTTCCGTCTCTCGGTTACTCCTCTTTGAACACTCACTTGGACACAGTACAAGATATTCGCATTTTTGTCGGTTTCAAGGTTATGTTCTTTATTCACTGTCAACTTAATCAACTTTTGGCTTAAATTAGACTATTTTACAAGTCCATAACTTCCTTCAACTTTCAACTGAATAGAGTATTTTAACCTGGAATATGAAAATCTTAACCATTTGTCGGTGGTCATTGATGCTTGATACCCACATCACCATCAAAAGTTGTAATATAAATCTGTTTATACAATTAATAAACAACACATAAACTACATTGCTGTATTGAATAAACTCAGTACAATGGACACAAAACTTATAAAATTAGAATTTATAAACAGCTTCCATAAGAAAGTTAAAGTTGCTTGTCCAGGATCAGCTGTTAGGGCGGAACTTATGACGTCACTTGGAAATACTCACATATAATCTCATAAGAGCATTAATTCTTTCCGGAAATTTTTTTGAGTGCGTTCCAACAACGTCGTATTATTTTGCCCGAGCGGGACACGAGGGAAAATTAGCTGTAGGAGGCACTGCATTATTTTTTTAACATCTTAGTTCATGAATCAGTTAGAGTGCCTCCTTCAGTTACGATAAAAAATATGTTGGTATAAAAAACCAAAAAATATTATAAAAAATCAAAGTAGGCCGATTTGTCTGAAAATTGAGAGTCTACCATAACTCCTAATAGTCCGGGAGCCAGCGACCTTTTTTAATGACCAAAACCACAAAAGCTGAAAATTTTTCCTAAGCTTTATTTGGTATCACTAGTAAGGGAATGGACTTCCAGCTGGCGCACTTCCGGGGGGTGTAGCTGCGGCATCCTCCCACACACGTAAAATAATAATAATAAAAAACTAATACCGCAAAAGCTGAAACTTTGTTAACATGTTGATTATGTTATAAATAAATAAAAAAACGTATCCAGCCGAATTTAGAGTGGTGGATTATGCCCCAGCTTTTCATGTAAAGAAGTAAAAAATACAGAAAATACCTGATTTACGCCAACTAATTTCCAATTATTTTGATAAATGCTATCGAACTTGAAAAGCAAGGCACGGCATATTTAAAAATTTCCCAGTTTTAAATTAGTATTTTCAAATAAAAATCGCATATAGAATATTATTATTGGTATCATTTGATGGGTAATAATTTTATCTTTCCATTGATACCATTACCTTTCCTGTAAGTTGAATTGGCGAGCAGGAATCGACAAAAACGTTCAATACAATGTTAATCGCATATGTTCGACTTTGAGAGTGTACTAATATGTGTAAATTAATAAGGTAATGTATCAACACATTTTTTAGATTTGGTCTTCTTCGGATTCATCGCCATCCAACTCATTATCGCTTTCGTTACCGCTGCAATTGATGTCGATCTGTGAAATATCTTCGACATCATCTGTAAACATATATAATAGGGAAAAGTGTCCAGCTGATGCAGTCAAAGATACAATGCGCCCAAGGACATACCGATGGGCAGCATCTTTCACTGCATCAGCTGGGCACTTTTCCCCCACTAAATATATAGCTGGATGTTTTTTTTTTGTTTAAGTTATTAACTTAACTATTAGTTTACCAAATGTCAGCTTTTGCGGTATCAGTTTACTCAGCGCATATTTTTTACTTCTTTACATGAAAAGCTGGGGCATAATCCACCACTCTAAATTCGGCTGGATACGTTTTTTCATTTATTTATAACGTAATCAACATGTTAACAAAGTTTCAGCTTTTGCGGTATTAGTTTTTTTTTTATTACTATTTTACGTGTGTGGGAGGCTGCCGCAGCTACACCCCCGGAACTGCGCCAGCTGGAGGTCCTTTCACTTACTAGTGATACCAAATAAAGCTTAGGAAAAATTTTCAGCTTTTGTGAAATGACTAACTCTAAACGGTCACTGGCTCCCGGACTATAATTCTAAACAACTTTTGTTAATACTTTTTTTTGTTATCTCTTCTAATAAAGGTGGTTTACTCTTGGACATTTTTTAAAAATCATTTCTAAAAACACCCTGTGTCGCGCTTAAGAGTAGCTAGCCGCCACCCCGCAGCCTCGACGTTATTTACTCACACGCAGTCACGGAGGTCCAGAAAGAATACACTTATTCTTTTCATAGGCTTTTTAATAACAACGTCAAAATCTGAATAATAATTGCGTAACTACTGAACAACATCCTTACATTTTTTTCTCTACAGCTACTTGCTTCTAAACCGAAAAATGAGGCGTTACCGCTGTTACAAATAACTGTTAGTGTCTCCAACATTCTCCCACCTGAGGAGTGTTTTGAGTGAGCAAAACATTTCTCACAAAAAGATACTACAAAACATATAACGAAACATTGCATAATATAAAGAAACATTACAAACAATACAATACATTACATAATACAAATACATTACAGAAAGCGTCGCGGAATTTTTGGAACACGACCGCACCGTGTCGTTTTCACCTTAGACACTCCCGAACCAACACTATCTTCTACCACAAAATTGGGCTCGAAAAGGGACTCATTATTGCTTTCAACATTCACCGATCCCCTTCCATCATTGCTCGACTGCCCATTCTCCTCCTCGAAATGGAACTCAGGAACGCTGCAACACTCCAATGGGTACAGCCTTTGTAGCGGTCTCAACATCTGCCCTCTAGTGGTCTCAACTCGAACTAAACGTACCTTGCCATCTTTACCCGGTATAATTTCTGAGATTCGTCCAACTGGCCAATTTAAACGTTTGCTATTGTCATTGCCTATAAGAACTAGTTCCCCAACTTTGATTGGACGGTCAGTCTTTTTGTCGCACCGTAGCTTCAATTGTCCGAGATACTCAATACGGAACCTAGTCCGTAGGTCTTCCCGCAATGTCTGAATTTTTTGCACTTTTCGACATAAAGAAGAACTGTCTACTGTGTCACAGTCAGGTAAGCCCCACTCGACTTGATCGCGCAGAAACATCGACGGACTTAAAGCAACTAAGTCTTTAGAGTCCTCAGAAATATAGGTAAGAGGCCTCGCGTTGACCACGGCCGCGCAGTCACAAATAAGGGTCAACAAACTTTCATAGTCCAAACGAGCACGACCTAACACTTTTCGTAACAATCGTTTTAATAACCCTATCAAACGTTCCCAAAACCCTCCCCACCATGGCGCCGTAGGTGGGTTGAAACGCCAACAGATGCGATGAACGGACGTCTCACGAGTAATAGTGTTCCAGTCAAGTAGCGATAAGGCATTTTCGGCACCTAAGAAGTTAGTGCCATTGTCACTATAGATCGTTTTAGGCCTTCCCCGTCTCGATACAAATCGACGCAAGACTTGAAGAAAACTCGATGTTGACAAGGATGTCGTTAGTTCTAAATGAACAGCGCGAAAAACGGCACACGTAAAGAGACATATCCACGTCTTATCCCCATTTTTCAAGTACATTGGGCCCGCAAAATCGACTCCTGTCACTTCAAAGGCTACCGCGTCGCGCACTCTGTCCACAGGTAACGGTGGTGGGTCGACAATCAGAGGTTTCGCGTCGTACTTCTTGCAAACCACGCATTTTGAAATTACTGACCTAATGGTGCGCCTGCCTCCAAGAATCCAAAACTTCTCCCTCAGCAAACTCAAAAGACCTTGAGTCCCTACATGACATGCTTTGACGTGTGTATACATGATCAAACCGTTAGTCAATGGATGCTTAGATGACAAAACAATAGGAAAACGGTAGTTTTCGGTATCTTCTCTGTTAGATACCCTGGATTTCAATCGGATTAGGCCATTTTCATCTCTAAAGGTGTTGAGGCCACTTATTTTCTTGTCGCTTTCATCCGAAAAACATTCGCTCTGCACCAATTTGAAAATAAACTTTTCTGAAGCGTTGTATTCCTCAGCAGTCAGTTCACCATCTCTTTTGTGGTCCGAATATCTACAGTTGTATGCAAATCGAAAAATCCAAGCAATCATTCGTATAGTTTTGCTGTAGGTGGAAAAATAGTCGAGATGCCAGATACGAGAATTATCAACATTCAGAAAGGCAGTCACTAACTTCTTCTTGCGCTCCACATCAATTTCTTCCTCATCATAGGTTGCATCCACTGACGGCCATGTTTCAGGATTTCCATACAGCCATTTGGGCCCCTCCCACCATTTTGAGTTGAAAAGTTGCTTAGGAGAGCAACCCCGTGACGGCAGGTCTGCCGGATTGTGCACCCCTGGTAAATGTCTCCATTTCTCTGCTGCAGTCAAGCTACGAATTTCGGCTACTCTATTCCATACGAAGATCCCCCATTCTTCTTTTCGTTGAATCCAGCTGATGACAGTAGTAGAATCCGACCAATACGTAATCGGCATATCCATACTTAGCACCTCCCGTATCTGTGAACCCAGACGAGCTCCAATGGTAGCTGCCATTAATTCCAATCTAGGTATGGACATTCTTTTAATTGGTGTAATCCTAGCCTTGGCCTGCAGCAGTTGTATTTTAACGGTGCCCTCGGTTTCTGCTCTCAAAAAGACAACAGATGCGTATGCTGACTTACTCGCGTCACAGAATATGTGTAGACTAAGCTTCTGTTCTTTACCTTGCTCAACATTTAACCATCTTGGAATCTCAATTTTGAAAAGAAAGGGTAGTTCGGATTTCCAGTTCTCAAATATTCGCTGGCTCTCGATTTTTACTTCCATATCCCAGCCGATCTTCTCTTGCCACATCTCTTGTAGCAATATTTTAGGACAGAGCGTAGCGGGACTGGTAACCCCTATTGGATCAAATATTCGTTGCGCCAACGAAAGTATAACCCTTTTTGTTATTACCTCAGATTCACCTTCCTGCACGGGACTCAAAGCGAGTGTATCGACTGTCTTGTTCCAATTCAAACCCAAGAGTGGGAGAGTTGTGTTTCCATTATTGATTTGGCCAGTAAACTCCCACCCTCTCAAATCGAACTTTGCTTCTGCCATTAACTTGGTAGCCTGTGATATAAAATCTTCTAATGTTTCTGTGTTTGGTAAACTGGTTACACAGTTGTCTACATAGAAACCTTTCACTAACATTTCGATCGTCTGTTTGGAATAGTAACTATCTTCTTCGCATTTCTCTAAACATATTTTGAGGTGATGTTCAATTGTCGCCCCTAGAAGAAATGGGCGGGCGTTCACTCCAAAAACGACCCTTTTATGTCGAAAAATGATTTTTTCTCCATCTGCCGTTTTCCACATAAATCGAAGAAAATCTCTATCATTTGGATTTAAACCAATTTGTAGGAACGCTTTCTTAATATCTGAAGTTACCCCAATTCTGTGTTTTCTAAATCGCAAAAGAATTGTAGGTATTTGTTCAATCAAGTTGATTCCCTTTTCCAAACAATCATTGAGAGACGGTTTACCCTTTTCTTTTGCCGACGCGTCGAACACAGGACGTATTTTGGTTGTAGCACTAGACTCCTTGATTACTGGGCGATGTGGCAAATAATGTGCTGGACGATCCAATTCTTCAGTAGGAACTTCTTCAATGACATCGTCTTGTATCCATTCCGAGAAAACTTCATTATATTTCTCCCAATAATTTGAGTTCTGCAATCTATTCTCTGTGGATTTCAGTCTATTCTCAGCCAATGCACGGTTTGATGGTAATGGGGGGTGTCCCTCTAACCAGGGTAATCTGACTTCATACCTCCCTTCTTTGGTGACGCAAACAGTTTCTTCAAACAGCTGCTTTGCTGCTAGTTCAAGTTCAGCTTTGGTTTTCCTTTCACCTGGATCTGTAATCCCAAGGATATCCAATTGCCATAATGCTGTGATAGAAGCATCTTTATTCAGCATGTTTGCCACTACCATGGTTGTACTATGAGATTGCCTACCATTGGGAATTTTCCCCATTAAAACCCATCCCAGTAGGGTTTCAATTGCTGTTAGACCACATCGAAGGACGTGTCTTCTCCCAGTTAATATTTTCCCAGCTATATCTGCTCCGATAAGTAGGTCTATTGGTTGGCGTCCTCTTTTATCGGTTAAGCGAACATTAACTTTTTGTAGCTCCTTCGACCAAATACCAGCAACAACTGATGGAATGTCATTACAGATGACAGGTTGGTCCAGTGCTTCAAATCTGCAAGCAAATTTACCGTCCAAACTCATGAGTCTAACGTCATAACATGCATGTCGTTGCTCTGCCGTTTGAGCACCGCCGAACAAGACGTGAACTATTGTTTCTGTTCGTTTAGGCTGATAATGTAACTCTTCAGCTACACTTTTTAAAACATAAGAACGCTGTGATCCCGTATCAATAATCACTCGGACATCTCGTTCCCCGCTTTCGCTACGCATTCTGACAATCAACGTTTGCAAAAATACATGAGCGTCCGTACAATTCGCTAAACCAGTTTCTGTAGCAAAGTCACTTTGAACTTCAGATTGCTTTTCTGTTGTAACCCGTTTATCACTTTCTTTCGGTTTATCTTTTAAGTCCGGACACAAAAGTATAATGTGTTGTCTTCCGCATACCATGCAGCGTAACCGTTCGCGGCACCTACGACTAGAATGGCCAACCTTCGCACATCGAAAACATGCCTTTTTCTTCATGAGCGTACTCTTCTTTTCTTCCCAGGAAAGTTTTTGAGCTTTGAAACACTTTTCTGTGTTGTGATTACCTTCACAAAATATACATGTTATGGGAACACTGTTATTCATCAACCCTGCAGCTGTGGGGATGCCCTGATCAACAGTCCTGCGTTTGTTGGCCTTCTGCTTGCCGTCGTGTGAACCTAAGCCAAAACCTTCTACTGCAAGTGAAATGCGTTCTGCGCCTTCTACCTCTGCTTTCAAGAAATTCATGAGGCGGTCCAGTCTATTCTTAAGAGTAGCATCGGGCTTCTCGCAAAAATTCGTGGATCTTTGCCAGACTCGCAAGAGTTCTTCTGGTAGGCATGATTCTACTAACGGATACAACATTGCAGAGCACGTATCTGTATTTATGCCCAATGTCTCCAAGGATCGGAGTTGCGTTTCTATTTTATCGTACAATGTAGCAATGCCGTACTTTGATTGGTTATGCATAGCATTATTTAGAACTAATTTTAAAAGTTCTCTCACATATACCTCAACAAGGAGATCCTCCCTTCCAAAGCGAGATTTTAGACTATCGATCACCTTCTCATAGTTGTCTGCCGTGGCTGGAAAGCTTTCGACCAAGTCCTGGGCCCTCGTGTTCGAGGTAATGGCCAGTCGCAGGTACTGAAATTTGTCATCGGGGTCGAGATCGGTGGCTTCATGTATCTTCTTGAACTGGCTCCAGAAAGGCAACCAGTCTCGTACTTCTCCCCCGAACTTCACCAGCTCAATTTTTGGCAAACGCAGCTTGTGTGCACCAGACGCTCCTTGGATGGCTACACTTGCAGCTCTCAGAGCCCTTTCTGATGACACTTCACTCTTCTCAAATGCTATTTTGTTGTACCGGATTCTTAGCTGTGCAGTTCGAACTGCATACTCGTCACAGCTATTCATCTCAGCGGCTAAATCTTCTTCACTAGCATTTTCTGACAGCATGAGGCTAAATACTTCATTGTCAACTACCTTTAAAGCCTCTGCCTTCTGTTGCAAAAGCTCCTGCAAGGATTGCGCTTCGATAATGTCCACTTGCGCGGTTCCTAACACCTGCTGTAGTTGATTTGCAACACGGGTAAATGCGGCCCGCAAAACCGCACGGCGTTTCTTCTCTGCATCCATCTCGACAATCACAGATTTGCCTTCACCCTGCACCAAGCTCGCTGTGCGCTGGTAAACGATAGCACAACACAAACGAACTCCAAGCAGTCTTCCGCTCCCTGCAATGTGCTGTCACGGTCGCCAATTAAATGTCGCGCTTAAGAGTAGCTAGCCGCCACCCCGCAGCCTCGACGTTATTTACTCACACGCAGTCACGGAGGTCCAGAAAGAATACACTTATTCTTTTCATAGGCTTTTTAATAACAACGTCAAAATCTGAATAATAATTGCGTAACTACTGAACAACATCCTTACATTTTTTTCTCTACAGCTACTTGCTTCTAAACCGAAAAATGAGGCGTTACCGCTGTTACAAATAACTGTTAGTGTCTCCAACACCCTGTATATTAATTAATTTGATTGATGTTCGCAAAATCTTGTGTTGAGAACAAGCAGGAGCGATTCCTAGAATATTAACATCTAACTCGAAAATGTTTTGTCATTTACACCTTATGTGAATCAATCCGCGGACACACTGTATATATTTTTAGACTGCATTTGTATGTTTGAAAGTTAGAAATACGATTTAGAGTGACTATTGGAGGCTTTAAAGTTGCAATTGCATGTTTTTAGAATGAAATTACATGTTTGGAAGTTGGAAATGCGATTTAGAGTAACTATTGGAAGCTTTAAAGTTGCAATGCGTATTTTAAAGTCACAGTTGCATATTTTAAAGCGCAGTTGCATGGTTTTAGGATGCGATTGGATGTTTAGAAGTTGTACATGAGGTTTAGAGTGACTATTGGAAGCTTCAACGTTGCAGTTGCCTATTTTAAAGCGCAGTTGCAGGTTTTTAGAATGAAATTGCATGTTTGGAAGTTGCAAATGCGTTTAGAGTGACTATTGGAGGCTTTAAAGTTGCAATTGCATGTTTTTAGAATGAAATTACATGTTTGGAAGTTGGAAATACGATTTAGAGTGACTATTGGAAGCTTTAAAGTTGCAATGCGTATTTTAAAGTCACCGTTGCACATTTTAAAGCGCAGTTGCATGGTTTTAGGATGCGATTGGATGTTTAGAAGTTGTACATGAGGTTTAGAGTGACTATTGGAAGCTTAATGTTGCAATTGCCTATTTTAAAGCGCAGTTGCAGGTTTTTTAGAATTAAATTGAATGTTTGGTAGTTGCAAATGCGGTTTAGAGTGACTGTTGGAAGCTTTAAAGTTGCAATTGGTTATTTTAAAGTCACAGTTGCATATTTTAAAGCACAGTTGCATATTTTAAGCGCCAGTTGCATATTTTAAAGCTCGGTTGCATGGTTTTAGGTTGCGATTACGTGGTTAGAAGTTGTGAATGCTGTTTAGAGTGACTATTGGAAACTTTAAAGTTGAAATTGGTTTTTTAAAGTCACAGTTGCATGTTTTTAGGTTGCAATTGGCAAGGTTAGGAAGTTGTAAATGCAATTTAGAGTGATAATTGGATGCTTTAAAGTTGCAATTTCGTATTTTAAAGTCACAGTTGTATATTTCAAAATTGCAGTTGCACGTTTTTTTTTATGCAGTTATATATTTTTTTGATGCAGTTGTATGTTTTTAGGGTGCAAGTGCGTGTTTGGGAGTTGGAAATGCGATTTAGAGTTGATTATTGGAGAATTTAAAGTTGCAATAGTGTATTTTAAAGTCACAGTTGCACATATTAAAGTTGAAATTACATGTTTTAAGTTGAAATTGCATGCTTTAGAAGTTGTAAATGCGATTTAGAGCGACTATTGGAGGCTTTAAAGTTACAATGGGGTATTTAGAGTCAGATTGCATATATTAAAGTTGGAATTCCATGTTTTGGATTGCAATTGCAACTTTAGAAGTTGTAATGCGATTTATAGTAACAATTGGAAGCCTTCAAGTTGCAATTGTGTATTTAAAGTTGCAGTTGCACGTTTTTGTGGTGAAAGAACGTGTTTGGAAGTTGAAATTGCGGTTTAGAGTGACTGTTGGGAGTCTTTAAAGTTGCAATTGTGTATTTCAAAGTCACAGTTGTATATATTAAAGTTGCAATTGGCATGTTAGAAGTAAATGCGATTTAGAGTAATTATTGGAGGCTTCATAGCTGCAATTGTTATTTTAGAGTCACAATTGCATATATTAAAGTTGGCGTTCTATGTTTTTAGGTTGCAATTGCTTCTTTAGAAGTTGTAAATGCAATTTCGGGTGACTATTCAGTTCATCTGTCATCTGTCAAAATTGGACCAAAGAAAAAGGTAGATTTTGCATTCATAGCCAACCAAAATAAATTGTAGTGACTATTGTACTAGAACCGAATTGTAGCGGACTATTGTACTAGTATTCAAGTGACTATTTTGAACAAATTAAAATATTTATTGAATATGTTTACACAAATTGTATTTTACATGTGTAACTAAGTGTTGAGTCTTTTTAATTTGGAAAATGGGTTTGGTTCACTGAATAGTCCTTTAAAATCACAGTTGCTTATTTTAAAGTTACAGTCGCACGTTTTTGGGATGAAAGTGCATGTTGGGAGTTCAAAATTGCGATTTTAGAGTGACTATTGGAGTCTCTAAAGTAGCAATTGTGTATTTGAAAGTCACAGTTGCGTATATTAAAGTTGGAGTTGCATGTTTAAGGTTGAAATTGCATGTTTATAAGTTGTAAATGCGATTTAGAGTGTATTGGATGCTTTAAAGTTCCAATTGCGTTTTGCAAATATTTAAATTCCGACCCCTATATCTCCCGTCAGGGAGGTTCTGTGCACTACCATGGTAGTGGTGATGTTGGTCGCCCTTAAGGTACCAATTTTAGATAGACTACAGTCCACTCAAACATCAAAATTGTCAATTTCAATGTTATGGTTCTTTGATGTCTGTAAATCAATAATCTGTTGCATATGCTTAGTTTGCTATGTTTAATTAGCGATGAAAATAGTTGCCACTTGTGGTGTGACAGATGAGTACCTAAAAATAGTCACATCTGCAAAATTTGCTATTAATTTTGTTGTAAGTCTTGTACGCCACATACCCATTTTAACAGTAGGTTATTTACTCTTCCGCATTTAAAGTATTTTTAGCACATGTTTAAGCGGACCTTCAGCAGACGCTACATAATCGAAAAATGTTTAACACTTAATCGCCACGTGAAGCTAACGTGCATCTCTATCTTTTTATTTACAGCGCCGTGTGATGCTAACTTGCATCTCACGTTGAAAGTTTCGTGGCCGTGTGATTCACGGTAGCTTCTCATTGTGCGTAACTTTACAGGCTTTGCCTAATGCACGTGCCTCCTATACCCAACAACACATTTACCCCTTGGATAGCGTATTTGGTTGCCTATTTATAGGCGTTTCAATATTAGATATGTTTTATTGTTTCTTCTACGTAGTGGCCCTTGAGACCCATTTCTGAATTTGTATTGCGGCGATTAACGTGTTAAATATCAGCTTTATTAGTTATTAGTAGACTGCCGTAATTAACTTGAACATTATTTAAGCTAATCAGATCGTGATTGAGATTGGACAGCTATCTCTTTGGCACTTATTAGATCAGTACCAATATTTAAGAACATCTGTTTTGTCACAGGAGCTCCTCCTTAAAGCCTCTTTTGTTGTTAAAGTTTTTGACTCTGTACTATAAAATTACAGACGAGGGGTCGCCTGAAGGGCGGCGTCCTCCCATTAAAGTAGTTCTCGTAGACGGCAAACCCCAATGCACTTTCTGCTATAAGCTGTTCAGCAGGAGACACGAGCTAAAGCGGCACCTCAACAGCGTCCACCTGAAGGCGATCCAGTACACGTGCCACTTGTGCAACAGCCAGTTTCACGAGGCCTTCCAGCTGACACGGCACCTGCGCCAGCATAACGGCTGTATGCGTTGCACGGCGTGCATGAAGGAGTTCAGTGCCCTGCGCGACCTGAAGTTGCACATGAGCTCGGCGCATGAGAGTGCCGTCCCTAGCCAGTGCGGCACCTGCGGGCAGTCCTTCCAGAGGGCCAAGCACCTGCGGGAGCACCTTCACGAGCACGACGAAACCCTCGTGTACGTGTACAAATGCCATATCTGCAGTGACGAGTTTCAGGAGTGCCGCGAACTGACGAAACATTTAGTTGCACACAGTGGGATGCATGCGTGTACTGTCTGCCACACGACATTCGCCGAGGAGCCGGAGCTCCTCAGCCACAGCAAGTGCCACTCCACGGAGGCAACCAGCGACAAGAGGTACGAATGCGAGGTCTGTCACAGTAGGTTTAAGAAGAAGCGGTATTTAGTGGCCCACATGAACACATCTCATTCAGCCGACGACAGCAACGCAGTCTTAAATGACAGGGTAGAATCAGACAATGATTCCTCTTAGTAAATCACCAACCTATCAGAGCTCTGTCGGTATGTACAAATCAAGCAACTTGCGGATTATTGTTTATTCATATTTATTTAAAGTAATTATAGGCATAAGGTTTTAAAGTAAGCTTCAGTAATGGACTGCAATTTTGGCGTTCAGTTGCTAGGTTAGTTAACCTATCAAAATCCCTTCACATATGATTGAATTAAGACTAGAACTTCCTTAAATTTACAAAAGTGAAACAAACGACTACAAATTAAATCCCTGGTATTTTTGAGCAGCTTCAAACAGTTGAGTTTGGAGCTGCTTGAAAATGTTAGATCTAACAGTATAACTATAACTTAAGACTGTAAAATTGGACTGACAATGCACCAAAGTATAATTTCGAAGTGTATGCATGACAAGTCTGCACGGCCGGCTCCTTCCAGAGGCAATTGCCTCGATTGTTTCTCAGTCTGAAAAACGTTAGAGCGTTGGTTTGAGTAACTGTGATATTCACCAAATATCAATATTTTTAATAAATTATCATGCATTGACCATATTGTACGAACATTCTTAGAAACGAATTGTTAATTAAATCCGATGCTGAGAAGCAGTTGAAACAATTGACAGGCAAAACTAAATGCTCAGAGTGTCTGTTGAACTCGTGCAACATATTTATTAATTTTCTCTAGTTCTACAGCATTATCCCACTGTATTATATGAGTTATACTAAAAAAAAAAAATAACACATTAAGCTTAGTAACTAATTAAATAATACGCACAGCTACGTACATAAAATTAACTATTTTTTTTATTTACAACAATAGGGGTTAAAGTTTATGTGTAATCAATCCAATATCTCCTAATTTAAAAATGCCCAGATCCAGAAGAAGTGTCTAATGTATCTTTTTATTTGTTAATATATAGATGTTCTACGTAAAAAAATCTTGAGCAGATGTCAAACATGTCAGTAGGCAAGTCAAAAACACCAATTTTTATAACGGAAAATGTGATAATTGAACTGGAAGCATATATTGAAAGCAACAAAGGGCCTAATATGGAGTCTGGAAGGACACCAATATTGTACGTAAGCCCTATTTAGCAGCATTAGAACCGCATGGAAGGTTTTTACCTCATTCTCATTATAAAACTAATATAAATGTTAACAAGTTTCAGTTACAAACTTTACCTTACAATTCTTGAATTCGCTATTGCATTTTTAGTTGCATAGGAGTTTAGAAGTTACCAGTTTATAAGTGTAATATGGGGAAGTTCAGTGGAGTATTCTAAAGCCACAATTGCATGTTAAGAAGTTGCAGTTGCATATTTCAGATTTTAATTGGGTGTTTTAAAAGTGTAATATGGCATATTTTAAAGTTGCAGTTGCATATCTTTAGATTGCAATTGTATGTTTGAAAGTTGCAAATACGATTTAGAGTGACTACTGGAGGCTTTAAACTTGCAATTGCGCATTTTAAAGTCATAATTGCATATTTTAAAGTTGCAGTTGCATGTTTTTAGAATGAAATTACATGTTTGGAAGTTGGAAATGCGATTTAGAGTGACTATTGGAAGCTTTAAAGTTTGCAATGCATATTTTAAAGTCACAATTGTATTTTTTAAAGCGCAGTTTCATGGTTTTAGGTTGCGATTGGATGTTTAGAAGTTGTAAATGAGGTTTAGAGTGACTATTGGAAGCTTTAACACTGCAATTGCCTATTTTAAAGTCACAGTTACATGTTTTAAAGCGCAGTTGCAGGTTTTTAGAATGAAATTACATGTTTGGAAGTTGGAAATGCGATTTAGAGTGACTATTGGAAGCTTTAAAGTTGCAATGCGTATTTTAAAGTCACAGTTGCATACTTTAAAGCGCAGTTGCATGATTTTAGGTTGCGATTTGATGTTTAGAAGTTGTAAATGAGGTTTAGAGTGACTATTGGAAGCTTTAAAGTTGCAATTGCTTATTTTAAAGCCACAGTTCCATATTTTAAAGCACAGTTGCAGGTTTTTAGAATGAAATTACATGTTGGGAAGTTGGAAATGCAATTTACAGTGACTATTGGAAGCTTTAAAGTTGCAATTGCGTATTTTAAAACCACAGTTCCATATTTTAAAGCGCAGTTGCATGGTTTTTAGAATGAAATTACATGTTGGGAAGTTGGAAATGCAATTTAGAGTGACTATTGGAAGCTTTAAGTTGCAGTTGCGTATTTTAAAGTCAGTTGCATTTTTTAAAGCGCAGTTGCAAGTTTTAAGGTTGAAATTGTGTGTTTGGAAGTTGGAAATGCAATTGAGAGTAACTATTGGAAGTTGCAATTGCGTATTTTGAAGTCGCAGTTGCATATTTTAAAGTTGTAGTTGCATGTTTTTAGGTTGCAATTGTTTGTTTGGAAGTTGGGAATGTGATTTTAGAGTGACTATATTTAACGTTGCAATTGCATGTTTCAAAGTTGTAATTTCATGTTGGAAATGCGTATTTTAAAATCAAGACTTTGTATTTTTAAGTTGCAATTACCTGTTTTCAGGTCGAAATCGCGTGTTTTTAAGTTGGAAATGTGCTTTTATAGGTTAGAGTTAATCAGAAGTTACAATTTCTGGTAAGAGTTGTAGCAAAGTTTAAAAGTTGCAATTTTAATTACATTTTAAAAGTCTCGGGTAAGTGTAAAAGTCACAATTGCTTATTTAGAAGTTGTAATTGTAAAATTATACTTTGCAATTGCCTGGTTAAGTGTTTTATAGGAATTTTAAAGTTTATACTTTAGGAAAATGTATTTTATATGCGACACACTAGTTTACAAATCTGAGTTGCTTGCTTCTTTGAAAATCCCAATTCCATGTTTATAAGTTGTAATTTCCTATTTCAAAGTCTAGGAGGTTCCATTAAAGTTGCAATTACCTGTTTGGAAGTTGTAATTGCTTGTTTTTAGGTTGCAACTGCTAATTTGTAAGTTGCAGTTGCATGTTTAAAGTAGGATTTCATATAGTTTTTTATTTTTCAATTGCAATTACCTGTTTTCAGGTCGCGATTGTGAGTTTGGAAGTTAGAAATGTGCTTTTCTAGTTTAGAGTTTATCAGAAGTTACAATTTCTGTTAAGAGTTGCAGCAAAGTTTAAAAGTTGCAATTTTTAAAAGTCACATTTAAGTGTAAAAGTCACAATTACCTGTTTAGAAGTTGTAATTGCACAATTATACGTTGCAATTGCCTGTTTTAATGTTGGATGGGAATTTTAAAGTTTATATTTTAGGATAATCTATTTTATATGCTACACACTAGTTTACAAATGTGCTTCTTTGGAAATCCCAATTCCACGTTTATAATTTGCAATTGCACATTTCAAAGTCGTGGAGGTTCCATTTCTAGTTATGTTTGAAAGCTGTGGACGTTTGTTAACTACCTCGTTGTGAAACTAATTTAGAGATTATGAAATTAACTAGTACCGTGAAGGTTTTATACTTCACGGAAAAAGTTACTAGGCTTAAATTTTTATATAGTTGCCTTCCGGTCATATACTACATGTAAACTACAAAAATGCAGTATTCACGTAACATTTCTTTTAGTAAATACGTAAGTCGAGCTTTAACATATCTATCTGGAATTTATAGTCTCAATGGACACTCTGTTGCAAAATAACCTCCTGTGATTAACAATCTTGACTGAAAAAACAATGTATAAATTTCATACATTGCTTTACACACTTTCTCTCATCCTTCATTCTTAAGAACATGTACATATGGTATACTCAGAATTGCGCTTTGGATTTATCAAGATATCTTCCAAAAGCAAGAGTCCGTATCCTTCTGGGTGTACCTTCCTCTTGCCGCATTTCATTCATCCTCGTGTTAGTACCCCTACAGTAAAAGCTAACGAATGTGTACATAAAAATAATTTATTTAACATGTTGACGTTACACGATTTGTACATACTGGCACTGGAAGATCATGCTAGAGTAAGACTTAAAGTAGACATGTGCTAGTATTAGCAGTTATTTATTAATTTTACTTAAAGATTATAATGCTTTACTCTAATTAAGTAGCGACTACTTTGAAAGACTTGATATGTTTTACTTACGCATGTTTCTCGGCTTTATAGAAGGAATAGTCTGTACTTGGAAGATCTGACTTTATGATGCGCAAGCACAAGTTCATTTGCCTATCACTTCCATATTATTATTATTATTAACGGTTTATTTATATCTTTTCAGACTTATGTTATACAGAGCATTCGTATCTTTAAGAACTGTGTATAGCAAAGAATTTATAGTTAAGAGAATATTAACGCATAGGTATTTTATGATACAAGCTTTTTTGTAATAGCATCTGTATATACACCGGTAGACCTTTTATAAAATTGTTTCCGATTATAGCCACGTAAAGTATTACAGTACCATGTCATTCTACTAGATTCTAATTACTCATTCGCTCGTACATACGTGGAGCAGCCGCAAGTTCCCGCAACTGAAAGTTTACGAAAACAGTATTCGTAGTAAGTGCTACTGTATAGACTCGCTTGAAGTGTAATACGAATTGTTCCTTAAATTACAATCACGAATTTCGTATTTATCTAAAGTCATGCAATAACGTCAAGATGATTATACGAAGTGTTTACTCACCACCCACTGGGGCATATTCCGGGCAAGCCTCAGTTTTGTTGAGGGGTTCGATATGGCCATCGGGCGCCATTTGTTATCACTCTTATTCTGCAACATCATTTATTTACTGTTAGATTCATTTATACACTGTATTTTATATTTTAGCGTAATAAATATTTTTTCATAACAGTCTTTTTATATTGCTGCGGCACTGACTAGATGAGAAATTTCTGCAGTTTAAAGAAGTATTTATCCCATTGTTATACATTCACATGGAACTTTGAACTTTCAGAAATCTCTGATCTAGATATAAAAGCTTATTTTTATATATGTGAGTTGTAGTTTTATATTTTGCAAGATGCAAAATATGCTTGTTTTGATTTTTTTTCTTTTATTTAACACAGAAAGTGACTTCCATACTACACACAGGGTTGTCTGTCATTGAAATCCTTTTTTTAGAAAAATGATCACAAGTTTAAAATATGGGCTTACTTTAAGTACCCTTTATTTTATCTAAAAAATACAATGTGCATAATATTGTGTTTTGTAGTTGATTTTCTTTGCCGCATCAGAAATATTAGTACAAATTAGCAGTATTAGCAATATTGACATAAGAGTTCAGCACTTCACAAATAGCTCATATGCAGAAAGTGTTTGTTGTATTTATTTTTTGTACTATTTTACAATTTTATTGTAAAGCTACAGCAAAATTTTAGAGTCTATTTTGCACTTACAGACTATAGCAGTACAAGAAAACTATACTCGTTAGATCATTAGTTTGGCTCATTCAAACCTGAATTGTTTATATTAGATATATTGTGTCTATAATTTTATTTATTATATTTTCCACTGCAATATATTTGTAACTATGATACTTTCATAAAAGCACAGAAAGTTAGAACAGAAAGAAACTGAAAAATGTAAGTATTCAGGTAAGCATGGAAACATGGAATGACAAGATAAAAAAAGTAGCAGTAGAAAAAGACATACCATGACAAGGAATCAAACAACTGACACAAGATAGAAGAAGATGCAGACAAAAATATAAATCAGAAGAATAATTCAACTCCACCCGCTTTAACCTTATGGTTAAAAGCAGTGATGGGCATAACCGGACAATTTTCATAACCGAATTATTTGCATTCTAATCATATTAATAACCGATTGATTATTTGAATAATCATTCGAATTAAATCAGTTAATCGTTAATTATAATAATTGTATAAATGATTTTTATTTGATTTCTAAGGAGTTTAAACCATTGAGAATAGCTATATCAATACTAATCATAAAGAAATTATAAATATGCGAATACAAAGTATCTATTGAATCTATTTTTAGTTCCTAAAATTCTCTAATAGTCACCCTTCCATTCTCGCTTGCACATCATACCGGTATATTTTAGAATCCACCATTTATCTACGTTCAGCCTTCCGCGGTTCAAGGACGCACACTTAAAATTTTCAACATCGAAATCCACTTCTTGTCCCGACTGCTCAGTTATTAAAAATTAAATATAAATCTTATACGTTATTGGAAAATCTTATTTCGCTTTCTGTTTATCCCTTATTAGGCATAATCAACCGCGTTTCGAAGCAAAAATTTAGGCCGTTATAAATAAATACCAACACAGCTTCGGCAAATCTCATACTCAGCAGAACGTTATCTTTAATAGGAACGGCCCCATAAATTCAACTCGTTGACTGGGAGTCTCAACTGCCTTAATAACATCAACAAGCAGCGGCGAGCCTCACTTGGGTCAATCAAGTACATACGTAGAAAAGGTTATATGAGTTATGAATGCCGTATTATTTACAGAATTTCGATCACTCGCAGGTCGCTGAGACGCGGCCCGTAGTACGTATCAGGATGAGGTTCTTTTTCATCCGAATACTTGGAACGAAAACCGAGTTACACAGGTTATTTCAATAACCGGATAACCAGTTATTTTTGGTTCGAATAAGCCCATCACTAGTTAAAAGGCATAGGATTAAGTACCGTAGAATGGGGTTACTTGAGACAATTTTTTGGGTATTTCTTCAATATCTTTTAATTATTAATAAAACGTTTTGAAATTTTGCATGATGATTTATATGGTCATCACAGTAAACAACCTTTTTTTTTTATTTGAAAAGTGTCTCAAGTTACCCTCAAAGTGGGGTATCTTGAGACATGTACATTTTAGCTCTGGAAACTGTACAAAAAATGCACGTGTCTTAAGAAACACTGTTCTAAAGGTTACTTGAGATACCTACACTTAAAAAATATATATGTAGGCAAGTAATTTCATTATAGATAACAGGATAAATCCAAAAATAAATTAAAAATTGCAATTTATTTTCTTTATCAAATCAGAAACAAATAACACTACAAATTGCTTTTATTAACTTCAAGAAAACCAAAACCTATTCTTAAAGATAATACTAGGGACTTATTTATTAATTTATTTATACGTTAACATTCCTTTCGAATGTATGTGTGCCTTCCCCTACAAATAACTGGTTCTGTCAAAACACATTTCATTTGATTAATATCGATATTGGAAATGTCTTTTACATTAGGAAAGACAAAACAATTGCCCGATTCTTTATAACGATGTAAACAATTTACAGTGATACAGTGACAAGTTAATGGCTACCCAAAAAGAACTCTAAACCAAACGCTAAAAGAGATGGACAGAAATACAACACCGGCAGGAGATGAGAAAACGGGCCCAACAACCACGGCCGTAATACCATATGTCCGAGGAGTTTCCGACAAACTGAGAAGAATCGGAAACAGATTCAATATAAGAACTGCCTTCAAGTCCACAACAACTCTAAGAGGCATGATGACGCATACCAAGCCTCAGAACGAAGATCAGAGTTCAAAGAACTGTATCTACAGCGTACTGTGCGAGTGTGGAAGACAATACATAGGGGAAACACAACGACCCCTACAAGTGAGATTATCGGAACACCGCAAAAATGTTAGAATGGGCGAAACCATCAAATCCAAGATCGCAGAACACGTCTGGAACGAAGACCACCACATACAATGGGATAACGCATCAATTGTAGCTAAAGAGGAAAACAGATTCCGTAGGAAGCTGAAAGAAGCTACATACATAGCGCTGGCAGTAGAACCAATTAGCCAGGCTAGCGCAGAACTAAAGCCCATTTGGATGCCACTACTGCGCAGAGAATTACAAAAATAGTCTACTGCGCATACAGCGGTAAGATATATATAAGATTACAACTAAAATATATAACCGCCCTGGTGGCCTAGTGGCAGAGTAGTAATCACAGCGATCAGCGGTCCTGGGTTCAAACCCCGGGGAGGCATAAATTTACGTTGGAAAACGTACAATATCAGTCCTTCTCAGGACTAACCAGGAACACCTGAAGACGGGAGTAGAACAAAACTCCCGAAACGTTGTGTGATTTACACCCTAGACAGTAGAAAAAGTCCGAAAAACATATCATAATAGACCACTGCCAAAAAATGACATTCAGAGAACAATTTACAGTGATTTTATCTATCAATTTTGAGAACCTTTGCAACAAATCTTTTAAACATTTCTTTTTTTGTTCCTTCATTATAACAAAACACTGCTATTACAAATCTATTTACATTTAAATATGTGGAAACTGCAGAGCATTTTCCAAGTCCTCAGGCTTGAAATTACTGTAACTCCGCGTACCCAACTGTCTTCGATATACGCGCGGCATGTGTCAAGTTACCCTACAAAATGTTACATTTTTATAAAAGCTACCTAAACAAAATGTAAACCAGCCTTTTATTTTTTTAAACTCGTTAAAATGATTATAAATGTAGAGGTTAGAACTGGGATTTTCAATTTTTACTTCCTTTTACAATAAAGGAAGTATTGGATTCACCCCAAAAATCCGAAATTGAATTTTCAACAGATCTTCACGTTTCAGAGTCCCCTGAACCCAAAAAACATATTTTTTTTCATTGGTCTGTGTGTCTGTCTGTGAACAGAATATCTCAAAAACGAAAAGAGTTATGGTGTTGAAACTTCATATATAAGTTTTGCGTACTATGTAGATGCGACAGCAAGCTTTTGAAGAAAATCGCATAACCGGAAGTAGGTGTTTACTCTTGTGATTTTTCAGTTTTTTTCGATTTTTTCAAAAACGGCTCTAACGGTGTTTTTCAAAATTCTCATTTTTATTACATTTTTAATGTGTATTGATGTGGGATAGGTGATTTTCCAGTTGAATACTTCTAAAATGGGTTTCTTTTGTTTTTTTCTCTATTTTTTTTATTAACTCCTATTTTAAACGGAACACCCGGTATATTATTACATTTTTGAATTCAGCTTACAATTCTAGAGAAAATTTGTCTCTTCACCTAATGCTCTATTTTGCACCGTTTTTGTAGAATTAGTAATTTTTTAAAAATTTTGACAAATGCTTAAAAATTTTAAATCAAATTTTTGCCCAATTATAAGATCACTGTAAAAGCAAGTTGTGTGAGTGTATCACACCAGATTTTTTTTCATTGGTCTGTCTGTCTGTGCGTCTGTCTGTCTGTGAACAGAATATCTCAAAAACGAAAAGAGGTATGGTGTTGAAACTTCATATATAAGTTTTGTGTACTATGTAGATGTGACAGCAAGCTTTTGAAGAAAATCGCATAACCGGAAGTAGGTGTTAACTCTTGTGTTTTTCAGTTTTTTCGATTTTTTCAAAAACGGCTCTAACGATTTTTTTCAAATTTCTCATTTTGATTACATTTTTAATGTGTATTGATGTGAGATAGGTGATTTTCCAGTTGAATACTTCTAAAATGGGTTTCTTTTGTTTTTTTTCTATTTTTTTATTAACTCCTATTTTAAATAGAACACCCGGTATATTATTACATTTTTGAATTCAGCTTAAAATTATAGAGAAAATTTGTCTCTACACCTAACGCTCTATTTTGCACCGTTTTTGTAGAATTTGTAATTTTTTTTTAAGTTTTTGACAAATGCTTAAAAATTTTAAATCAAATTTTTGGCCAATTATAAGATCACTGTAAAAGGAAGTTGTGTGCGTGTATCACACCAGATTTTTTCTTAGTGCTGATATTTCACCAGCTACGAATGAGACTTGCTGATGTTGTCAAATTTATTAAAATTTTCAATTTTGCTTTCAGTTTTTTTTTTGTATACATTCTTATCTATTTTCAACCACAAATATTTTTTGCTTGTTATTACAACTGTTACTCATTTAACACAATTTTTTGAAGTTCCTAAATCCATATTAAAATATTTCAAGTTCTATGCGAATTCTTCTTCAGTTAACATTTTAATATACTCAAAGATACAAAAAGTAAGACAGTTAATTTTTTAAGTTATCTTAAAAATAAATGGATAATGTGCCCTAACATGCTTATTTACTACTCTAATGCTCGGTTTATAAAACTTTATATCCTAAATAAAATTTACTTAATATAATAGTTTATTATTATATGAGCGATTATGACAGCCACACAAGACAAAGGCGCGTGGCGCAAGTTATCTGAGTGAATAATGGCCATAATACTCCTATGCAATAGGAGTTTTGTGTTCATATTTCCGAATTATGACATTTGTGACAGCTGTTAACTTCAAAAGTCATTTAATAATAAGAATGAATTTTGTGATTGGCTACAACCTATTGAATAATGAAAATAGAATTTTCTGATTGGTTGCAACTGGCGAAACTATTGAATTATGAAAATAGGATTTTATGATTGGCTGCAAATCCTGAATTATGAATCATAATTCATGCCCATTATACAGTAGGAGTAGGTAATTACTATATTATGTTATTAGGAGCAAAAGTTATACTTTATGTGGCGTGGCTGGACGGGTTATCTGCCGAGCTTGCGAGGCAGATAAGTGCAGCCGAGCTTGCGAGGCAGATAAGTACAGCCGAGCCACATAAAGATACTTTTGCGCCGAATAACATATAGTATTTTTTCTTCAAACGTTTTCATAACAAATTATTTACAATTTTGTGAACAGAATTCGAAGAAAATTACTTGATCTCGTCTGCGGCAGATAATATTATCTGCCGCTGACGAGCGGCAGATAATAGCTATTTAAGTAACAAGGAATGTGAGGACCTATTAACATTTGAGGTAGGCAAGTACAAGCCAAGACGAAGTCGCGGCTTGTTGCCTGCCGAAAATGTTAATAGGCGATACATTCCGAGTTATCTTATTATATTTTTCCCGCTGCTTATCGAAATTTTCCTAGAATTTCGAAAAAATTTTTTGGTTTGTCACCTGTCACCAGGATTAGTTTTCTTGAGTCGTGTTACCTGTGAGTGTCACATGTCACATAAACACTTGCAATTTATAAACAAAACGTCTAAGTCTGCATCTTGCTTTGCTAATATTATTATCCTAGGAACTTAATAATAATATTAAGTTCCGTTGTCAAGAGAAAGCAGCAAACAAATATAATCACCGACTTACACGTTTTGTTACTAAGGCTGTATCACTGACTTACATGATCAGCAGCGGGAAAAGTGTTTTAGATGCCATGGCAATGAAGTGACAGTTTAGCATCATCAATCAAGCAGTAAAATATGGCATTATACTGCTGGATTGATGATGCTAAACTGTCACTTTATTGCCGCTGATGACTTTATCTGCCGCTGATGAGTTCAAGTAATTTTCTTCGAATTTTGTTCACAAACTTGTAAATTATTTGTTATAAAAACGTTTGAAGAAAAAATACTATATGTTATTCGGAGCAAAAGTATCTTTATGTGGCTCGGCTGTACTTATCTGCCTCGCAAGCTTGGCAGATAACCCGTCCAGCCTCGCCACATAAAATATAACTTTTGCTCCTAATAACATAATATACTATTAGTTATATATTACAGTCAGACCCTCGCCATTCGCTGCTTTGCGGTTCGCTGATTTGATTTTACGCAGGGCACCTTTGTGCTCCCTTTTCTTTGCCGTTCGCGGATAATTGCTTTGTCGAAGACCACTAATTTGACGTTAACTTTAATTTGCTGTTAAAATAAACAAAAGCGTATAAAAATTTGTTTACTAATGAATAATATGCCATAAGCGCTAACGTTTTGATGAGCTTTTGTTTATTTTCATAGCGATTTAAAGTTAACGTCAGGTTAGTGACCTTCATAAGACCGGCCGTAAATAAATAAAGCAGACGTATGCGGTTTATGTCATGAACACCTAAATAACATTATTTATCACGAACTTGTAAACACACTTATCGAGCCTATTTCTTTGAATCTCTTATTACCAAATTGGACCTGACATAAATTTTAAAATTATAACTTGAATAAACAAATGGACATTCGAGCTCTGGATTCAAGTGCGAGACTTATGTTACGCATGGAATTTTAGTTTGTAGACGCACATTTATGTATTTCTGAAGTTTTTGAGGTTGCATAGTATAAATAAATCTAGTTTATGGAACTTAACCCCCATTTTTATCATTTATGTGTTTACTTGCGCATCACGGTTTTGCACTTTGCGGCATTCTTCTGGAACGTAACTCCCGTGAACGGCGAGGTCTGACTGTATAAGTTTGCAAGTTGCAACCAATCAGAAAATTCTATTTTCATTATTCAATAGGTTGTAGCCAATCCACAAAATTCATTTTTATTATTAAATGACTTTTGAAGTTAACAGCTGTCACAAATGGCATAATTCAGAAATATGAACACAAAACTCCTATCGCATAGGAGTAGATAAAATATCGTATTACATTCGCGATTATGGCCATTATTCACTCAGATTACTTGCGCCACAAGCCGCAAATGTCATAATCGCTCATATAATAATATACTATTATTCCGCAGATTTGCGTATTATAATGCAAAATAACTTTATTCCGCTAATAAATCTGTACAGGTTAATTTTAATTTGTAGTTACAGTAAACAAGTTTTGATGTGCTTTTGTTTATTTGCCTATTAGTTTATTACTGGAGTAAATTACTCCACAAATAGTTATCTAATGATTTATTGATCGTATATAATACTGGCCATAATTTAACAAAATACACTAGTTTTAGTCTTCATTTTGATATTTAAAATTTCTTTAAATTTTATCAAAAATGTGAACATCATCTAGTCGATGTATGTGCATATTTTGTTTATTGTTTTAGTTGTTGTTTCATGTTGTATCTGTCAGTTTATGTCAAATGCATGAATATTGATCTTCTACCACAGTAATAGATTCGGTTAATGTTAGTTAGTATTTGTTCAATTTAACACATTTATTTATTTATTGATACTTGTTTATGTTGATTAAAATCTTGAATTTGTTGTTTTTGTTTTACTGTTACTGCATTATTGTATAAATTTAATAATTTACTACTGTAATGGCCACGATGAATAAATCATTAGATAACTATTTGTAGAGTAAATTTATTTTCCCAATAAGCTAATGGGCAAATAAACAAAAGCGCATCAAAACTTGTTTACTAATGAATAAAATGTCATAAGCATTAACGTTTTGATGCGCTTTTGTTTACTGTAACTGCGAATAAAAATTAACCTGTACGGATTTATTAGCCGAATAAAGTTATTTTGTGTTTATAATACTCGTACGCAAATCTACGGAATAAATAAATTTATTCTCTAAGTAAATTTTATTTACGAAATACAAAATTTTATAATACCGAGCATTAGTGTCTCAGACTATTTCAAAATTATAAAAATATTAAGTGTCCCACTTTTTTGTCTTTCAGTGTAGGTATCTGAAATACAAGATAAATATTTTAGAAAAGCGAAGAACCAATTTTCTTAGAAGTCGTACCATTTGAAGTATTTGTAGATAGTTTAAGTTAAAAATCCATATTTAACCCGTCAGGACGCGTTTTCTAATTTGTGGCGTATAGACTCGCGTGGGGTAAAATTTGCCATGTACTGAAACTGCTGTGTAAAGAAATGAATATTGCACTATGTAGTAGTAAAACATATTAATGGGTCATTTTCATCTACAATCTTTTCGAAATCGGCTTCTGCCAGAGGTCGTTTAAATGCCCATTTCAAAGTAAAAGGTCGTGATTTTAATATTATTTCTAATTATTCACTTTTCACGACTAACTTCACCAAACCAACTAAAATACTGTTACGTAAGGACGCGCATGGATATAATTTACCCCATAACATATTATCTCATTACAGCTACATTGTAACTGATATCAAAAGCATAAATACGATGCATTTGTACTTGGGAGAGTCGACTCGAGAGGTACCTAGGAGCGAAAGTGTGTGCAAAAAAGATTTTATTTGGTTTTTTCAGCGCTGGGGTAGGTATTTCTTACCCACGCGCGTCCTAACGGGTTAAAAAGTATTTTGGTATTAAAGCTTTAGCTACCTGTAATTATTGATTTTACAGCTATTGTTTATATTAGAACTTGTAATGGAGTCGTTCTAATTAATATGAGGAAGAAGGTAAACTACGCATGTTCCAAATTTGGGAGTTCTTATTATTTGGAGGTTAAATAGGGCTCGTCGTCGGGCTAACCACCCATACGAGTAAGATATTTCAAAGTAATTTGGGAAGCCTTGGACCAGGACGGAACACTAGATGACAATCGGCGAGAAATAGGTATATGAGACTGGCTACATGGAATATTAAAACAATAACAGGCAAAGAAGAAGAACTAAGCGAAGAAATGCAGAAATACAGGCTGAATATTCTCGGACTAAGTGAAATTCGAGTAAAAGGTAAAGGGGAGAAACCACTAGGCAGACACCACATACTAAAGTATTCAGGCATAGCAGAAGGTAGAAAAAAAAAGGAGTTGGAATAGTATTAGAAGAAAACCTTAACAATAAAGTAATAAAGTGAGAAGCAGTAGAATAATAAGCATTCAGCTACAACTCAAAGATAAGGTAAATATTATACCTACAGATATATGAACCCACTGAAGACGCAGCAAATGTCGAGAAAGATCAGTTCTACCAAACATTGCAAAATGTAGTAGATAAAGCAAGAGACGATGGGGGAATGCTATGTTATCGGAGACTGGGACGCAAGAACAGGCAATGATGAAAATAGAGGCCATGGAACGAAATGGAGAAAATGGGGGAGAAGAAACCCTAAATAAAAACAGAGAACGATTAATTTTGCATTGACAACCCACTTCTTATAGGAAACTCATTCTATGATCATAAACGAATTCACAAAATAACCTTTAGATCGGAAGAAAGAAATGTAGAAATTGACTACATAACCTATAATACAGAAAACAGGAGAAATGTTACAGATGTAAAAGTAATAAGAGGGGCGGAAATGAGTACGGATCATCGATTTCTAATCGTCAACACAAACATCAATAAACCTAAGAAGCAAAAATGCAAAGCGTACGAAGAGCTGAATGTAGACAAACTAAGAGAAGAAGACGTACAAATATTATACATGACAAATATACAGGAGAAATTGTCAAAAGCTGAAGAGGATGATGAAAATGTCTATAACGATTGGGATATCTTAAGAACATGGAACTGTATGAAGGAGAAGATAGAATAGACTCACGAAGAAGAAGAACTGTCTAGTGGAACGAGGAAGTCAAGCAAAAAATTAGAGAAAAGAAAATAGCCTGGACACAAGGAATGAAAACGATGAAACAAGAAACGCCTATATACAAAAACGAAATGAAGCAAAGGAAACAGTAAAGCAGATGAAACAAAATTCCAGGAAAATAGGAGATACTTCTGGGCGACCATTAAAAGGCTGAGAGGACAATACGGAAAGAAAGCTAGAAACGTTCAGAAAGACAACAACCTAGCAACCGAAAGCAAACAACAAGAAGGACAGGAACCTACCCAACAAGAAGAGGTAGAAAATATGGAAAGTGATGAAGAAGGTAATAATGAAATTCCTTTTACTATGGAGGAAATAATCGAAGCCATCAAAAATATGAAGACTGGCAAAGCAAGTGGTGACCACGAAATCGGCCCAGAAATGATTAAATACGGAGGCGAAAAAGTGAGGAGTTGGATACAAAAACTCTACCAGCTAGCCTGGAAGGAAGGACAAATACCGCAGGATTAGAAAATGAATATAATTAACCCAATACATAAAAAGGGAAGCACAACTTTATGTGACCACTACAGAGCTATATGTCTGTCCTCTGTGGTACCTACTCAAAACATATTCTAGAGTACTGGAAGAAAGACTAAGACAGGAAATAGAAGAAAAACTTGAAGAAGAACAAGAAGCCTTCAGACCAAACCAACAAACCCAAGACCATATCTTCACAGTATGAAACATGATTGAAAAAACAAGAGAACGCAATGGAAAACTCGGTATATCTAGCTTTTATAAATCTCAAAGCTGCTTTCTATACAGTCCCAAGAGAACAACTCTGGAGAGCCCTAGATGAATTAGAAGTCACATTAAAACTCAAACAGCCATTAAAAATCTATACAAAGAAGTATATGGGAGAGTGCGAATCGGCGGAGGCTTTAATCCTTCTTCGTCTTATTTTCAGCCAGAGGCCAATTTTTAACCACAAAGCCATAGTTCTATGAGCCCTCCTTGCTCATAAGATGGATAGGTGGCTAGGTTTGCCTGTCGAAATTGAGGAAGAGCTTCTTTTCCAGGGGTGATCAACTATCAGAGGTGTTAGCGTGATATCCGCAAAGCGTACGATATTTAAAAATCCCTATGTAGTCACCGATCGAATCCGGTTAGGCCACCTGAGAGACAAACATGCTCCTTGCTTGGCCATGCACTCTCTTTAATCCTGATTTTTTTTATTGTATTATGTCTGTTTAAATCGTAATATATCTGTGTTTATTCGTGTAAACAAATTGACTTTTTCTGTGAGTATTGTTGATTTCAGCACCTGAGTTACAGGGCAGCTTCCAGTTTTTGGCAGATAATGATGCTTCATAGCCGCGAATTGAACAAATTTTTAGAGTTTCATGTGTACTGAGCTAGCTAGGTAGACAAACAGCGCATGAAGTGAAGTCGTGTTACAAAAATTAACCACGACGGCGCTACTAAAAAGCCGCATTACAGAATTGACTCCCAACAATAGGGGCAAACGAAAAGACTTATTACTACCACTTTTAAGTTCATTTCTCACATTATACGTCACACATAATTTGTCATTGGTATCAACACCACTTTTGGTTATATAATAAAATGTTAATAGGTCCGGCTTATAATCATCTCCTGATTTTTCGTCAATGGAAGAGTCTGTCTGCAAGGTGGAAATCAGTATTACAGATTTAACTTGTCTGCTACATAAGACATCATAGTAATTGTTTTGGCAAATCAAAACACCACATTGAGAACACATTTTGTTAAGTTGATATTGAAGGGGCATTTCCTCTTTGTTCTTTCAGTAGCAGTACCGGCTGATTGCTCATGTTCAGATTCTTCATCTAGTCCAACTCTGTTCCATGCGCATTAAATTCGGCATACTCCTCAGTAATACTGTTTTTACTTCTTACTTCTAGTTGCTTTTCATTAGTAAAATCACTAGCCCCGACAGGGATCTAATACTCTTCATTTGATAAAGTCAAGTTGCCAGGCCATTTCTTAGTCATGGGGGGTAGGTTGTGTGTACTGCTAGGGCATTTCTTCAGATGCAGGCTACAGCAGCCTGGAGTCGCGAGTGGAATGTATGTAACCAAGGTGTGTATGGTTTGAGCGTTAGGGTAGTCCGAGTGTGGAGATCCTGGGTAATACTGGCCGGATATAACATATAGAGCCAGGGCCAAACGTACACAATTTCGAGAGCGTTAATATTCAATATCATTAAGTTGATTTCGTCACTATTCCACACACGACAATATCATTAAGTTGATTTCGTCACTATACCACACACGACCTTGTTCTAATATGTGCCCTCTCTCTCGCACTCGTAGCAGCGACTTCTGTGTGCGGGCCAAGGAAGCAACGTCAATTTTGTCCGGAGAAACCGGAGCTGTTCAACTCTAGCACTTGCTTCATTCCGTTATGCTCATTATATGCTTGCGTTATGCACTCGAAGTTTTGTGTGTTGTAAACATTGAACAATTGTAACGTAATTAAGAAGCCAGCCGTCTTTAACGGAAGACAATTTTACTTTACGCGTTCTCTAGTTTTATTCAATTCAATATACCGAGTGACTATAAATGATTGAAATTTTTTTATTATGTTGGCACTATTTATGTTGGTAGCACTGTAAGTCTATGTCAAATTCGAGGTTAGAAGGTTAGGTTTTGCGTCAGTTTTGACATAGAATGACGCAAAACCTAACCTGCGAACATTGAATTTGACATAGACTTACAGTGCCACCAACATAAACAGTGCCAACCTACGAAAAAAAATTTCAATCATTTATAGTCACCCGGTATAATGCCATCTACAACGAGTATGCTGAAAAAAGCATGTAATATTTGAAACCTTACACTAAGAGTTGAAAAGCAGATTCTAGAACAATTTTGTATCGCCTTTTGAAATATTTTGAATTTTATTATAAAACAGATGATATAGGAGGGCAGTACGCCGCGAACAAGGTTATATTACGTTGCGTGATATCTTGTTGAATAAACACAAAATTTAACCTTCGATTCGCCCTTAGAAATCGTTTGTCTTAGATGATACTTGGTAATTTACAAAAAGAAAGATTTGGGCTGTTGAAAGTATCCAATATCTAATAGGTCCAGTTTTTGTCCAAATCCTTTTAACAGAACTAGTTTTGGTCTATACCTTGTCCATATTATTAGAAGATGTGCCTATAAATGATAAGCTCAATCTATGATCAATGCAAGACCGCATTTTTCATTTATGGTTAGGATATACTTCAATCAAAGTTATAATAAGAAATGGATTGGCAGAGGAGGTCCAGTTGCGTAGCCTTCTAGGTCTCTTGACCTAACCCTAATTGATGCCATTGCTTAGGGATATTTGAAGGCGATGATTTATGCAACACTATCGATTAGCTCACTACAAGAGCGAATAGAACATGCTAGCCAGGTTATTCGATCAAGGCCTGGTATTTTGAAAAAAGTGCGGAATTCCTTTCAATGAAGATGTCAGTCTTGTGTAAAATGGAAGATGGGCATGTGAAACACTTATTTTAGTATATGATTATAGTTTAATGTTTAAAAAGTTCTTAAATACATTACATTACAAAATCAACTCTATCTGAACACATGTTTTAACACCCTATCCTATATAATGGATTACTCAAAAGAATATTTTAACACAATGCATCAACATGATGATGCAAACAATCTATACAGACTTTGAGTCTGAAAGGAGCAAGCTCATACAATATTTAAAGGCACCAGTGAAGAGTTTTATTGCTAATCATATAAGACATAATATATTGTTAGGATAACTTGAATTTTTAGAACTTTGTTTTGACGTTTCGAATTTTCCCCCCGTTTGTATTCAAAAGATTAGCGTTTTCCCGCCCCATTTGGGTTCACTTTGATAATTTAATTGCGTTTCGTTGAATTATTTGCGCATTCTGATTCCCGCTTGGAAATAGTTGACAGGGTTTTGAATTCGTGCCCCGGCGGCCTCCGCGTCGCGTCGTCGGGATACCTTTTGAAGTAGTTAAAAATTCGTTGTGCGCCTTTGAAGCCGTCGTCTTTGGGCCTTTTAACTGTTGTATTTATTATGTTGCGTTTTTTGTGTGCTTTCTAAAGCTGTTGTGCAAGCCATTCTAGAGAAGTGAGGAAAATATGGCATCCGTGAACCCATATCGGAGACTTTTTGCAGGCCTCAATTTACGCGTTTAGCGGATTTTCCTTGGATTCTATCTAGGGCCGCTGGCCTGTTTCAGAGGAAGTGTTGTCTGTAGGAAAAACTGCAAAGTAGTCGTTGGCGCCTTCGATTACTCCGACGTTTAATAACGTTCGCTCCTTTGGCAAGTAACAGCATTCAGACTTGTTGAAGCTCTTTTTCCACACCGCGCCGAATTATTAGCGCAGTTGCTGGGGGTCGCGTGACGCTGGCAGCTTCGATGGACATCGATTAATGGCTCCCCAAATTTTCAAGTCGAGTATTGTAATTAGGGTTATAGTGAAAATTAAATCATTCTCTGCTTTACCATTTTGGACCCACTGCGACATAAAACGTATAAGCGTAGCTATATTTAGATTTTTGTGGCTTTTTTATAACAATTACTGTCGAGCCAAATTATTCAGCGTTTGTTGCCGGTTCGCCTTTGTTAATTTTATTATGGTAAGTGGACCTTGTTTATGTGAGATTGTTTTGATATTAAATAATTTATTTTAGAACCAACCCTTTTCGTTTGATTTAATGTTTGTGAAACTATTTTACTTGTCTTTGTTTTTCAAGTTAATACATTTCATTTTATATTAGTTGTGCGTTATTATTTCATATGCATAATGTTGCATACGATGTTGTATGATGTGCTGTGTGTTTTCTTTTGTAAGGAGTTTAGCGAGCTGAAGAAATGTACGAAAGGTAAGTTCACCAAGGTTGTACGCTGGGTGGCACCGAGCACTGTAGACACCTTTAAAAGGAGGCCCACATTTCCACTTTTAGTGAGGTCTTCTTGCATTTCCCGATTTGAAAAAGTGGTGGCGTCTATGGGATTTAACATCTTTATTTAGAGTTACTGGTCGTTGCCCTAATTAATAATGTCGTAATGAACCCTTTCTCCCACTGAAGCTTAGTCGGCAACTTTTGTTACAGTACATAGTAGCATAGTTGGGGCAATTGATCCTTGTATTTGCCTCGATTTATTTAACACATTGTTTGTTTTGATGATGAATTCATGTCGTAAATTGTAATTTATACTGTAACGATATGGATCGATAGAAAGAGCGCATATGAAAAATGCAGGATGTCAAACTTACAGGAAAGCTGAACACATATAGGACGGCTGTATTGTTACAACAAAGGCGAATACCATAAGGAAAGAGAGAAGAATATAAATTATATATCAGAATCGAGTTGTGAGTAGGTTGACTACACTTGCCATTAATAATACCCAAAAACTACTTAAATTGCATTTATATTTATTCCTTTATGCGAATTAAAAAAGGAGTTTTCTTATTAGAAGAAAAGAGTCGAGATATTAAAACAAAAAGGAAGAATGATTGCAGAGGCTTTCACGTCATCTGAAGAAATAATGTTAATCTAGGACAGTGTTTCCCAAACTTATCTAAAGCGCGACCCTTTTTGTTAAAAATTTGTTCGCGACCCCCTACTTCCCCCTACTCATCACTCAAACCAAAATAGCGACACAAATAGCCAACTAAATTACAAGTAGGTAACTGATTATCAAATATTATTTTACCTTACTGTTTAAGTTTAAATTAAATAAATTAAAAATTAAATTCAACAGTTATTTTAATTGCGATTTGTCCCACTAGTAACTAGTAGTTCTTCTGCCGGACTACCATTTACAATAAAAATAAATGATAAAAAATTGACTGCACATTGTAGGTACATCGCGATACTTTTCCAAGATATTCGCAAAAGCGCTACTCGCTACCTCGCTACTAGTTGTCACTCTGGAACGTTCTCGCATAAGGTTACTAAATCATATCGTTCGAAGCCTCGATGTGGCTTTATATAAGCAGCGAAGTGCAATGAGACTTCAGTTCCAAACAGGGCGTTGTGGTGATTGCGGTAATGGTAGTGAGTAAATATTTTACTTTATTTATCTTTTTCATTTTTACGGACTTATTAATATTTAGTTTCATTTGATAACTAATTGTTAATTTTTATTTACGTTATTAAAATAAAAATACATGATTTAACAAAGTGTTTTTGTCTTATTTTGGCAATTCGTGGCGACCCCCCTAGTACCTCACCGCGACCCCCAGGGGGTCGCGACCCACACTTTGGGAAACACTGATCTAGGAAAACGACGACCAGTACTAGTTTGTCCAGCTAGCAGTAATCCATAGCAATTTTTAAGTTGCTGGAGAACCGGAAAATACCTAAAAAACACGAAAAAGAACTTGAAATTAGAAGAAATAATAATTGTATATGCTATTATAAAATGAATATATTTGAAAATTGTCTAAATGAGGGAACAAGAACTTAGATCTAGATTATAAATTCACTCCCCTGATAAAAAGAGCCTAGCAATAACTGCTAACAAAAAATGAAGAACTTGGAGGTAACTAAATGGATTAAGAAGAAAAAAATAAGTAGTTTATAAAGTGACGTTTCCTTCATTCCGAAAGTATGGTATCGTTGGTCACACCTTACTAGCTGATGTCAGATCAACCAAATCCTCGAGGAACCAATAATAAAGCACATAGCAAGAACAAAAAACGAGCTTAACAATTCTACGTACAGGGTGTTGGAACTTAACATCGTGGACCAATGGAGACCAAGAGGTCATATTAGAAATGATAAACTCAAACTGGACAGTTGTTGTTTGTGAAACAAAGAAGAAGGGAAAATGAAATGTCAGATATATCCTTATTTACAGTGGAAAAGAGAAAAATGAAAGAGCGCAAGCAGGCGTATGTTTATTATTATTGAGAAACTTGAACACATGATTGATGAAATAATGTATATTAATGAGAGACTATTACAGGTAACCGTAAAATTTGACGAGTATAAAACAAATACCTACGCTGCCGAGATAAATAATTCAAGGAAAGGGAAAGAAGTATTCTACTGTCACATATAGGAAACATTAGAAGTCGGAGAGTCGGTAAAGGTATCGTCGGCGGTGGAAAAAAAGATTGAATGAAGATATTCAAAATGAAAACGAAGACATGCTGATACACCTGTGTACCGAAAATGGACTTCATGTTAACAATAAATTTTATTCACATAAATCCCAATACAAACACACGTGTATGAATTGGAGAAGACAAAAACCAATGATCGACTATATTATTAGTACTAAGAGAAGCATACACCCCAGCCATATATTAGATGTAATAACATTAGAATTGGTAATTGTAATAGTTGTATGACAAAAGTTAATATTCATTTGATAACTAACAAACGATAGCTATCAGAATTTACACAACCGACGATTGAAAAAAAAATATCCCCCCCCCCCCGTGCCATTCACGAAAATGTAAAACAATCGTGAGAAAAATTCCGGGATTTTTTCCGTTACATCGCGGTGGAGGAGATTGACGAAGCCGGTAAGCTGTAAATTTCATTTTCGATCTTCAGTCGAGTGTTACCATTCCGGTGAGCTTGTAGCGTCGCACCCGACTCCCTAAGCTGCCGCTGGAGGTAGCTTGGTGATTTATAGAAATTCAGCCAGAAGTGTTTCATTGTATCGGGATAAATATTGCCGCAGATAATCACGCTGTTGTGATTCGTGATTGCGTTATTTGCCAGCTTAACATTATCGGCCATGGGGTACTCGATTTAGTTTGGATTCATTTAGTTGTGCTGTGCCGTGCGTACGGTCCTCCTACCGTCGCGTCGGTTGCCTTAAAAATCGATATTACATCGGATACGATATCAGCCGTTTGCAAAATTTCTTCTATCGAGCTGGCTGCCTTCGACGCCGCCAGCAACTTCTTGTTGCATCTCCACCTATGTGCATTTTCTCGTCACTTATGATCATCACTCGCTCAGCTAGCAATGACGCATTCTCGATTTTTCTACCTATATCGTACATCTGATGAGCGAACTGCCTTCCTCTATGATTTTGAGATATCGTAACGAATTCTGCACTTCAGCTATATTAAAATGTATTTGAGTAACTTTTGCATGCTGTGTTAATTTTATGTTTCGTATCGCCAATTTACCGTCATTTTTGAAGTGTTTGCATGCGTAGATTTTGGTTTATGTTCAAAGTGTTGCCATGTAAAATTGTATAGTGTAATTACGATTTAGTAACCTCTTGAGTGCCTTCTTGGCTGTCGTTTGCGTATTTGAAGTCAATCTTTCCATAGTTGGTATTTTCGTGATGACACATAGGGGAATAAGATTACTGCACCAAAATTTCATGTAAGTGGGTGTGTTCATTAAAGTATCTGAAATATTATTGGCCGTTTCTGTTGTGTTCTGTTATAAGGCAAACGTGCAGAATGTAACTTTATTGAAAATGAATAGCTGAGGGCATGATAAGTGAACATATTTCCATTTCACAACCTTCCTGCGACTCCGCTGATGTTTCTTCAAGGTCAGAGATGTCGTGAACACCTGGAGTTCGATTTATCCCTTGTCTAGAATTCTGAAAGTAATTGTGGTTTTGAGTTTAAGAATTCGTGGCGACCTGACCCTAATTAATTCTCGACGTACCCCTATTTTGAAGTAGCAAACAAGCTCATTTAAGTTATCTCGAATCTCATTTGTCTCGACTGAAAGCTAAATGGAGCAAATCATTGTTACAGATTGTTTTTTTAAGTACCGTTTTCGCCTGTAACAACTAACTTATGCTGGGGAAATCAGGGCCGAAAATCTCCAAATTAAAACAAATACTACCTACAGCTGAAATGAAGATCTTTAGGGCAATAGCATGAGTCGCACTTAGAGATAAAGAACTGAAAATGTTAGAGAAACTGCAAGACCCAAGACGTGGTAAGATGAATAAGAACAAGACGACAGTGGAAGGACCACTTAGAGAGGGTCAGCAACAACAAACTAGCGAAGATAGTAATAATATCTGCCTCAAAAAGACCACCAAGACGGTCCAGAAAAGTTGTAATCGAAGAGGAACATCTTGCAGTTAATAGGATCTAGGCTTAAATTAAGATGTTTTCTTTAAATTTAAATGTAGTTTGAAGTAGTCATGACAACTTTAGAGATAACTTAAAAGCATTTCATTTTCTTATCTAATATGAAGAGAAAATTGCCAAACTAAAAAAAATATAATGTAACTCTTGAGATAAAAAGAAAGAATAATTGGGAAAGCTTTCACGACCGTTGACAAAAGATTATTTATAAAGATTTTCTAAGTGGGTCAATAAGAAAAACGAAATTAGCCTACTAACAACTAATTATCGTAGAAATACTTGTTCAAATTCAAATAATTTCTTTCTTATACAGATGTTCTACATTTTTAAGAATATAAGAATATAGAAACGAAAATAGTTTATTTAATAGCAACCACTTTATGTAAGCAGCATGTGATCAAGATTAGATAATTAACTACAAATTTATTTGGCATTCAGATTACTACAATGAAGACAATATCTCAGAATGATACAAAAATAAAAGCCATGATGAGAAATTTCGTTAGAAGTATCAGTAAATGTCGGTAGATGAAGATTGTATAGAAAGAAGAATACGTAGAGTTTTAAAAAAGTAGAGAAACGTTGAAAAATGTGTTTTATGATTAGAGAAAAGAAATGAGAAACTGAAATTGATACTAAATACTATACTAAGAAGGTGAAAGATATATTGGTGGGCGGATATCATTAATATAAATATTGTTCATTGAGTTCTATTGTTCTAATCAGTAAATCTATAAACGGTGTAATTAAACAATTAGATTCGAAACGATAAAATAGTACTGATGAAGTGACTTGAAATATACTGCAACAGGTAATGGACTTAATAATGAACATTCCTCTTCGTCTTCTTCCACTAACTTATCCGTTTCAAATGTTGGCTATTAGCATGACCATGCGGATTTTGTTAGGAACGTTGTGAAAAAGTTCTGTGGGCGTGACGCCGAACCAATTCCTCAGGATCTCAAGCCAGGAGAGTATTCTTTCACGAGGTCCTCTTCTGAAAAATTATAGGAGGCAGTATATGTACACATTCCTCATGACGTGGCGCAAGTATTCGAACTTCTTCTGCTTAATCGTGTTTAGCAGCTTCCATTGGCAACACATTCTTCGAAGAACCTTTTAGTGGGTGACCTGATCCACCCACGAGATCGTAAGTAGACGAATGTAGATCCACAGGTTACTCTCCCTTCCGTATCTTTAGGCATGGCCCACGCTTCGACGACGTATAATAGAGTGGAGAAGATATAACACCTGACGATTCTCTTTTTCAGATACAAGCTGTGATCTCGATATCTTCGTGAGGATGGTTCTGGCTTTCTCAATGCGTTACTTAATTTCTAGAAAATTATTTCAGATCTCGTTGAGCGTACAGCCGAGATATGTATTTATTCACACTCTCAATTGGTTGGTCGTTCGCCACGATGATTTCAGGTGGTGCAGGAGTCATATTGATAACCATGACCATTTGGTCTTTTTGTGTTGAACTCTAGACTGTGCTCTCGACTCTTCTTGTAGACCTTGGTGACAAGTTCTTGTAATCGCTCCAGCATGTGCCATTTGTGTTAGCTGCTGTACTGAACATGACACAGTGGAAAATACAGCGATTTGAAGTTGAACCAATTCTCCCATAGAATATTCAAAAATAACTTAAAGGATAAAAACCTTGGTAGAAAAAGCAACCTTGTTGTCATAAAAAATAAAAGATATGTGGATGATATTATTCTTTGAGACTGTATTCATGGCCTTCTTTATAAACATGCAAATTGTTATGTCAAGTAAAGATCGCCTCTGAATCGTTTTACTATAATTGGTGATAAATAAAGAATAAGGAGGTATCTGGCAATACTTAAGAAGCAGCAAAATGCTGTTTATAAATGTGACCTGTTGTGCTGAATTTTTAAAATTTTTTGTAAAATACCAATTCGTCTATTCGTTTGTAGACAAGCATGAGCAAGCATGGATGCTTCGGAAACTATGTTAATGAGTCAGGTCCAAAAGAAACTAATGGAGTATTTGGAGCAGACACTTAACATAAATAGATTACCTAAACAAATGCAACGACATGTCGCTGGGTATAGTACTTCAATTGTTAATTTGAAGTTGAATGTAGATCTACACAGCTTAACAGAACGTGCTTTAATTATATTGCCATACAAAAGTACAGAACAATAAAAGTTGATAGGGCTAAAAACTGCTTATTATTAGTTTCAAGCTCTTCAGTGCTCGGTAGCAAGTGAGGTTCCTATCCAAGCTATTCTGGGCGAGGACATGGTCTTATTTAACGTGCATGACCGTGGATTGAACAATAATTGAGAATTGGGGAAAACTCACCTTAATTTTGGTAATACGTGTACGCACATACCTAGTGATCGCATTAGTGCCTATTTATAGAGCAAGGGTATTCATACAAGCCCCGAAATAGTTCTTCCGTATTTATAAAATTGTATCTTATATTTAGGTTCTAAATATATGCGACGGATTGAATAAAATGTTTGAAATGGGCCGGCTTCAAATGCTTGTACGTAATATATGAGGCAATTGGAACTTATTGTTATGTCAGAAGACAGAAGGATGCTGTTTGAAACACAATGCAACGAGAACTAGGAATTCCAAGTTTTGAAAGCGCAACTGGGTTTTACTACTCAGAAATGCTTCCTTTGTTAGATAACTAAGCTATTTTTACACTAATGTAATCCAAAATATAATTTTTGAAATGAATATATGTCATAGTATAGACATCTACATTTATCTTTAGTATTTTTCAATTCGATAGATTGATTAAATGATAAATCAAAACGCCGACAAAAGACATTTGTTGGCAGTAGGAAAGAAAAAAATAATAAATAAAGCCCGCAAATCTTTTTGGAGCTATTGCCAAAAACCACGAGTCATTGAAACTTTCACCAATATTATTCTGTGACAAGAGGATGATTTATTCAAGCTTACTGTCGTTTTAAACAGTTTTTAAATTAACAATAAATCCATTAACAGAAGAAAGTGTAGAAGACTACCAAGTAGAACTCCAAGACAAACGATCAGCGGATAATCTGATATACGTAGCTATTCACCAGCTATGCATTGGCTATAAAAACATAAATGTAAAAGATTTTGGAAAATACTAGAACACTTTAGGATACGATCAAAACTAACAACATCTTTATACAACTGCATATCAACGGAAAACGTGCAGCAGTAAGTAACTCTAAAATTAAATGTATGTTAACAGAGTTCAAGCCAACGGAATATACGAACCCAAATAGGAGATAAACATTTGTATACGTATACAATCCTGATTCAACTAATAGTAATCAGCAAAATAATGCAAAAATATAGAGGTATTCAACAGATAGGAAGACAATGGGGAAAATATGCTACCCAAAGTACGCTAATCAGCTAGAACTCTTACGATATTCATGAACTTTGAAGTAGAAGAATTCATTGATGGGTCAGTACACTATCAAAGCGGTCTGAAAAATACCACAGAAAAAATCAGTACGAAATAATAGACACCTGAATGATTGGCAACGTTAAATAATAATGGTCTTCTGGGTTATGCCGTTGTGTCAGTTTGACGTTTCGCTGATCATGCTGTCCGCTTTTTCAAAAGTTTTCTTAATGCCTTACCGTTATTGACAACGGCCGTGAAAGCCTGTATTCAACTATTAAATGTTAAAGAAGACTTAAAATAGCTACGAGTGAAGAACTGAACAACCTTAATACTGAACAGGAATAAGTGGAGGCGTGTTGTGAAGGAGGTACCTACTGCGATACAAAGAAAAAGAAGCTGACGAAGAGAGCAGTTTTAAAGCCGGCAGGTCATTTTGGATAATTTATTAAGACTGTCTCAAATAATAGAGAAAAACAAAACCCGAAGAGAATTTTATCGAATAATGGTCAACCTGACCATAGCATTACAAAAAAATATTCACCACGCACAGGCTGAAGCCGTTAAACTTGTGTAAAGGGCAGACTATCTGAATCAAGTTAGGCACTGTTGTCATTTTCATTGAGGCGGTACTAAAAGTATGAAAAAGAAACAGAATGAAATTACCTATCGGAAAAGGAACGATATATGTATATTCTATAACTCCCTGTTGTACCAGAAAACTATAAAAAATGGGAGCTCATGACAAATGTTGATAGAATAAACTATTTACCCCATTGAGACACAAACTGAAGGGTGTACAGAAGATGCAATAGTTAAATGTGAAGAGTAGAAGTGGAAAGATACGAAAAGGGGAATGAACAACAGTGAAGAAAATGAAAAAGTTACAAAGAGCTGCCAATTACATTATTAGAACAAAATGTTAAAAATGACACTATCAAAAATGGATTAAGATGACCTGCATCAAAACGATTGAGAAACGAAAAAGTAATATATAATCTCTAAAATAGGTATGGAATGACCATATCAGAAGAGATAAGTTGGAGAAGACGTTGGACGATATTTTTTAAGGCGAAGCTTTTGAAGCTGATGTTTATTATTGAACACGATACTTTTTGCGGAAGAAGTTGCAAAAGGTAAGGGACAACTGGTAGCAATAAAGAAAAAATATGTGGATGAACCTAAGAGAGAAGATTTTTGAAAATCGGAAAGCATCGACAAAACCCCAACGTTTAGAAAGCGAGAAACTTTGCTGAAGGTGTTTTGGTGGCCGCTATATTTGATTGACAAAATTTTTTAAAACGATGTTTTTTAATATAGCATTTTTTAAGCTGATGTTTATTTTCGAACACAAGGTTTTCAACATTTTTGGTGAGTATGGACATTAACAGATGAACCAAATTGTAAAAAACGGGAGAGAACTGAAACCAAGTCACAGAAACAACAATAAAAAAAATATATAACACAAGGATAGTGGGTGGATTAAACTCAAAGGGATATTTCTGAAAATCGGAAAGCATGGAGAAGATCTATGACATCGGAGAGAGGCAGAACACTTTTGCTGGACAAAGTGGACATTTTTGGCAGGCGGAACTTTGGCTCAGTATTTTAGCAGATGCTATTTTTGATGAACATTTTTAATGCGAAGTTTTAGATAGCATTTTGGAAGCTGATGTTTATTATTGAAGATGACATTTTTTACCGGCAAAATTTGTGGTGCGCATGAACATCAGCAGAAGAGACAAATTGAAGAAAGCGAGAAATAACGGCTACCAAGGAATAAAAACAGCAATAGAGAAAAAATATATACCGCAAGGATAGTAGATGGACCAAAGCCAAAGGGAGAAGACCCATGACATCGGAGAAAGGAAGAGTATTTTTGGTGAACAGCGTTTTAGCAAGCGGCAACTTTGGTTCATTATTATTAGCAGATGCAATTTTTGATGAACATTTTTTAATGCGAAGTTTTAGATGGCATTCATTAAGCTGACATTTATCACTGAAGACGATATTTTTGATAGTCAACATTTTTGGTGGGCATGGACATCAACAGAAGAGACAAATTGTAAAAAACGGGGAAGAACTGAAATCAAGTCATAGAAACAACAATAAAAAATATAAGTATAAGACAAGAATAGTAGGTGGATTAAACACAAAGGGAGATTTCTGAAAACCGGAAAGCATGGAGAGATCTATCACATCGGAGAGAGCCAGAACACTTTTGGTGGACAACATGGACAATTTGGGCAAGCTGCAACTTTGGCTCAGTATTTTTAGCAGATGCAATTTTTGATGAACATTTTTTAATGCGAAGTTTTAGATGGCATTTATGAAGCTGACATATATTATTGAAGACGATATTTTTGATAGTCAACATTTTTGTTGGGCATGGACATCAACAGAAGAGACAAATTGTAAAAACGGGAGAGAGCTGAAATCAAGTCAGAGAAACAACAATAAAAAATATATAACACAAGGATATTAGGTAGATTAAACTCACAGAGAAATTTCTGAAAACCGGAAAGCATGGAGAGATCTATCACATCGGAGAGAGCCAGCACACTTTTGGTGGACAACGTGGACAATTTTGGCAGGCGACAACTTTGGCTCAGTATTTTTAGCAGATGCTATTTTTGATGAACATTTTTTAATGCAAAGTTTTAAATGGCATTTATGAAGCTGACATTTATTATTGAAGACAATATTTTGATTGTCAACAATTTTGGTGGGCATGGACATCAACAGAAGAGACAAATTGGAAAAAAAACGTGAGAACTGAAACCAAGTCATAGCAACAACAATAAAAAAATATATATAACACAATGATAGTGTGTGGATTAAACTCAAAGGGAGATTTCCGAAAACCGGAAAGCATCGACCAGACCCAAGACATCGAAAAGAGACAGAACATTTTTGGTGGACGTTTTGGCAGGCGGTAACTTTGGCTAACAGTATTTCTAGTAGACGCTATTTTTGACGGACACAATTTTTAAGGCGAAGTTTTTAAAGATGGAATTTTTAAAGCTGACGTTTATTATTGAAGACGACAATTTTTACTGTCAACAATTTTTGGTGCACCTGGACATCAACAGAAGAGACAAATTAGCAAAGGCGAAAGAGAACTGGCACCAAGAAATAGAAGTAGCATTGAACAAAAATGCACACCATAATGATAGTGAATGGATTTATTCTAAGAAAAAAAATCTGGTGTGATACACTCACACAACTTCCTTTTACAGTGATCTTATAATTAGTCAAAAATTTCATTTTTAATTTTTAACCATTTGTTAAAAATTTTCAAAAATTACAAATTCTACAAAAACGGTACAAAATCGAGTGTTAGTTGAAGAGACAAATTTTCTCTAGAATTTTAAGGTGAACTCAAAAATGTAATAATATACCGGGTGTTTTATTTAAAATAGGAGTTAATAAAAAAATAGAAAAAAAAACAAAAGAAACCCACTTTAGAAGTATTCAACTGGAAAATCACCTATCTCACATCAATACATATTAAAAATGTAAGAAAAATGTAAAATTAAAAAAAAATCGTTAGAGCCGTTTTTGAAAAAATCGAAAAAAACTGAAAAATCACAAGAGTAAACACCTACTTCCGGTTATGCGATTTTCTTCAAAAGCTTGCTGTCTCATCTACATAGTACACAAAACTTATATATGAAGTTTCAATGCCATACCTCTTTTCGTTTTTGAGATATTCTGTTCACAGACAGACACACACACAGACAGACACACAGACAGACAGACACACAGACAGACCAATGAAAAAAATATGTTTTTTGGGATCAGGGGACTCTAAAACGTGAAGATCTGTTGAAAACTCAATTTCGAATTTTTGGGGTGAATCCAATACTTCCTTTATAGTAGTAAAAGGAAGTAAAAATCTAAAAACTGGAAATAATTGATAAAACCCACATCAGAGAGAGACAGAGCATTTTTGATGGACAACGTTTTGGCAGGCGTCAACTTTGGCTCAGTATTTTTAGCAGGTGCTATTGTTGATTAACATTTTTTAATGCGAAGTTTTAGATGGGATTTTTGAAGCTGACATTTATTACTGAAGACGATATTTTGATTGTCAACATTTTTGGTGGGCATGGACATCAACAGAAGAGACAAATTGGAAAAGGCGAGAGAGAACTAAAACCAAGTCATAGAAACAACAATAAAAAAATATATAGCACAAGGATTGTGGGTGGATTAAACTTAAAAGGAGATTTCTGAAAATCGTTTAAAAATGAGCTACAAAATCTAGCAATACACGAAGATGTGGATATCGAATACCAAAATATAAAAAAAAGCACTACACAAAGCTGCAGGAGAAGCACTGGGCACAATAGGTAAACATTTTGGCTTGTGGAAGAAATACAAGTACTAATAAAGGAAAAAAATGGACTGTATAACAAGTAGCTGACTAAAAGAACACCTGAGAGAAGAACACAGTATAAGGAAAAAAACAGAGAATTAAGAAGAAAAATTAAAGAAATAAAAAACCAACACTGGGAAAATAAGTGCCTACAAGTTGAAAGTCTAATTGGCGGAGCACAGTCGACAGAAGTATGGCGAACTATTAAACAGCTCAAATCGAACGAAACGAACCAATATGACCAAATAATACAGATTAAAGACTGGGAGCAACATTATAAAGCTTTATTAACGGATCAAGAGGAGGAGGAAGGACAGAGTAATTTAGAAGAAGAACAAGACGTACCTATTAACTCCATTGAAATAACAGAAGACGATGGCGGAACCATATGAAACAGATGAGAAACTCAAGATCCCCAGGACCGGGAAATATACCCACCGAATTAATGAAATATGGAGGAAATGAGTTAGTTAAAAGACTAGCATATTTAATGAATGCGTGCTGTAACCGACTTCAGATCCCTCAAGAATGGAAAACATCCTATATAAGATCAATATTTAAAAAAAGATGCAGAAATGATCCTAACTGCTACAGAGGACTTAGTATAAATAGCAGAATGAGCAGACTATTTGGTAAAATATTACAAACAAAACTAAGACAAGAAATCGGAAACCGAATGAGTGAAGATCAGAGTGGTTTTATGTCAGCTCGATCATGCGGATATAACCTCTGTACTCCAAAACAACTTACAGAAAAAATGATCGCTAATGGGCACGAGATTCATATGGCATTTATCGACCTGGAAAAGCATACGACACCACACCACGAAAAAACTATGGAATGCACTCCAACGGATGGAAGCAAATGTTCATGTAATTGCTGTAATTAAAGAAATGTATAATAACAACGTATCATACATACGTCTGGGGAAAAACTGTCTTCTTCTATCATAACAAGTAGAGGACTTCGCCAAGGATGTAGTTGATCCCCCCTGTTATTCAACACATACCTGGAAGTAGTACTAAAAAATTGGAAGCAAAGTTGCGGGGGCATGGGAATCCCAATCAACGAACGACATTTATTTTCATTAAATTTTGCTGACGACCAAGTCGTCTTAGCACAAGATGCATACGACTTGGAATTTATGATAAGAAGGTTATACCTAGAATATAAAAAATGGGGACTAACCGTTAGCTTAAAGAAAACTGAATACCTGGTTATCAATAGTGACGTGAAATTTGAAGTGCTGATCGACGATAACACTTCAGTAAAACAGGTGTCTGAGTTTAAATACCTGGGAGTGATGATAGACAAAAACGGTTTGGGCGAATTAGAAATTAAACGTCGCATTCAACAGGGAAAGAAAATTGTCGGTTGCCTTAACAGTGTCTGATGGGATAAAAATATATCAAGAAAAAATAAAAAACGATTAGGACAAGTACTCGTTGAATCGGTACTTTGTTATGGATCTGAACTCTGGGTCACCAACAAAGATTTAGAAAGAAGGCTGACAGCTGTTGAAATGGATTGTATCTCTCTCAACAACAACAACGGAGGAGGAGGAAAAGAGAGAATCTCTCTCTTTTCCTCCTCCTCCGTTGTTGTTGTTGAGAGAGATATAGATCGTATCGAAAGAAGAAGTCTACGATGGTTTGGTCATCTTATGAGGATGGAGGACAACCGATGGCGTAAGAGATTGTTCCATTGGGCGCCTCCAGGCAGAAGAAAACTCGGTAGACCCAAGAACGATGTCATAAGAAGAAATATGGAAAAGAGACTATTAGACGACGATTTGGTATAGGACAGGGAGCTTGGAGAAGGGGACTGGACAGGCGGCTTTTAGCTGTAGTTTGATATGTTACATCATTATTATTATGTACTATCTACTATTTCTGAAAACCGGAAAGCATCAACAAGACCCAAGATATCGGAAGAGACATTTTTGGTGGACGTTTTGGTAGGCGACGGCTTTGGCTAACAGTATTTTTAGTAGACGCTATTTTTGATGGACAAAATTTTTAGGGAACGTTTTTAAAGATGGAATTTTTAAAGTTGTTGTTTATTATTGAACACGAAATTTTTTCTGGCAACATTTTGTGGTGCACATGGACATCAACAGAAGAGACAAATTAGAAAAGGCGAAAGAGAACTGACACATAGAAATAGAAGCAGCAACGAAGAAAAATATACACCCTAAGGATAGTGAATAGATTTATTCTACGAGAAGAAAGTCTAAAAACCGGAAATAATCGATAAAACCCACATCAGAGAGAGACAAAACATTTTTAGTGGACAACGTTTTGGCAGGCGGCAACTTTGGCTTAGTATTTTTAGCAGATGCTATTTTTGATGAACATTTTTTAATGCGAAGTTTTAGATGGGAGTTTTGAAGCTGACATTTATTATTGAAGACGATATTTTGATTGTCAACATTTTTGGTGGGCATGGACATCAACAGAAGAGACAAATTGGCAAAGGCGAGAGAGAACTAAAACCAAGTCATAGAAACCACAATAAGAAAATATACAACACAATGATAGTGTGTGGGTTAAACTCAAAGAGAGATTTTCGAAAACCGAAAAGCATCGACCAGACCCAAGACATCGAAAAATTAGAAAAGGCGAAAGAGAACTGGCACCAAGCATAGAAGTAGCAATGAAGAAGAAATATACACCATATGGGTAGTGAATGGATTAAATCTAAAAGAGTAAAAATGTAAAACCCGCAAATAATCGATAAAACCCACTTCAGAGAGAGACAGAACATTTTTGGTGGACAACGTTTTGGCAGGCAGCAACTTTGGGTGACAGTATTTTTAATAGACGCTCTTTTTGATGAGAATTTTTTAATGCGATATTTTAGATGTCACTTTTGAGGCTAATGTTATTATTGAAGACATTTTTTTTACTGTCAACATTTTTGGTGAGCATGAACATCAACAGAAGAGACAAATTGCAAAATACGAGAGAGAACTGGAAACAAGTCATAGAAACAACACTAAAAAATATATAACACAAGGAGATTAGGTAGATTTAACTCACAGGGAGAAGATTTCTGCAAACCGGAAAGCATCGACAAGACTCACGACATTGGAGAGAAATCGAACATTTTTGGTAGACAACGTTTTGAAAGGCAGTAACTTTAGTTAACGGTGCTTTTGGTAGTCTCTATTTTTGACTGAATTTCAAGAACATTTTTAAAAGCCGGAAAGCATGGCTGACAGTATTTTTTGTAAACACTATTTTTGATAGACGACATCTTTTTTGAATATAATATTTTTAAAACTGATGTTTTGAATATTGAACACGACAATTTAAGGAGGAGCAACATTTTTGACTAGCAACAAATGTAAGAGGAAAAGCACATTTTTTAGAACGATGTTTTTAAAGGCGGGATTGTTGATAATGACGTTATTATGGGCGCTGCTACTAATGACGACTGAAACACTACGTATTGTGTATTATCTTTTCAGATTACTTACAGTACAAGTGCTATACTTAACCAATACACTATTTCTCTAACACATATGAAATACATTGAAGCAGTTTCAGAACCCGTTGAAGATGACAATGTATCTGTTCAAATATCTGTAGAAGAAAATACCTAATTGTAATGGTTTTTAAAGGATTTTGATGTTTTACCACATAATTCCTTATATGGAGGACTGGCCAATCAACTTGATTTCCTCGCTCGTAAATACATCGATGCAGCGTTTTAATACTAGTCATCGCCAATATGAAAGCTCTTGATATTAAAATATTATTGACCACTCATAGTTGTTATTATAATAAATTTACTATTTACCTAAATAAACTTTACGTACGCTCATCATATTTAAAAATAACTAATAGTTGAAAATCTCTAAATAAATCCCCACTATGTTCCAAATGTAAAGATTCGTTCATTTAGTATATTGTAATTAATTTACAATCTACTACATTTTGAAATTCCAATAGATTAAACTAAAATTCAAAAGTTCGTGGTTCTAAAATGCCAATTCAAACACAACAGAGCGGCAAGCTAAAATTGATAGTGTTTTATAAAACCAGTTCAATAGAGGTATCGGTGGCATGGCAATGATGTTATTATTACTGAATTTTATGTTATTTTTGTATTCAGGGAAATATTTATCAACAATTTTTTTTATTTGAAGCAACTATTTGAATTTACTGAATTTTAACCATCCCACATTAGTGCACAATTACCTTTAACAATTCTTTAGTTACAACTGATTAGATGATGTTAAAGTTATTATCTCGGTGTCGAATTATTATCAAATCAGGATCAAAAATTAAATGACCAATATTTACGAAATTAATAATTTTGAAATGCGTCAGGCTTACGCTTCTTGTTTAAATTAAACTAAATGCTATATGTAGTACTTCATTAACGAACTTCCAAAAATTGAAGCATCGAAGATTTTTATTTGCTTTTCACATAATCTTTTCTCTAAGCTGAACAACTAAGAGACATTTTTTTAGAAAGGAATGAAACAACGAGGCTGCTCATAGAACACATGCAGCTTCAGAAACAGTTATAACTTATAGCTAGCACACACAGATTCGACAAGGGCTGCAGTTTGCATCAAAATCGCCCATAGTACGTTTGAGGCCTGACATGTGTTCCGGAGCGTAAAATTTAAAATAAAACCATCGCTTCCGCTATTTGTTGAAGTCCTGCCAATATTTGCCACAAAGCCCGTAAAAATGGTGAAAGCGCGGTCGGTGGTCACTAGCATAAATATTGACTTCCAATCAACCGCTATTTGTAAACTGGCATTTAATTTTTCTCTCGTTACAGCACCAAACGTCAAGGTTTAATGATGCCGGTGAAGTCCCTACCTTGAACGCACCCTTTAACAAAACTACAGAAACCATGGTGCAACACGACTGGGGCACTTTGAGCTTTTGGAAATTAGGTAATCTTTAAATATAAAGTGTGCGTCGACCAAGTACGTTTTGTCCAATGTGCAATTAATATTAAAAGCAAGCCCTGGATTATAAAAATATAAAACCAGTTTTATTTTGGTTTTTTTTTTTTTAATTTTGTTGGATATTTGAAAATTGAATTTAGGAAAGTCAAGAGGTGGGTATTTAAACAAAATATTGAAAGAGCACGACTACTTCCAGGCGTGGGGCGCAAAAAATCGAAGCGGCAAACCACTTAAAACTACGTCAGCAGGCGATACTCACGTTCATATTTACAGGAAATAATCCGAGCGCGTAAATGGAACAGTTTACACCCAAGAGCACATCGTCGAGGGTCTCTGGAACACAGTCTTCCAGCCAGAGCAGCGATCAGCGATCTTTTGATGACTAGCCACGCTAATTCTAATATTAGCCGACCGCCTTGACATCATGCCAAAACTCTTGGTATTTATATAGCTAGGAATACCAAGACGTTGTTAATCCACAGCTCTGTACCCTCCATTATCATTAGCCAGTCATTAGCGCTACTTTTAAAATGTATCCCCAGAAGTCTTTTTGGTAAATCCCAAAATTCAAGTTTCTATCGTAGCTCTGACAACTTATAACTCAACAGCGCCATCTTTCCTGTTTCTTGAAATTCCGCAGCTACTGCCGCGGTTACGGTAGCTAGCTCAATTGTATTTAAATGGCAAGAGGGTAACGTTTGTAGATCTTCATTGAGATTTATTAAACGTAATGAGCAGAAGCGTTTTACAATCCATCCAAGCAAAACCCTTCGTTCTTCAAATTGTCTGTTGGAGCCATCTACAGTTCTTTTTCCTAACCGTGTCTGTGCTTAGTAAAACCGTATGCGAATCTCGTTATATTGTGATTCAAATCAAAAGTGTACTTGCATGTTAGCATAAGTAAACCTCTCTTGAAAGTGGGAAGATATTATGTTAAAGTTATGTTATGAAAGAGGGGAAAACTAAACCACGGGGTATATTCAATTAGTCTATTTATTTTTGTTGTGTTTTAAATTACCCGCCTTGTTGATGCTGCAGCGGCTTCCTTATGTTCACCGTAGGTTTTATAAAGGTGGTTGTGTGTTGATTAGCTAGTGGCAAAATAAACTACTCAAAAAAGTAAGGGGTCCAGATTTTGCAGCAACACTTTGTTTTTCATACAAAATACAATTGTTTACCTGTTGTTTCTAGACACTGCGGACATATTAAACAATAATAAGGTAACATGGCAGCTGCATACTTGATTGATAAAATATATTAACACCTATAAGCCGTTCACGACCTTTTTGGGTCAGAGTTGGCTACGATTTTTTCTTTTCATGTTGGACTAACTGATTCGATGATGTAGCGGATGCAACTTTTTTTTCTGTCAGTGTCTGTTGGGCATTTTCTTGCCACACACATTGCCAATTTTTTAATATTCGTAAGAAAATAAATGATTTATCAAATGTGTAAAAATGTATTTGTCAAAATTTTTCAAAAACTACAAATTCTACAAAAACGGTACAAAATAGAGCGTTAGGTAAAGAGACAAATTTTCATATACAATACCGCGAGCGGTCGACGAATTGCCAAAAATTCATGCAATTCGTCGGCTGCAAGCGGCATTTGAAGGACTATTCAACGAACAAAATTGACATTTCTTAGTAATTAATCAATTTTATCACGTCCTCTTTGAAAATAAAAATCTGTTGACGTAAAATAAATTGTTTGTCAAATTTGACATTTCTAATATCATATTTGATTAATTTTACAGGAAGTTAAATAAATGTCACAGGAAGAGAAAAAAATTGTCATTAAAACTCCGCTAGAGGAATTGTTGCACAATTTTACGCTGATTGGTGGCAAATGACATAAATACTAAATTATGATTGGTGAATAGTTAACTTGAAGGGGGTGAGTTGAATAGTCTCTAGAATTTTAAGCTGAATTCGAAAATGTAATAATATACCGGATGTTCTATTTAAAATAGGAGTTAATAAAAAAAATAGGAAAAAAAAACAAAAGAAACATAAGTATTCAACTGGAAAATCATCTATTTCACAGAAATACACATTAAAAATGTAATAAAAACTTAAAGTTTGAAAAAAATCGTTGGAACTGTTTTTGAAAAAATCGAAAAAAATTGAAAAATCACAAGAGTAAACACCTACTTCCGGTTATGAGATTTTCTTCAAAAGCTTATAGTATATGAAGTTTCAACGCCATACCTTTTTTCGTTTTTGAGATATTCTGTTCACAGACAACCAGACAGACAGACACACAGACAGACAGACAGACACACACACAGACAGACCAATGAAAAAAAATATGTTTTTTGGGTTCAGGGGACTCTAAAACGTGAAGATCTGTTGAAAACACAATTTCGAATGTTTGGGGTGAATCCAATACTTCCGTTATTGTAAAAGAAAGTAAAAATGGAGTTGAAATAATATATACCTTTACCCCGGAACTAACATCAAAAGAACGTCTAGATATTTAGAGTGATAGAAAATGATCTATGAACTTGAATAAAAGCCAGTAAATCTCACTAATCATAGACCACTAAAAGAAATATATGTGCCCAGAAATCTGCAATTAGTTTTTCAAGTAAATTTTTAAGGCGAAAAAACAGTACATTTGTTTTTCACAGTATCGAATACATTTCGAATGTTGACAAAGAAGACATTGTTGCCAACGGCAAGAATATAATCAATTTTTAGTTTCACTGACTATTTTAGAGGTTGGGACGTTAGTTAGCAAGACCAGATATTAATTTAAGTGGATTTTTTTTCAAATATGTGTTACTTATATAATACCAGCGTACATACATCAAACAAGTAGAGACACTCATGCCAAATGTTGAAACCTGTCTAGAGTGCCTAGGACAGTAACTCGGGGGGTATTTCTAAGCTTGACTATCAGATGGCAGCACAAAGTTCTACCAATTACAGTGGCTTGATAGAGACAGTGGCAACAATAGGCATAATTTGCCTCAAAATGGCGGCCTATGGCCTAGTCTTCTTCTTCTTCTTCTTCCTAGCTTCTCAAGGTCCACTGCTGGACATAAGCCTCCTCCATTTTCTTCCATGTGTCTCTGTCTTGGGCCTTCAGCATCCAATTTCGCCCCGCTATTTCTTTTAGGTCGTCTCGCCATCTTGTTTGAGGTCGTCCAACACTTCTTCTGGTTTCTCGGGGTCGCCACTGTAGTATTGCTTTCGTCCATTTATTACTATCTCGGGCAATATGACCGGCCCAGCGCCATTTTAGTTTTGCAATTTTTTCGATAACATCTTCGACCCTCGTCCTGACTCTTATATCTTCATTCCGAATCCTATCTCTGAGGCTAATTCCGAGCATGGCTCTCTCCATTGCTCGTTGACAAATTCTCAACCTGTTTGCGCTGTGTTTTGTTAGCGTTGCTGTTTCCATTCCGTATGTAGCCACGGGAAGGATACATGTGTTGTATACCTTTCCTTTGAGATTGTTTGGTATTTCAGAGTTTCTGAAAATATAACTGAGTTTTGCGAAAGCTGCCCATGTGAGACTGATTCTTCTATTGAGCTCAGCGGTTTGGTTATTTTTACCCCTTTTGATATTATGTCCTAGGTAATTGTACTCTTGGACATTTTCGAGGGTCTGGTTTCTCAGAGTGACATTTATATTTTCAGAACTCATAATTTTTGTTTTTCCTACATTCATTGTCAAGCCTATAGTTTGAGAGGCTTCGTCTAATTGTTTTATCATGTCTCTTAGTTCTTGTGCGCTGTTACTGATCAAAACTATATCGTCCGCGAATCGCAGATTATTTAGTCTTGTCCCGTCGATGTTGATACCTTTATCCTGCCAGGGTAGCGTCTTGAATACGTCCTCGAGGGCGAGGGTAAACAATTTGGGAGAGATCGTATCCCCTTGTCTCACTCCTCTCTCTACTGGGATTTCATGGGTCTCAAGATCTTCATTAATTTTTACTTTAAGTGAGGCGTTTTCGTAGATATGCTTGATAAGCGTGATGTATCTTGATTCAATCCGTGCCCTTGCCATTCCTTCTAGTACTGCCCATCTTTCCACAGAGTCGAACGCCTTATGATAATCGATAAAAGCGATGTGGAGTGGGATGTTGTATTCCGCACATTTTTCGATTAGTGTTTTAACTATTTGAATGTGGTCAGTTGTACTAAAACCTCTTCTGAAACCTGCTTGCTCGATTGGTTGATAGAAGTCGAACTTAGTGGTGAGTCGGTTGGTCAGTATCTTTGTAAGGAGTTTATAGCAGATCGATAATAAGCTGATGGGCCGGTAGTTTTCCAGATTTGTGGTGTCACCTTTCTTATATATCAAAATTACTTCAGCATTTTGCCATGATTTGGGTATGTGTCCGTCGACAACACACCTATTCATCAGCTTAAGCATTGCCTTTTCAAGGGTTCTTCCTCCCACTTTGAGCATTTCGCTAGTAATGCGATCTTCTCCTGGAGCTTTACATGTCTTCATTTGTTTTATCGCTGTTCTTAACTCTGCTGTGTCTATCTCTGGTAGATCTTCAGATCCAATGTTCGTAATTGTACCCCTAGCATGCTGGGTCTCTCGTAACTCATCCGTCATTTGTGCCTGTTGGTTATATAATTTACGGTAGAAACTTTGAACGGTATTTACAATTTCTTTTCTGTCTGTTACAATTACTCCTTCGTCATTTTTTAATTTCTTGATAATCAGCTTCCCTCTACTTCTTTTGGATCTTAATACTTTCATATTCGTGTTCCTTTCTATTAGTTCTTCAATCATACGAGTATTATATCTTCTCAAGTCTTTTCGGATTTCTTTTTTCACTTTCTTGTTTAGCTGCTCATAATCGGGCGAATCTCTATCTGTCTCCCTTCGTTCTGTTATAAGGCGGGATGTTGCAGCGCTAAACTTCTGATCTTTCTTGGGCATCTGAAAGCAGACTTGTTTCACGGCAGTATTGATGCTACTTGCTACTTGCCAAATATGGCCTAGTAACTTTAATATATTGAACGTTTTTGAATGGTCATGGTTACACAACGTATGAATAATATCTCGGTGGCACTGTAAGTCTATGTCAAATTCGAGGTTATCAGGTGATAACCTCGAATTTGGTATAAACAAACAGAAGCGTCAACAAATTTTGCCTCTTAATGGCGGCCGATACCACGTGATTCGAGCGACCAATAAAAAAGAATTCACTCTATTGTCGCCACTGTCTCATATAAAGTCACTTTACTACCAATCAGAGCCGGTTACTGGCTCTGCTACCAATCATATGTGATTACAGTGGCTATATAAAAGACGGTGTGGCCGCTATTGGTTGACGCGAATTTCCGCCATTTTCAGGCAAAATATTTAGTTACTTCTAAGTTGTTCTCAAAGAGGTTGGTAGAACCTGTTTATTTGGTTAAGGCACAGTATAAGCATGCTTACACTGTGGTTAATAAAAAAAATAAAACCTTTCAAATCTGACAATTGTAAATTGTCGGTGTCAAATAATTCATTAGCGTCGCAAGTGGGTGAAATGTTATCATCTATTGCCCTAAAAAACTGATATTCTGCGCATGTGACAATTTAGAATTGTGCTATTGTTGTAATAGCACAAGATGCGTTCGACTTGGAATATATGATAAAGAGATTACATCGGTGCTACGATGAATGGGGCTTTTGCATAAGTTTTAAAAAAACGGAGTATTTAGTAGTCAACTCGGAATTACAATATGAAGTCTTAATAAATGAAGATATCGCAGTAAGGTTTAAATACCTCGGTGCTACAATACAATCGATAAAAAAGGTTTGGGAACAGAAGAGATCAGAACACGAATAGTACAAAGTAGGTAAGAAGATAGTGGGATGCTTGAAATCAATTTGATGGGACAATACTATCTCAAACAAAAACAAAAAAAGAATAGGTGAAGTAATGGTAGAATCGGTGCTATATTATGGCAGTGAGGTATGGACGATAACAGCGGAAATGAAACGAAGACTAAAAACAGTTTAAATGGACGAAAAAGCGCAAAGGTATCGAGACGAGGTAGAGTGACGAACGAGGAAATAAGACGCAGAATGGAGGCACCAGAAGCAGTTGTGAATAGAATTGAATGGAAAGCGTTAAAATGGTTTGGTCATTTGATGAGAATGGAGGAGACGACGTGGCATATAAAGATCTTTAAATAGTCGCCGCCGGGTAAGAATAAAAGAGGTAGACCACGCAAATCGTGGAATGAGGGTATTCGGAGAGCCATTGAGGAGAGGAACCTGGAAGAAGACCAAGCACAGGACAGGGAGGTTTGGAGACAGGGAACAGAAAGACGTCGTTTAGCTGTATTGTAAACTACCATAACTGAAACAGGTTGTAAACTTCGTGCAACACCTTAAATCACCACGAACGAACGCCAATGAAAATGTCAATGTCCAAACATAACACTGCACGTGTAGCTAACATCAACTAGTTAAAATAACTAGCGCCAAAATGATGACCACTCAAAAACGTTCCATTATTTCTAAAGGCACTGTATATCTCTAGGCTCAAATTTGCCTGAAAATGGCGGCCAACAATCATATGGCCACACTGTCTTGTATAAAGTCACTGTATATGTGATAAAGTAGTGACGCCATCTGTTAGTATTGTTACGATTTATCTTCTGGGCTATTAGAAATTATACGTCAATTCTTGTTTTAAGCATTTATTTACAGCAATTTAATTTAGCGATTTACAAAAACACAAGAACTATTAATGCGGAACACAAATTATTTATACACTAACCGGAACTATTTCTAACAACAAATACACTTTATTTATTTACATACAGCTTAAACACGAATGATTTATATAGCAAGCTTCGCGCACTTCAAAGCTAAATTCCGACTGCCCTGTTTTTCCCGCTGTTCTTGCTTATATATTGCCGGAGGATTTCTTCTGGAAACTTCGCGATCTCACTCGATTATTCCAGCAATGCTGACGTATCGCACGCATTAATCACCGAGGTCGATCTCGAATGATCTGGAAGCTGACTCATCTGCAGACCAGAGCTCCTGGTAATTAGGTTTTTCGTACGACAACCTTTTCGTCACCAGTTAATAAATGGAGCTATTGACTTCCTTTAGCCGCAAAGTTCTGCCAACCTGAGGTGCCTGCTCTCGCAGCTGGTCTGACCGGCCAAACTTCTTCCAGAAGGCAACGGCGATCCCCCTAGGCATCCGGAGGTCCTGGGCGACGCCGTGTACCAGGGAATACCGCCGCAGCGTGTCGAACAGGTCACGCTGCACCTCTGTAGTGACCCCAAATCGCGCAGTCTTCCTACCCCCATAAGCGGCCATAAACTCCTGGAAGGAGGTACCTCCGGTCTCTAGTTGTCTCAATGGTTGCTGCGTGGTAGCCTCCACCTCCTCATTGGTTCCGGAATATGGGGCCAACCGATCGAAGTGCACCACCCTGCACTTTCCTCGAGGAGCTTTCTGCATTCGGTATACCACGTCATTCAGTCGAGCAACTACAGTGTAGGGGCTTTCCCAGTTCTTTTGGAGCTTGGGGGAGAGACCACGACGCCTCTGGGGGTTATGAAGCCATACCAAATCGCCAGGCTGGAAACCACCGGCCTCCGCGCGGGCATCATATCGGTCCTTCCTTCGTTTGCTGGCACCTGAATGTTTTGGCGTACGGCGTCGTGGATCTCTTCCATCCTTTTCTTCAGGTTCCCCACGTAGTCCTCGCCGGCCGTTTCTTCGCCAGGTTTTCTTCCAAATTTGAGGTCACATGGCAATCGCAGCTCGCGTCCAAAGAGTACCGCGGCTAGGGTGTGATCGGCAGTACGATCGGTAGGCCATCAGGAACAGGTGAATGTACTGGTCCCAGTCACGCTGATGCTCGGAAACCACCTTGGACAGATTCTTCCCCATGGTTTGGTTCATCCTTTCCATCATGCCGTCCGATTGAGGATTGAGGGCAGTGGCCCGGGTCTTGTGTATCCCCAGTAGCTTGCAAACGTTCTGAAACAGTCCAGACTCGAAATTCCGGCCCTGGTCGGAATGTAACTCCAGGGGGACTCCAAAACGGCTGAAGCACTCCTTCACCAGAACATCAGCGACAGTACCGGCCTCTTGATTCGGAAGGGCGTACGCTTCGGGCCACTTGATGAAGTAGGCCGTGCACACCAGGATGTATTTATTTTCCGATTCGGTTTCGTTGAATGGTCCAGCGACGTCAATGGCTATCTTCTCGAACGGACTACCGAAGTTGTACTGCCGCATCGGAGCTCTACGTCTTCCAACCGGTCCGTTTCCTGTAGCGCAGGCTTCGCACCTCCGGCACCACTCTCGAACGTCATCTTTGCAGCTCGCCCAGTAGAACCTTTCTCGGACCTTCTGCAACGTCTTCTTCAATCCAAAGTGCCCCCCAGAGGAGCCATCATGCAAGTGGCGCAGAACCTCGGCCACTCTACTTCTTGGAACCATCAATTGTGATCTCGTTGCCCTACCATCCTCATCTTCCAAGTGTCTGGTCAGGACGTTGTTGTCCAGCTACAAGGAGTCCCATTGCGCCCAATAGGTCTTCACCGTTGGGTACCCCCCAAGAGCCGTTCAAGGTCATCAAAATCGGTATTTTGACATCAAAGAAACCGACAGTGAATGTCTCTACTTGTTGGATTTATGTACGCTGGATAATACCGTGAGATCATTTAAAAACGAGACAGAGAGTGCCATGGAATTTCTGTTTTAGATTCGAACTTTGGTTAATAGCCATTTGTCAATTTATTAAATTAACCTCAAACAAGGCATAAGCTTTATTAAACGTCAAAAATTACAGTAAATGTTCAAAGAAAGTGCGTTGGAATTTCTGTCTTTGAACATTTACTGTAATTTTTGATGTTTAATAAAGCTTATGTCGTTTGAGGTTAAGTTAATAAATTGACAAATGGCTGTTAACCAAAGTTCGAATCTAAAACAGAAATTTCATGGCACTCTCTGTCCCGCTTTTAAACGATCTCACGGCAGTATATTGCATTCTTGTCGCTTGCCCATGAATATTGCTGGTTAGGGCGCAGCCGAAACCAGCAATTATACAAAAGCGGCAAGAGCACTTTTAGCTCGAAATATACATACTATCTTTTCGACGACTGAGCATATTATTAAGGCGAACACAATCATATTTCACTTTATTAAAAACATTAATTGACAAAAAATTTAAAATTACTCACGTAGTCTATGATATGTGACTCGATTATTTAAACAAATGACGAGCGTTGTTAAGGAAACATTCTGACGTGGCTAGCTATTTTGCTCACGCGGAAACCAAAAAGGCTCGCTCAGCGGCAATTGTCAACTTCCTGTTTTATCAAATGAGTGAAAAATCTACTTTCGATGTCAGTCGTCGAAATAGTTATTTACATATCAAGTCATCTTTTACTGAAGGAGCATTTTGTACGAGGCTGTAAGGTCGAGTACTTTTAAGCTCCCGAGTCTAGTAGAATAACTTTCATGACATGGTATGTATAGAATTTTACCTGAAATCGCCAATAAAGTCAAACTAAAACATAAAACCGATTCATAACCTTGAGATTTTGGAAACGTCATTTTGACAATCGTTTAAAAAACTAGTGATTAGGTCTGTTAAAGAACATTAGGTTTCTAGAAAGTTAATGAATACACCACTAGTTCAGTAATAGCAGTCAGGTAAAAATATTACTGTACTAGTCGTGTAATTAACTTTCTAGGCTCAAAATAGCATTGAAAGTTTGACTTTCTTGATGTTTTCAGATAAAATAATATATTGCTATGGAAAAAGACCAACATAGGCACTTTATAATTTAATGTGAAGTATATGATACGAATTATATTTTGCATAGGAACAACACCATAAGCACATGTTTTTGATTTAAAAAGACTATAAATTCAAAACGGAATAATGCACAGAAACGCTCACGACAACTCTTGGAACTTTGGATTTTAAAGCTATTTTATGCAATTATAACCCTTCTTACAAGGCAAAACGTTACTTAGAATAAAAAATAAAGCCCCACCGATGGGCGTCAATTTGTTATGAGAGAAATCGGTAATCAAAACAACCTCTAATAATAATTTCTCTGGACAGCTTGACAGCCGATACAAGGGCGGTTTGAGGTACCTGAAATCTGCTTGTTTGCTACTTTAAAATAAAGGTAAGTCGAGAATACGCCTTAGAGCGCCACAAGGTAGATCTTCGAGCCGCCCCCAACTTTGAAGAAACATCGACAAAGTCGCATAAAAATGATGAAATGTATACCTGTTTTCTTACGGTTTCCTTCAGCTATAAAAATACGTTCTGCATATCTGCTTTACAACAGAATAATAAAAACTGGACAAACCAATTTTTAAAATGCTGTAATAAGCACACCAAGTTACGCAAAATTCTTGTTCAACTAATTTTCCCTGTGTGAAAATACGAAAATACACTCTATGGAATTATTAATTTAAATATATTTTTATGTAAGGGTGATTAGTTCAACTATGTATAACAATATTTGTTATGTTATAATTAAATTTTAATCAATTTAATTGCCCTATTTATTTAATTTGGATACTCAAAATTATTTTCTGCTAGCTCCTGTAGATACACTTGACTGAAAATCAGAGCGGATTCTTTTTATCTAGATTGCTTATTCTGAAATTTGATGTTCCTAATTTAATTATGACAATTCAAAACTTCTATAAAATGGTAAGTCAAACTAGTTTTTAAAAATTTAATTACAAATACTTCATTGTTTCATTTGTCATATAACAATCTCAAGTAGTAAGTACTTCCTTAATTACAATTAATTGACTTTAATCTATATTTTCTTTCAGTTCTTATTTAATACCTAGATTCATTTACCTTTTATTGAACTTAGCACTCTCCTCCGCTGAAACCAATTCGTCTAACTCTGCAACTGATCACACCACAACAGCTCAACTCAAAGCCACGGTGAAGGCCTCAACTGACAACCAAACTGCCAAAATGTCCAGAATCAGAATCCAAATTAACACAGGAACCTGGTTTGCCCCAAGAATCAGCATATACAGCTTCACCAAAGTACAGATCCAATTAGACCTCAGTTGTTGTTCCGTTACTTTAATATTCAATCCAAAGTATTCATTTGAAGTCCGGTACAACTTAGCACCAAGAATCCTGACCAGAGACAAGCCACCAGACATCACTTGACAATCCCCACAAACATACTCACTCTGCCAACGACTTCCATGCGATCCTCTTCCCTTGTAAATCGTTTCTTGTTATCCAATTCAATCGATGCAAATGTAAAATGTAATCTTACAATAAACTTAATTCAGTATTCCTTTCCATTTATTTGCTTTTGTAGATTATAACTGTTTTAGTTTGGTTTTCTCACCACATACTTTATGTTCCTCCATATAGTCTGCATACCTTCCATCCTTTTAATATTTTATATATTATTCTTTGTACACCACGCCAATTTTATTTTAAATATTAACCCTTCTATTCACCAAACATGCTTTTAAACGCTTTTAAAAGGGTTTATTTATTAATTTCCAATTACAACATTCGGTTACATGCTTTTCGTTTCAAAATTTTCTATATCAATAAATAACATCTCCTTAGCAATCTAACTTATTTTTTCCGTCCAACACACTATAAAAGCTTTATTATTTGATTAATACTTACTATGTTCAATAGTATATTTCGAAAAAGTATTTGTCATCAATCTCCACTTTCATTTTAGATATTATAAATTAAGTTAGAATCCTTCTGTTTCTCAATCAGCTTCATTTAATTAAATTATAAATTCTATTTCCTTTCTATTCTAAATGTATCTTAATAATTTTTAATATCCATTTCACATCTAAATTCATCCCCATTATTTTCAATTACTGTTTTCTTTTAACCTTATTAATCTGATTTTTAGACCCCTGTATCAATATCATAACAATATAAACAACGACCAATAAGGCATTCAAATTTCCTGAATGGGCTATCAATACTTTAATACAGCAGTAGGCACATTTAGACGGTAACAGGGCCAACATAAACTGGAAATACAACCATGCAAGCAGTTCAAAAGGTACAGTATATTAGCTATACGAAACACAAAATTTAAACAGCATCCGTAAGTCACCCAGACGGTTTGCTCTTACAGAAATCCAGGTTTTATTACGATACCTCAAAGCCATGGAGGAAAGTGTCCAGCAGTTTAGTATATAGAGCAGTCAAGAGAAAGACGCGTCGTCGCCAGGTCAGAGTAGAGTGCCTGTATATATTTCATATACAGGGACCCTAGGTCAGAGATGGGCCTACCTGTTGAGAGAGCATCTGTAACGTAAGCTGCAACATGAAAGAACCGGCGACATCGAGCGTAGCCAGCTTCTATGGATAAACCTCGCAGTCGTGTGAATTTTGATCTACAATATAATTGATCTTCAGGGCCAACGATAAAGGCGATACAGAGGAAAAGCAGGGAACCTCAAAAGTTTATATGCATAGCACAACTGGTAAATTCGAATAAATTGAGCGTCTACGGCCGGTAATGTTTTACTTGCACATACCACACCTACGAGACCACATTAGCGTTATAATCTGCGACATCATAAATAAGTTACGAAAACACCTATATAAAGGTAAAGAGTAAAATCGTAAACGTTAAGTCAGAACATCTAGAGCCAATAGACCGGGAAGAAGTCAAAAACGCACTAAAACATACAAAAAATGGAAACAGCAGGAGATGATCTATCCAGAAATGTTGAAAGAAGCAGGAGATCTACTAAGTAGAGAGCTAGAGGAACTGTTAACTAAATTAGTAAATTGTTTGTTTGTAATGGACAAGGGGGAGCTAGGGTTGAGGAGTACCAGGTACCTACCTTAGACACCAACTGCTATGGTCATATGGTCAAAGTCCTATTTAGAATCTTTTACATGCTACACATCGTAGTAATGTGGAACCAAAGGCTTTACATCACTTCCGAATGATGGAATTCTGTAAAGGGTTTCATCCGCATTTTTTATTTTTAAAAACCTCGGAGATCGAACCCGCAACCCTTAGATCAGTAGCCAGAATACTTAACCACTGAGCTGCGAAGGCCGGCCTGTTCACGAAATATACCAAAAATGAGAAATTCCGAAGGGCTGGCAGAACGCCATAGTGGTATTACTGCACAAGATAGGAGACACCGAAAATCTAGAAAACTACTGTCGATTAGTTTGCTATCGCAAATTTACAAACTATTTTCAAGAATAATAATGAATAGATTATTAGAACGCAAGTTAGACTTCTAGCGGCCAGTAGAGCAGGCAGGGTTTAGGAGGAGTTACAGACAATAGGACATTAATTGAAAAAGTCACGGAATACAATATCAATTTATGGTTACATTTTATTGATTTCAAGAAAGCCTTCGACAGCATTGAAATTGTGCTACAATAAAATCATTAAAAATGCAAAAATTGACTACAGATATATTGATAGCATTGAGCTGAGCTACTATTCAGATTAAAATACACGCAAACATTAAAAAAATACATATGAAAAGAGGAGTAAGACAGAGAAATGTGCTGTCCCCAAAAACTATTCACATTAGCTCTGGAGGACTTATTCAAGAAATTGCACTGGGAAAATAAAGGAATACTGGAAGTAAATTTAACAGTTTTGATAGCATAGAACAGAGAAGAACTAGAAATAATAATGAATGACATAAATAAAGCTGTGAGTGTAGGACTTGAAATGAACAAAGACAAGACAAAAGCTATTACAAATAAAGAAACGAACGCAAAGGTCAGACTAGAATTAAAAAGCATTAAAAGAGTAGTAAATTACATATACAGGGTGATTCAACAGGTATGGTCCAAAGTTGAGGGTGCTATGTGGGATGCTAAAAGAAGCAAAAAATGTTAATAAACCCATGTGTTTCATTACATATATGAGGAACGCCGAAATCACCCATAAAATTGTTATTTATGTGCTGGTAAATTTAAGTTTGTCTGACGTACTATTGGTACCACAGCCGCCGGCTATCGCCTCGGATTACAAAATTCAACCTCTTCCGTTATTTGCTATTTATCGGCCTAATGATGTTAATAGCTTTTTGTGTATATTGGTCTGGTATACACTATCTACCAGCTTAGCAACGAGTCCGGTAGATATGTTCTTAGCACTTAACGACCGCCCTAGACGACGGCAGTAGCACTTAGCGACGCTCTTGACGACGTCCGGTAGCACTTAGCAACGCCTGTGACTCGTATTATACGTTTGGCAGTACTGAAGTGTATTGTTGCTGGCACTGTCAGTCGATCTCAAATTCGAGGTTAGCAGGTTAGGTTTTTCGTTAGTCTGACACACTTCAGTACTGCCAAACGTATAACAAGAACCACAGCATTTTTAAAGCAAATAGTTTGGGATAATTTTTAAATAAAATCAAATTAAAGTGATTCTTGTGTTTGTCCAGTATACAAAACCAAAATTATACGACACACTGCCTCTATTCGCGTATATGGCCTAGCTGGTTTGCATGTCTCGCCTTAACGGGCTCGACAGTACTATACCAGCTCGGCCATAAACGCTTACCGACGGGCATAATGTAGTTAATAACTATTAATTGATTAAATGACCTTAACTGTCATATGCGACGTAGAATTATTCACATGCCATATCAAATTTTAATATCAAAAGCTACCGTATAAAACTATTATAAAACTAAGTAAAAGTGCAATTTGCTGAATAGTTACACACATACAGCCGGCATCTAAGCAACCGCAACACGCATTTGTACGATACTGTTATTCTAGCCCCTTTGCGGTGCCAGATTGTATTAGCACCCCTTTTGGTGGTTCTAATACAATGTAATATATTTTTCTATAGCTCCAAGTTACGATCCAAGTTGAAATATGTAATATACTTTTAAAATACTTACAATAAAGAAATACTTTCCTTTACGTAAATGTACTCATATACCTACATTATTGCTTAATAAGAACGGTAGTAATTGACATAATTTATAAATCAATCTGACATTTGAAGTTATGTCAAGTGTTTAATATTAATATGCCACGACTAGTCAGTTTGAAAGCATTGAAACCCCTAACTCCCAGCTGAATGGGCTAACCTTCAACTAACAACTTTTTCTATGTGTTTAATGATTGAATCTTCTTTTAACGAACAATAATTATTTGATTTTATCAATCAAAAGCACAATTCCAGGTATTTCATAGACTTGTTTTGTATAATCAGTTTGTTAGTATGTAATAGAAGTTTGATTTGACATTACACAATAAAATGCAAGTTGTCAGAAATAATTTAATAAATTGTAGTAATATTCAAACTTGATTAAAATAAAAATATAAAGTTCTAAACGTTATCCTACTCTAAAAGGTTTAAATTTCAAATTATAATAGTGGAAAACGGTGAGTACTCAAATCAGAGGTATAATTTAGAAAAATTATAAATTAATATTCTATAATAATCTTCTAAATATAAATACAATGACTTTAATAGTTGTGGCACCACTTAATATTATTTAAGAAATTGTCACTAACTTTCTGATGATTGTTCTATGTACCTGGACTTTCTACCTCGACTTCTAAATTGATAAAAGTCAAGTCAGCAAACCCCTCTTGGTGGTTCTCGACCAACTCACAAGCTCGTTGTAGCTCTTAGGAACTTTGTTGCCTGATTTAACTGATATGCAGCACACAACACTCACTTCACTGATTCTCTTTTCTTCGTAGTATTTATACATAATGTATGCTACATTACAACTGTCAACGAATTTGGAAAAAAATCAAGAAAAGTTGATTTTGATTGTTGAAAAGTAATAAATATTACTTTCAATGTTGTAATTGATATTTTGATATTATCAAATTATACGATTTTTTTTGGTGAACGATTAGTAATACATTGTATATTAACCATTTATAGTTTTCTGCGCGATATAAAAGGCAAGGGGTGAAATATGTACCTGATTTTTCCTGAAAAGGTAATGAATCCCACTGTCAACATAGAGCTGCTCTAATTCAATACTGAAATGTCTTTTAAACGTCAGGTTTAGAGACGATTCTCTTCAAATTACAAATATTGATTATGTCAATTCAATGTCAATTCAACTTTGAAAGGATTGCTATCTTTATTGGCAACTTGTTATATTAGTTTTCTCCTGTTTACAATTTTAAAAGCACGCCACTAATCTTAGTCGATTGAAAGGGATAATTTTCTTCTAAGCGCGAGGCAGGGACCCGCGTGTGTGCTGAATGTAGAAAGTTGAGAGGGATCAAGCAAACCGCAAGTATAGTTTTTGACTGGGTAGCTTACGTTTTTTTACTTGCCATTGTAATTACGGCCGTGAAGACGCAGTGCAGTGCTTAAACCTTGGGGTTTGTTTTTTCTTTAATTGAGTTACCGTCAAACCCCGAAAATCTATTTTTTACCAAATTTACCAATCGCCTTGAATATTTCCATTGGCTTAGGGTTTTTCTTAACGCTGGCTACATTCCAACGCCTGGCCATATTTCCGAGACCCGGGGAGTCTAGAATTTTATCGAACTGACTTTTATATATAAAGACCTACTTCCTGATTATCTGTTTCTTTCGAATTAAATGTAACTACCAAATACTTGTATGCTTTGCATGTAGTAATTTCTTCATTATTGTCGAGTATTAAATTTGTTTCATCTACTCTAATACACAAATATTTGGTTTTTTTCGGTGTTCACTTTAAACTCCAGAATCTGAGGTCAATTCCCCTGAAATTGTTAATACGTATTAATTATTATTAACCATGTTTCACTAGTAACCATAATCAAAATTATAAGGGAAGCAAGTAAAAGGAAAGGAATTGACCCCGGATTCCGCAGTTTAGTCTTGAATATACCAAATATTGTCTCTTTTGGCGTTGTAGTCTTCTATAGTTTCTCCTGAAGTAGAACAGCGGTCAGTGTGACAGATATTCCACAAACGGTACCTACCGTCAGTGCCGGAGCTGGAACCGTTGCGTCGTCGGCAAAAAATAATGTTAATTACACGTTGCAGGATTTATAAGAACAACGTTCGTTCATCAAAAATATGAAGGAATTACAGAATATTTATGCATGCGAAGGTGTATCATAGTATAATTTCGTGACTAATAAAGGTACCTTAATTTATATCGAAGTAGCAACACCAAATGACAAACAAACACTACACGAAATATATTTGTCAACAGTGCAAACTGAAATCCTTAGATCATGAGCATAACAAGCAATAAACTTGAACAAAGAAGAAAGTCAAGTGCTTCTAGCAAGAGACGCTTCTCGGGCGAGGAAAATCAAGCCGATTCCTTAGCAGAAAGCGACGATTTGCTCAAAGAATTGAGTACTAGCATAGTGCTGTCAGAAAAGCCGAAAATTAACTACCAAGACGAATTAGTACTGTTTTTCTTTAACAGTATGTTGGATGTTATAGTAGAAGATTGGATTACTATACCCGATGAACCACCGCAAGTTTGTTTTTGCATCGATCAGCAAACTGAAACTAACGATACTACTGACGGAAAAGGGTCTAAGCTGTCGTTGACAGGAAAACCACCAAGAAGGCGCAGCAGCCCTGATTCGAAGGACTCACGCAGATCCAAAGACTTAAGTACTTGCGCGTTTTGAATAATTGTTCTTCTGTATTCATTTATAACACTCACTACGCATAATAATTATAATTTTCATTTCAGGCCACCAAGAGCTCTCGAGGAGGAAAAGATCAAAATCTGGAGAGAGACCTAAATCTCCATCATTTCGAGAATCAGTTGATCAACGGAGTAAAACTAGTGTAAAGCGACGAAGCAAAGACAGCGCAAAAAGTGTAATTTATTTATTCCAAGCATATCACATATTTAAAATTACTATTTTAAGCAGTAATTACCCAATTGTTTTAAAAACAGGGATCCAAAAAGTCTAGAGCGAGCACTTTCAGCCATGACTCGTCTCGCTTCACTTGCTTGGACTGGATCTTGGACTCTCCTGACGAAAACGCCATTATCATATTTAAAAATGGAAATCGCTACGAGGGTCCCGTGTCGAGAAAACTGATGCATGGATTCGGAAAATTTATATGGGCCGATGGCACTGCATATGAGGTAACGTTTGGAAAATACCCGTATATGTCAAACGAGATGAATAAGTATATATTTCAGGGTGACTTTGTTCATGGTCACGCAACAGGCCATGGGATGTTACAATACTCTGATCTCTCTTTTTACCACGGCGATTTCTGCAAAAGTTTGTTGCATGGCGAAGGTGTCTTTAATATGAACGGGACGCCTATGTTGTATACTGGTCGGTGGAAAGCAAGCGAGAAACACGGTAGTTATGCTTGTTTTTAAGTTATTAATTGAGGTTTAAAAAATTGTAAGAAAAACATACTCTAAGACTCAAGAGCGGTCGCCTCCTATTACTTTTAAGAGAGCCGTTGTAAGGTAATTTTGTATCAAAAACTCAATAACGAATGTGGTAATAATTTTCAATTGGAGTAGGGGTTTTGTTGAACAGCATCGAGAAACTATGCAGAAGTTCAACAATTATGAATTTCTATCAAATTTTTCCGCATCAATCTATATAAGTTAAATTATAACACAATATTTACTGAACACACACCATGCTTACAATGGTACACTTCAATTTAATCTAAACAAAGAACAGGTTTCTCATGTAAAACTGAAATCTGAAGTCTTCCCTTCAAGACATATTTCCATCGGTTGGCTCGCAACTAGTTCAGCATTCGGGTGGGGTTCACCAGATCTCGATAGCTTGGCTATATTGAAGCCGGTCTAAACACATCGGTATTACCTTTATTAATTGAAAGGGCGCCACAGCAAACCTTGAGCTAGATGTTTCATTCCGTAGAATTTGCAGTCGTTGAAAGACAGCTTTCGCGATGGGGGGGGGGGGAATTCTTACGCAATTTACTCAACAAATACCTGTGTAAAAGAAACCACTTAAAGGCTTCACTTTACAATAGGTAGAAGAACACCTTTTTTTTTTAATTGAAGCATACAAGTAGTTTTTACATTGCTTAGAATTTTGGTTAATCAAACTCAAACGCTAACTATAAAAATGCGTTTATTTCACAAGAAACAGGCCACTATAAATGGCAGAGTAAAGTTGACAAATTTCAATGCAAGCGGGTGGCAATTGGCCAGACACAAACAATGATCTACTGTTTGCCAACCCAAAACATAACTATGACTATTAAAATAAGTAAACGGCTATTCGCCGAAAACAATGACCAGGAACAGCTGTCCGTCATTTCGTAATACGGCAATAAATGCCAAACAAAGCGACGGTCATTCGTCAAAAAGATACAATGATCAGCTGTTCGCCTATCCGGAACACAATTATAAATTATTAAAGCGTGTAACAAGCCTGTAATGGGCTCGTAAGAAACCATAAAGGAACGCGGGCTTTGCAATTAACTACGACTGCGTTTACAACCCCGAATTTCGCCACACACAATATAAGCACAGTACAGACAAGATTGGACGTTACACTGTGCGTGTCATACTTTCAAATTTTACCCGCTTGCTTCGCCCATTGGCTATGGGAGAGCACGTGACAGGCGTCAATGTTAGCCGGAGCTTCGGCTCCATTCCCACAGATTATCAATAGTAATATAACAAGGGCGAGACATACTTACCGATAATTTTGTACACGCCAAGGGTCGAGTGCTGGTTGCAATAAAAACTGTCCCGAGGGCAGTTTTCTAAAGGCAACCAGCACGATGACTCTTGGCACGATCAAAATTATATGTAAGTGTGTTGCCCGCGTTTATATTTTGAAGATTATTACACAAAACCCGTATACTATTATGGTTTAAAATAGATCTAATATTGCCAAAAAAACTCAAGTTGCGTTCTTCTTGCATTTCTATTTCTAATTATGACACCATCTACGGGGTCGACAATTAGCACTAGGGAGCTTATCGCTTGATAATCATCCCTAGGGCGCTTATCAGGTAATCAATTCGGGATTGGTTGATTTTCAAAAAATGCATGGTTCTCATTAGATGATATCAGTCATGTGACAGTTGTGTGTAATAATCCACACAAGCGCTAAAGTCCGCTTGGCGCTGAGAGCCGCACTTGTTTAACAAAATCGCGTCGCGGAAAGTACACTACATAACCCAGCATGCCTTAAATACCTGTTAGCTAAACGATCAACAACATGAGGCTGCCTGTATTGTCAAACTTTCGGATGACGCAACTCTGAAATGTCGTCTGCAGTGGGCAGACGTTGTGAAACGGCAGATATTCGCACGCCCAAATCATGACGTCACAGTATGCAAAATAGAAGGCCCACGCCGCTGTACAACTTAAAGATTCGGCAAGGCCGGTGGCTGTCTGGAGACGGCTCCACTAGGTTAACGTAGATTATTCACGAGATTCGGTGCCACCAATACGTAAGTGATGTTAGTTAGAGTCACGGAAATGTGTTAATAGAACGAAACGAGATCGCGTTGTGCGTCTCAGGGGTGTACTTGAAACATCGGGGTTTTCTTTTAAATATTTGGTATGTATTCGAGATTATGGCTTCGAGATTCACTTGAAAACAACAATGTTTCCCGTATACCTTAGCGATACAATCGACTTATCAACGCATCAAAGGCATTGCTGCCGCGGCGTCTGCTGCTGCACGTTTTAACTCGCTATAGTTCTAGAAACAAGTACTTATTTTGTTCTCAACGATTAAATGCGGCACTCTTTTGAGTCTCAAGATGACGTACTTCCGTTCGAAGAGTTATTTACACTATAAAAATTGATTTTATTACCACTAAAACAATTGGGATCCCGCTTTCGAAGCTAGTAATCCCCGATTAGGCTAAAATGGCGCTTCTAAACGAACTGCTTACGCTCTTTAGCGATGGAACCGGAGATTAGAAAAGGAGATCTACCGGCGATACAGAGTTTCTACGTGACGGCAGTAGCTTGCCGCAAATGCTGGCGCCAGCGGTATTGTTCACGTAATTCTAGAAGTACTTAACAAGTTGCTTGTTACCTTTATCCCAGTCCGTGGTTAAGAAAAATCAATGTTATCAGAAAGTGACCCGCACCTGTCCTTGTACAACAGCAATCATATGTCGCAAACTTCTACTCAAATAAAAGCCAATTTGCTCACAGTCAATGTAAAATAAATATGTAGTACGCCTAGAAAGTATGTGCACTTTACATTTCGATAGAAATTAAGTATTTGTATTGAACAAATCTTAACATTTATGTGAAAACCAACTTATCTTACTACCTAGTGCAGCCAAACTATATACCTCCAACATATTTCTATTTCTATTTTCTAGACGTACTATATACTACTGGTTAAATGCACACCATAAAGCAATAGTGGAATCAGAATTAACTACTAAAATACATAAATGGCAATTACCAAACACGTTTGTTTTATATAAGATATGACAATTAACGCACCAACGCTATTTCTACACGCATTTATATGTCAAATAACTGCCAGAATAAAAATTATTTCTAATGCAACCATATTTTACGTATAAAAGTACGGCTCCACGCGCAAGCTATATCACGCCGCCTTTCACTTTAATATAAATAACTCGACAGCCTCGCAGCTTGACGCCACTCGCTTAAACAATCGCTTCAACGCGAGCCTGAAATTGTCCCCCAGGTACAAATAATATGGCAGGACACCATCAACATGTACTGCGTCTATTGACGCTAATTGTCTTTTTAAACTTGATGTTTGCACTTCTACGATGTTCAAAGAAGATGTCCTCGCTCTTGGTGGCGTTCTCTTCGTTGGTGCGGTGGCCCCTTGCTTATGTCGCTCTCAGCGTTTGTTCAAACTTGCGAATTACAAGTTTGCTAGAACTGCGCTAGAGCTTGGCTCTGCATCAAAACTTGAAGCTGGGATGTCTTTTTGCCCCTGGACGAAATACACTGACTTGAAGCTTGTGGCTTTCTCTGAAGACCTGCTCACCCAAATTATTTCACCTTGAGTGCCGCTTGTTCTGACCAGCGTCAGGTTGTTAATGTCTCGTTTCGCGCTAAAAACCTCACTTCCGAGAACGCTTAAAAAATACTGCAGACGAGAAAATGCGGACTCGCGATGTCAATAAGTTCAGGTGGAATTAGGTAAAGTCATGTTTCATAGTGTGGGTCTGAACATTTCAAACTAGCATAACAAACCACTCTACGTCATTGGATGACACCAGATGGTACATATTAAACGAAAATCTCATTTAACTGTTGCTTTTAAAGATAAGGTGTAATTCATAGGCAATGGTTGGCTTTTGTATGAAACTGGTGATTGGTATGAAGGTGAATGGTTTGAAGACCAACGACAAGGTATGGGCTACAGGCAATACAAAAATGGTGCAAGATATAAGGGCCAGTGGTATCAAGGAAAACAACATGGACAAGGGACTATGGTGTGGCCTAACAATGATGTAAATATACAAAAGAATAACAAAACCTTTTTAAAACATCTACTCTCAAAATAGTTCTGGCCTTATTGTGGGTAGAGATTGGGGCTAAAATTGTTTGAATTGTTTCTCTCTTTTTATCAAGTATTGGATATGTCTTGTGAGAGTCGTGTAAAAAATCTCATTCATTCAGAGTGGGTTGCTTTAAGGGACTTGCTTTTGCATAAATATCCCATTTCTAGTTTTGCACTCGTACCTTACATTACAAATTGTGGTTCTAATTTAAAATATTTTATTATTTTAGATCTACAGAGGAGAATGGGTAAATGGAATAATGAATGGATACGGTAAATATGTATGGAACGCTTTTTTGAACGACACGTTCACATATCCCGTAGAAAACGTTTACGAGGGCAATTGGGTTGACGGGAAAAGGGAAGGCATAGGTAAAAGTCTTTGCACAACATAAAAACTTGTTAATCCCACACTTTTAGGAATTCTGAATTTCGGAACACAAAATGGGGCCCAGCTGGCGGGAATGTGGAAGAACAACATGAAACACGGGCCGGGGGTCCTGCAGTGCGGTAACGGCAAACTCGTTGAAAGGAATCCTCTGTTTTGGTGCGACAAGCCCATCCACCTTGACATTGAAGCTGATCCCGGATATCCTAGGACTGGATTTCCTCAAAGCCATAAAGTAACTCCCGAGACATCAATGCACGATGTTACCCCACACTGTCACCAGTCAATCTTTCAACTAATCGTAGAACAAGTTCGCTCTAGAGGCGAGGACAAGGCACTCAATCCTTCCATACTTGAACTGATAGACAGAGATCAACCCAGAATTAATCATCCTGGTGATTCAGAATCCAGTCAGTCGGATTTTCTTAGTGGGAGAAACCTGAGCAGCCCTTTGCCCGTACCCATGCATTTGGCAGCGGAAAAGACCGATTTTTCTTATTACATTGAGAGAGCTGTCCACGTGTACATAGGGGAATTGTACAAGGGGGAATTAAGTTCTGACATTACTGAGTGGTAAGGTGTAAAAAATTTTGAGATACTTGCACGAATAATTATTATATATTGTAGTGCTTCTGGGGATATCCGAGCGGATACATATCCGTCATGGGTTTCAAAATATTCTAAATGGAACATATTAAGCCACCTGACTAATGTATCGCGGTCGCCCCTTGGTTCTCCAAGACGCATGTTGCAGAGTCCTTCCGATGTGCAGTCAAGGCTCGCCAATTTGCAAGCCCGCCAGGTAGTACTCGAAGAAAAAGAGTTACAGGATGCTATCGTCACGCATTTGACCAATCTCCATAAAATGTATAATAAATATGCCACTATAGCATCGCCACACGCTGTTCGCTTTAAACCGATTTTAATAAGGTATTTTCTTTGGCAAATGATTAGAGACTTAAACATCGTTAACGACAAGTACACGCTCGTCGATATCGATATTATTTTGATGAGCAACGCTGGAAGTGGTTTGGAGGTGGAGCATTACCCCTTCGAAAAAATCTACTTTTGGCAATATTTGCAAATCCTGATTAGTTTAGCCTGGCTGTTGCATTCGCCAAGAGATGTGACGGAGGCCTGCAAAAATTCTGGAATATTGTCGACCATTTTCAAAAAATTCTTGCAGGACGTTGTCTACAACAACATGCAACCAACATATTGTAATTGACTGTCTATATTTATCTGGGTGGGTTGGTAGGACTAATTTTATTTAATTGCAGCTGGTTCGCTTTTCGAGTTTAGAGACTTGCTTCCTGTTAACAGTGTTTATTCGTTGTACTGCAAACTGGGAGAGCCCCATACTGCTCGGAAATTCCTCAACAGCGTATGTACGCGGAAACGAGAGCAACCGCCGTGTTATTTAAAAATATCCAAAGATGAAAAAACGCCCAAACTGGTCAAAGGCACTAATGCCGTACCTGTTGGTGGCAAAATAATTTACCTACCAAGTAAGCCTTGGAAATTATTCAAATTAGGAAAAACGTTGCATCATTATTTTAAGTTGTCAAAACAAAATCGTAAAATATTTATTCTTATAGATGATCCGCCGGATTTCGGCGAAAAGCCGTCCGAGCCAGAGCCGGAACCTTCCACTGACGATCCGTTTCGCAAGGAGCTCTTTATCCTGCGCTCCTTGGGGGCGAAGAAGGTGGTCGGATGTTTAATAAGTATCTGTCCTCAAATCGTGAAAGAAGGAGTGATTGTGAACATGGAGTACCCACTAACATTTCTGGAATTCTACGACGTCTTTCTTATGTGTGGCTCCATGGTGGTAGAGAAAGCGAAGAAGAAAGAAGAAAGAATGAGGTTGCAGGAGGAAAGAAGAGCGCTGTTTGAAATGGACCTTCATACTAGAAGCATGTCGGTTCAGAAACCAGGAAAATCCAAAGATAAGTTGGCGAAAACCAAGAAGTAATACCTGTTTAATTGTTTTTGAAAACTTGTTATAAGAGGAATTAAAGTACTTTTTTTGATATTATATTGTAGTTTACTGCTTCATCTTCCTTCAACAAACACAGAACTAAGTTATTGCAAAATATTTATGTGCGAGTAGCGTATTTTTATGTTACCTAGCCATGAAAAAAATACATATCACATTAACAAGCCTTTTTCTACATAACTCCCTTCAACACCAATATACTTATTCCATCTTTTTTCCAATTGTCCCATACTCTCAGAACAAAAATCCTTCGCTAACCCTGCAAAATATTCTTCAACAGCTTCTGTGAGTTCATCATTAGAAGCAAAACACTTTCTCATGACATGCTTTTTTAAATTTTTTAATAAAAAGAAGAGCTAAGTCCGGACTATAAGGTGGATGCCTTAACTCTATAAGACCATAGTCATTGATTATCTGCTGAACTATGTTTGCCTTATGAACCCGATAATTGTCGTGCAGCAACAAGTTTTTTGTGGATAAGAATGTGGGCGCTTTTCTTCCAGATCAGTTTTAAATTTTTAATTGTTTCTGTAGGCCTCTGCATTTATGGTAGACTCGCTCGGCATATATTCAGTAAGCAAGACTCCTTCAGCGTCCCAGAAAACCATTTTTTGATGGTGGAGAGACTTTATGAACCCACCGCATGAATTCTTGTTTAATAGGCAGGTCCCAGTGATGTACCCAAGTCTCATACCCGGTGATAATTCGAAAAAAAATGTTTGTTCCTCTCCGACTCGGCTAATTTTTTTTAAAAACTTTCCTGTACAGTTTTTGTTCAGGTGTAAGCAATCTGGGAATTCACGGTGCAGACACATTCTTCATACCTAAATCGTCATGCTACATTTACAGGACAGAGAGCACTTGTTTCGGATATACTGTCATGATGGCCCACCTATAGAGGCGATAAGGTTTGTAATAATAAATAAATGTGGGATTATCACAACAAATACTAGTATTAATAAGAATTATTGTGCTGTCTCAGGGCTTATTAAAATGATGCTTGTTTGTATTAATTGCAATAAATAAATGGTATTTTGCCTTTTTATATTTTACTCGTTGGCAACTAATTTAAATTTTTGCACCGGCTATTAAGAACTCGGATATCTCAGGGTTAGGTTGTAACACACAGTATAACTTTCATTCTTGTGTATGACTTTTACTATTGTATAAAAAATGCACATTTTTAAAACGGGTGGCAGATAACCTATAAAAAATTCAGCGTAAATGATACAAATCTACCAACAATTTACAAATCCACCTCAGGTAATAATAGCAATGTAATTTAAATCAAGTAATATGGCTAACCTGTTTTGTTTCCTTTATCGACGTCATAGAAGACGCGGAGCTGCAATTGTTTTGTTGATGGCCAACTTCCTCTTCGGATTCCGCACTTTTTAGAGACGCTACGGCTATATTTTTTTCTGGAAGGACCCTGGCGGCTTCTGCTTGTCTCTGTACCTCGAACTATGAATGCTCCAGTGGACCACACTGCTGCAGGCCTTTCGGAGCTTGTAATTCGTTTCTGGCATGCTCCCGGCTGCTCTTGTCTACTTGTAAGGCACAAGGAAAGCCCAATCTACACGCCGCATGATTTGTGAGTTTGACACATGATCGAAAATAATCAAATAGGATTGGTCTATTAGTGAAATTTCCCGTTTACCATTTTTGACAAATAACAAGCAGAGAATAAACATACAAAGCAACTGAAGTTTATTTACAAAATAGAAATTATCAAACAAGAGAAATTGGTAAATACTAGATGATTTATTACTAGTTATACAATTAGAATGAATTTAAAATTTACAATAAATAACCCCCGTAATAAAGAGTATCCGACAAGCTGTGCGATTCCAAATCGCAGCGAAACACGCAAGGGTGGTAACTGCGCCCAAGGGTATTCAAAAGGTGGAATGTAAAGTACTAACCTTCAATTGTAGATCGAAGTCATAGGAATCGCAATCAAGTAGAAACGGAACCGTTCCACCAGATGCTGCGGTTTTTTCTAGCATGCAACGCGCTGATTCACCCGATGGGCACCAGTGTACATTATATAGCTCCTTTGGCATTCGAAAATGATTACAACTCGCTCAAAGTTAAGGTGAACATAGGGGTTACTTTGTAATTTTCTGAACGTATTGGCCCCCTGCGAAGGCGCCATGCAACGTTTCGGAATTATAAAAGTAATTCTTAATCAAATTAATGGCAACCTTTGTGAACTGGTACAATGCAATTATTGTTCTGGTCTAATTATGGCTTAAAATGCTTACAGGCCAAGGTCCGAAGATTGCTAGAGTGATCAAATTATGAGCAAAATGTACAACGCTTTATTGTTTAGATCTAGTATACAAACATGACGTTGGTGGTTTAAATAGAGTAGTTGCAATTTCAAAACATATAATAGTAGATTATGCAATGAGGGAGAGAAATGAGTTATTTTTCTGAGGTACAATTTTGCACTGAAGCAAAATAGCATTCTTTCCGAGTTGCATATACTATTTTTTTCACGTTGCAGGAAGATTTAAAACGAAAACCCCTTTTTTCTAACGTCATTTATTGACATTTTAGTTGTTATCCCTTATAAGCACAAAAAAAGGGGGTGGTAGAATAATACTTACGTTAATTGCTCAACGAATCGAAGCAGCATTCAAAGCACCAAATTGCCTCACTTAGCCAAAGCCTAGGCGAGTCACTACCAATCGCCAATTAGGGGTCGCCGATCAGCTGCAGCCGAAGACGGCCGTGGGTTCATTAGATGGGCGCCACCAATTTAGATAACAAAAATTGAGCCTTAACCCCTGATTAAGCGATTGCTAGTTTACGCTCCAGCTAAATTGGAACACTGAGAAATTAATAAAACGGCGCAAAACTGAAGTCAAACAATCAGGTGTAATCAAATGACAAATTCGTTTTATTCACTTGTAAATCCGGGCACACACATAGAATACATATAAGTAAAAGTTTAGGGCCGATGTATATGCATATAAATGCCCCAAGGATCCTTGTTTACAGAATGGGGTGGCCAATTAAAACACCAAATCATAAAAATAATGGAAATTCCTGCAGGCTCCCGGAGAGTGACGTTAATATAAAATTGTAAATTACAAGCGGGCAACCGCCTCAGGAATTTCTATAACGTGGTACATGTAACAATTAAATTAGCACAATCCGTAGTTAAAGTGGAACTACGGCGAGGGGAAGCCTCTTACTTTACAAATTAAAATTCACAATCAAAGTGATGCGTCCAGATCATGATCTAAATATCTCGCGCTAGTATATCGCGCTAATCTCAATTTGGAAGCAAAATACTTTTGGGCAGTCCTTCGTCGATTGAGCCGTACACACGCGTACAGCCAGGCTCGATTGCCGGCCAACAGAAACACAAATTAATAGAGCAGTAAGGTTACCTTAGGCTGATTCAAAGCTGTCTTAGCGCGAAGAGCATCGCAGGAATGGGCTCCTGTAGACTTGATGGCCGAACCAGGAAGGACGGTAGCTCGTCAAGTAAGCGCGCCGAGATACGCTATCGCAGATCGCAACGGGCCGCAAGTCGGGGTTTCCGAAGTTTTATTGGAGACCCATCACGTGGTGATCGAAATGTATTTGGGGTCCAGTACGTGATATTCGAAACGTAGTTGGGGTCCAGTACGTGGTGGAGACTACATTATTGAAATAAACGTTAGCGGGCAATCGAAAAGGGGCTGAAAACGGTCCTACTTACACTAAATTCCCCAAATGTTTCGCTCGGGAAGTTTTGACGTCAAAAAAAGTCTGCACCTGGCAGCATCTCCAGCTTTACATACGGAGGAATGTCGAGACGCGTACAAATCCCCTAACTAAAGGGTGAGAAGTGCCTAGACAACAATAAGCACCTTCTCCAAAATTGCGACCTCGAACAGCGCCAAAAACTTCCACGACCTTATTCGATCGAATGCCGGAACAAGATGCCAAATTTTCGCGTCGCGAACGTTCAACAATGTGCAACGGCGGCGTATCAAAAATGCGCAATATCCGGACGCAATTCGAAAAATATCGAACATACAGTAAAGCGAAAATTAATGGTAACAAAATATCGAGAATACAGTAAAGCGAAAATTGACGGTAACATAGTTAAAATTATTTTAAAATTAGTAGCCTATGGTAAATTTTAAAGTTGGTGGCACTATAAGTCATTATGACAAGAGCTCACAATTATGTCAAATCCGACGTTAGCAGGTTAGGTTTTGCGTCAGTTTGTGTCAACACGGACGCAAAACCTAACCTGATAACCTCGAATTTGACATAATTCTTCTGTCAGTCATAATGAAAACTCCCTAGGAAAATTTTTGTCTTATTTAGTCTCTAGGGAGTGAATGTTTTACTTCTGTCACAATTTTGATGCTATAGAAACCGACTTCTACTCCGGGTTGTGGAAAAATAAAATAATTGTTCTGGTTCGTCAATAGCCAGAGCCAGTGTATATAGGAGACTACCGCCATTCTTTGTTCCGTGAAAATGCCGCCATCGCCGCCATTTTTGTTCCCATCAGCAATAACTGAAATTGGTAAGACTGTAAGTCTATGTCAAATTCCAGGTTAACAGGTTTTGTTTTGCGTCAGTTTGTGTCAAAATTGACGCAAAACCTAACCTACTAACCTCAAATTTGACATAGACTTACAGTCTTGCCAATTTTAAGTAAAGTTTTGGGTTGCCAACAAACGTCAAGTTGACGGAATTGTGTTACAAACCTCAAAGTGACGCCTATGTTAGATGAATAAACATGGCGGATGTGGCGGTACTCTCCTATATATACTGGCTCTGGTCAATAGCACGCCGCCAAACTGTCGATCACTGACCTGCAGAGTCGGACGCTGGATTCGGCCTGTTTATGACTGGAAACATTCAAATTAAATAAACCGAATTCGATACCTTCCTGGTGGGTTCTCATTCGCGTTTAAAGGATCCCAGGGCTAGAAAAATGTGGTGAGTACAGGTCCATGGATTCCAGTTCAGCGGGAGCCCAGCCACGGAGCATTCTAGCACTGCTTGCCTGCAAAATGAAATATACAATGTGCGTCAACTCCAAGGTCGCTGCAGATTTTTAACGACTTGGGGCTTTAAAGCCGGGTTCTGGTACCTTGCTTGAATTTCAAGTGCGCCCGGGATTCCGGCTGCAATTCCGCGAGGACGGGTAAATGAAATGTCGTCTAACATTGGGTTACTTTTACGGCAGTCTCGTGCACTGAAATTAATAATTGCATGAAAATCTTACGTTTTGTCGGTGCTTCGTGTTTCAGCAACGATTTTGGAGAACTTCTGCAACGGGTATTTAGACTGGGTTTTAACAAACTGGCTTTACTATGGACTTAGAGCTATACAAATTCGGTAAAACGGCCTGAGAATACTGAGGAGGGATTCAACTTCGCCCCAGTCTATGCGATTATTCCACGCGCCACAGTTTGAACGTACAGGTATGTAGGAAAGGATTATAGGAGTCAATTTGGTTAATCCACGTGCCAGCAGCTTATAGAACCAAGTATTAGGTATCACAGGGTCGCTTTCAGCCAGTCAACACGGTTAATCCGTGCGCCACATGCTTGGAAGAAGCGTTGCTGACGCAGTTTGACTAACTCAAGCAGGCAGAAATGTTTCAGGTCAGGTTAAAGTTCTCATTCAGTTCAACTTCTCAGAAAGAAGGGAGAAATAAAACTTTTCTTACATAAACGCGGTTCGCAAAATGAAGCAACAACGCGACCGCGTCCAGGTGTTAGTTACTGAATGTTGGTCTTTTCTGGACTGCACTCTGGAAAGAACGGATTAAATCTGAGTTCGAGACAACAATTTATTAAACCAAAATAAAGCTTAAACATGGAAATTTTATGTCTTAAACATTACATTAGTCAGATGACCTGTTTCTTGATTCACACACTGTATTCAGCGCTCTTGAAAATTTCTAAAAATTCTTCTCATAAGTTCACTGTCCTTGGTGGCCGTGCATGATATTCACCAAAGTAGCAGTAGGTATCTTCAAAGCTAGTCACTCAGCTCAAAATTGTATTGCGGTTAGGAATACGACCACGTCTAGCAACATGAAAGTGGTTTCGAAAACGATGCTGCGTTGAAGTCACTGAGTTGGTTTCATGAAAAAAAAGCACTGTTGTAGAACGGTGTTCTATTGACCAAGTATTCATTGTTTGACGGGGTTTTTGTTATATCTGTCAGAAACTAATAATAATAATAGTAATGGTTTATTGAGCATCGTTATTATACATACATACATGACATTATTTATATGAGTTGTAATAGTAGTGTAATAGTCCATAAGATTGATAAAACATTGATTTCAATAAACATAAAAAATGCTGTTCCCTGAAGCAAACTGCTTGTGTTGGAAAGTATTATACCTAAATCTAAATACATTCTGCCTATTAACTAACTAAATGATATTTATAATATTAAAATTATTATTAGGTACTAGTTAGTCTGTAATTTATTTATAATTTTGTAATTTTGTAATTGTAATTTATTTATGATATATAATTGGTAAGAGTGGCACCCAAACTGTATACTTCTTGAAAATATGGCACCCAATTTTACAATGTGGCACCCATGTTTGGGTGCCAGTATGTTTCTCACTAAAAATGGGGTTTTTAAGACCAGGCGGCCTCTAACGGCGCACATACAAAATTTCGTCAGGGAGCCACTTTGACTTTTTTTCGTACCGGACATACTCCAGTTGTTCCATCGTTCTGCCACCATGGGGAGCCAATACATATACAACTTTATATAGATTCGTCGAAATTTAGCATTTTGGCTCATAGATTAATATAAGCAGTGGGGCACCCAAAATTTTGCAACAGCGCAAGGGTGCTGTAATTACATATAACTTCTCAAATTGCATGATACGTATAATTCTAGGCTTACATTGTAATATCGGTGCTTCTGAACATTAATTTAATTTAGTATTGTATTGTATTTTTATTCATCATAATATACACCATGGTGCTTAGATATGTCACAATTCCAGTTTAAATATAAAAATATAAAAATAAAAAAATACAATGCATTTACAGAAATAGTCAACTACAGATAAATACAGTAACAACAAAAATACTATAGTCAATAAAACAAGACAGTCTTAATTTTCAACAAATCTGAAATCGGAAAGTTCTAGAGATGGGTAGTTCGCGAACGAACTGATAAAATGAACGATTCTTTTAGGTGAACTAAATGAACTAGTTCACGACTTTGAAATGAACTAGTTCAAAATGAACTATCGAACTTTTAGCAATCTTTAATATGAATTCGGTAATCGATCCGTCCTAGTTCGCAAACTACTGTAATATGAATCATTCTCAGCACTTTTTGAATATGAAACCAACGAATAAAATTTTGTCGGTCGCCGGTCGCGATAATCGGCTAATGACGACGGTTTACTTGCAAGCGATCTAGATCGACTTACAAATCTGCATTTTTGCATATTCGTTCTTCGTTCAACATGATCGTTCAACCTTTATGTTTATACAGATTACCTAAATGCTTGCCCGTGCATTATAGTTCGCGAACGAACTAGTATATTGAATGATTCTTTCTGACGAACTAGTTCGCGAGAACTAGTTCATCGCAACGAACTACTTTTCCCATTTCTAGAAAGTTCATAGTAGACATTGGCCAGAAGATGTTTTTTAAGCTTAACTTTGAAGAGTTTTGTTGGGGCATTTTTGAGAGTACTAGGAAGCGAATTAAATAATCCTATTCCGAAATTATTTCGTTTAGTGGACGTTGGTCTCTGCTGCGGAACCTGTATATCGCCTCGACTGCGGGTGTCGTAACCATGGGCATCGCCGTTTTTTGTATAATCGCCATAATGTTCTTTTATGTATAATAGATTACAATATAGTATTGCTGACGGTAGCGTTAATATGTTATATTTTTTAAACAATGGTTTACAACTGTCTAACTGACTCGCTCCCGCCAACACTCTCAAGGCTCTTTTTTGTACAATGAAATTTTTTTAATATGTGTGGAGGTACCCCAGTTTATTAGACCGTACGTCATTACACTATGAAATAATGCGTGGTATGCAGTAATGGCAGCATCTAAGTTTACTCGATTTTTTATTTGTCTAATTACATAAATTGTTCTTGATAACTTAATTGAAAGTTTTAGGAGTCTTTAACTTTAATATACGAGTAGAAATGTGTACACTAGAATGATGTGGCTAACACATGACTTTATCATACCACAGAACTTTAAAATTTGTATGGATTAAAAAATGTTTCGAAAAAAAAATTACAAAAAAATTTAAAAAAATAAATAAGTCCATCTTATTCAGAATTTAATTATCTATAACTTTTGTCATATATACTTTTTCGATAAATTGAAAAATAAAGTGCGAAAATTCAAAAAGTTGAAAAATGCAAAAAACCCGTTAGTAACCTAGATATAGATTTTGGTTAAGATCTGTTCAGCCGTTTTCTCTAACATACGTTCACAGACAGACAGACAGACACACAGACATTTTTTGTAAATTGTTGAGAAGCATTCGAAGTTTATTTTACGTTACATCTGAAGTGGTCATTGTTTTTGCTTAATCAGACTTCTTAATAAGCAGTAAAGACGCATTCGTTTTAGTAATTTAATCCATGTTTATTGACACTTCGCTTATCTCGGGACCTCCCATGAGCGACTAATATTCCAATCCGACGAATTTCATCAGTACGGTGGGTGCGTTTGTGAATGGTGTATATACAAGTGCTAGTTTGTTTTGTTAACACACTATGAACGACAGAACTAGAAGGATTATAAATTTGGCCAAACAAGGTAAGTTAATGACTATTTTCACTTTTCTGTTAATATTAACGTTAGTCTATTTTATAATTAGGTATTAAATTTTGTGGGTATACGAATTGTAAATTATGGATTTGTGATTGGTTCTGCGTCAATAATCTTGGTTGCTCCAAATTTAATACTATTTTCATTGTTACGTGGTTATGATCAACAACTTTTTTAATTAATTGTGTCTTTCAAACTAAAAAAGTTAAACTACGCACTTGTGCTGGAAATGACAAAGGTGATAAATAAATTTTGTTTCAAATGTTTTGCAACTTATTACACTTATGGGAACTAACATTAGCATCAAGTTTTCGTACTTGCTTTAATTTAATGATAACAAATTAAAATTTAATCTTAATGTTGGAGGCTTTCTCTCTGAGCTAGTTGCAGCTGTTTTAAGCATTTATTCGACATTTATTTACGCATTTCATTATGCTATTTCAATTTTTACAATTACAAGCAAAGCAACTAAAGTTAAAAAACTTTGTTTCTGTATATGCAGCAGCTGAGCCAAATGAGAGTCAAGATCTCAGCGACAATAGATGTAGCTCCATAGATGGTAGATGTTCATCTACTGACTATATTCCGGAATCCGTAAGTACATACAAAAACATATAAGTAAGCGTCGTTTTATCACAACATATAAGCAAACTACAAAACAAGGCGCATCTAACGAAGTCATCCATTATAAATGAGTGACATACAAGATGTATGTTCGGCTACTTTGCAAAGTACCGTTTATAACAGGTTTACATCTATAAAGTGCCTTTTTATAGTACTAGAACAAGAAAGTTCTATTTAAATAAAGTAGACAGTATTGTATAAAGTTACTTTATTTTACTAGTACAATAAAGGACCATTTTGTGAAGGGAAAACTCATAAACGGTACTTTATAAAGTGGTCGAACACTAAAAACTGTTTTGCTACATCACATCTGCGCATATTTAAGTTTTAGATACTATAAGTTTGAACAAAAGTATTTTGTCTGATAGTTGCATATTGTATTCATTTTCAGTTTGGGTTTCCACAAATTTGGCATGAATTCTGGCAGGGAAAAACGTACTTTAATAAATTTTATCTTAATTCTAGGGGGATTATCGGAATTGGTAAAGGAAACAGACCAGTAACAATTTTGATACCGAAAAATGTTCAAAAATATTATTCCATGATATATAATTTAAGAGTTTACGTTTCCAAAATCTTTACGTTGGATAGACGGTTGTGTCGTTTTTCGCAAGTACTTATTCGAAGTTGTGTGGAGCAAAGAATCCCGAATTGCTAACGTCTTCTCTTTTAAGAAAACATATTGTGACAGTATCCCAGGTTCTTAATTTAAAACGGAATGAGATTGATCAGTTAGCAAAGTTTATGGGCCATACATCTAAAACTCACGAGAATTTCTACAAGTAAGTATCCTTTGTCTGTATTCGTTATAAAGAGGAACCAAAAACATTATTACACAAATATTGAAGATTACACAAGATGTTTACCAAGTGGCTAAGGTTTCTAAGATCCTTCAGCTAATGGAAAAAGGAAATGCTGCAAATTTTAAAAACAAGTCCTTAGAAGAAATCGAAATTGATATGGAGAAGGTATTAGAAGAAAATTTGGAAGGTAGTAATGAATAAAAAAAATGAAATAATGTAAAACCGCGATTTTAATTGTATTCTCTAAGCCACACAAAAGGCGTCGTTTTTTTAAAGATTCTAATTACAGATGAAGTAATAGAAAATACTAATAATTACATTAAGTTAATATGGGAATTGAAACTCCAGTACAAGCGAGCAGCACTCCACAACAACAAACGGAAAGGGATTCTTCAAAACAAAATAATGCAACAGAACACACAGCACAAGAAAGGGATTCTCCAGAACAAAATAAGGAAACCCCAGGGCAAAATTTAGACAATCAAAATATACTTCAAACAAGTACTTGTTCTTATCCTTAATTTACTGATTCAATCTGAAACTTTTTATTTTCAGATTGCTTGGCTAAAGGTAACAGACAAAGATGGGCACCGCAGCAAAAAAAGGTCATGCTTGGTTATTTCAAAGACCATATCAGACATAATCGGCCTCCCAAGAAGTTCGAATGCGAAGAGTTTGTACTAAAGAATCCAACTTTTGCTGGGATTTCATGGGTTCGCATAAAAACATTTGTTTTTAATACATATCGCAACAAATAATATTGTCGCATTCTACATATATTTTTTAATATATCTATAGTATATACTCATTTTTAAAATTTTAAATACATATATATATACGTTTTTAAATATAATCATAATGTAATAAATACTTAAATAAATGTTCGATTTTCGTAATCTATTTCTTTATCGTTTGAACAAAATATTAAGTACGATATGCAATAAACAAGTTTTAGCAAATAACAGAAAACATTTTTCTACAAAATAATGAAACTGTGCTCCTTTGGTATTGAAAAGCCAATTAGAAATATTAACCAGTAATTAAAATTTTTTAATACGACGTGATACTTGTCCTTGTTTCAGATAAAAGAAAAGTTGTTATTCATTCTCTTCTGGCAGTGCTCCGACAAATTAAAAAGCCGAATCTCTATCAAATACTGTAGATACTGTTTCTGTGATGGTCATTATTTAAAAACCGCGTTAGAACTAGGTAGACGCAATTTGAAGACTATTTTACATAAGTAAAGAACCTTTATCTTTTTCATGAAAACGTGTAGACAAATTTAATGGTAGTAATTGCTTTCACGTAAAATTTTTGGGTCAACCATCAGGTTAAAGATGTATCCTAGAATGTATTATAACATTTAAACAAACGTCGTCAAATGTAAAAAGAATATAATTCCACATCATATCTAAGTCACGTATTGCTAGTCACACATGAATCATTAAGCTTCTGAAACCGGCTTATCAGTCCAAAATATGTGGCAACGGTGTAAGATGCCACTTCAACAACTCGTGTCGCCGCCATCATACAGCTGGATGCTATATTGTAAATTGTTGTATGTGTGCCATGATTACACCGTTTTTCAAAAGTGTATTATACACTGGGTGCTTAAAGTGCAATGCGGTCCCTGGATGCCACTTTAACCGAAACATATGTATATATATATATATATATATATATATATATATATATATATATATATATTTACAGGTATTTATTATCAACTACTTTGTAATAATTTAATTGCACATTATATTGCAAGAACAGATCCAGAACTTATATAAAGATGTGTGAACAAGATGTAACATTGTTTATAATTATTAATATAACACTGCGATTTCCTTCAAGTAACCAGTTTTTTAATTTACACTTAAATACTGAAAGTTTGGTGATTTGTACTAATTGTCTTGGTAATGCATTAAGTAATTTAGGACCCAGAAATTCTATTGATCTTTGTCCCACTTTTTTCTTCATTCTGTTAATTTTGAAAGTTTTTTGTTTCTTTTTTCTCGTGTGGTATATGTGGTTAGTGTTCTCTAGTTTATGTTTAGTTTTATACTGGTATATTATAATAGTTTTTGCAAAGAGAAGTCTGATATCCAATATATTTGTTTCTGTACAAAGTAGTTCAGATGGATATGTATATTCTTTGTTGTACATCATTTTCAAAAATCTTTTTTGTATGACCTCTAGTGGCTTAATATAAGTATTAGGTGCAGAACCCCATGCTATGATACCATATTGCAGCAGAGAGTCCACCAGTGCATAGTATACCGTTCTCATATGTTTTTGCATTAATATTGGTTTTAGTTTTTTAAATCTATACAGCATGCTTCTTAGTTTTTTAATTAAGTTGTTAATATGTACATTCCATCTTAGGTGACAATCTATATTTATACCCAGATATTTTATACTGTCTGTTGGTTGAATATCAACTGTAACATCTTCAAGATCTGATAAAGTTAACTGCGTGTACGGTGGTAATGTAACTTTATAATTTGTAATTGGTATATATTTAGTTTTTTTTAAGTTTACTGTTAATTGTTTTCTATTGAACCACTGTTTTATTTTCTCCATATCTTTCTCTGCTTTTCGCTTGAGGTTGGCCCAGTTGTGGTCTTTGTAGATGATAGCCGTATCATCAGCATAAGAGAGAATTTTACCTTCAGTTTCTAGCTTACATATATTGTAAAAAACACCGGTCCCAGAACTGTACCTTGTGGGACTCCATATTCTACTGTGGATTCCTCGCTTGTGACACCATCAATATTTCCAACTTGGAGTCTATCTGCCAGATATGATTGGAAAAGCTTTTTTGCTGTGCCTCTTATGCCTATATTGTCTAGCGTGTCTAATAATTGCACATGATTGACTGTGTCAAATGCTTTGGCTAGATCGACGAAGATGCAGAGGCATGGTGTATTTTCATCAAGAGCCATTTGAACATTTCCAATTAGTTCTGCTATGGCATCTTGTGTTGATACACCTTTTTGAAACCCATACTGTTGAGATTATAGCAAGTTATATTTATTGATGCTCACTATCCGTTGTTTGATAACTTTTTCGAAAATTTTTGCCACATTAGAAATTAGGGAAATGGGTCTATAATTCTCAGCTAGTTCCTTATCACCGCCTTTAAACAGTGGCTTAATCATGCTGATTTAAACACTCTAGGACATTCTCCTGTTTCTAAAATTTAGTTTATTAGAAGAGCAATTGGAGTAGCTATAATTTATTTTGTACTTTTTAACATTTCTACCGTTATATCATCTATACCCGGTGCCTTACCTGATTTTAGATCCTTAATGAGTTTTGTTATTTCATTAGTGTCCGTTGTTATGAGGAATATGGATTTACAGTTAACTATTTTATTATTATTGTTACGTTTTTAACGTTCGGGCTATTTAAAATTATACGACAAACATGGGTTCAAACATTTATTTACAACAATGAATTATTACGATTATTATTTACAAGCACACACGAGAGTTATCAAGCAGATTACAAATTAATACAGGCACTAACGAACTATCGACACATTTATTTATTATTACATACGGATTAACACCTTATTTATTTATATCACTCTTAAACACCAACGATTATATATGGTTATTTATTTCTATTAGTTATATGTACACACGGGCTTTTATTTATGTGGGAGCTTACACGGCTCTTGCGCGTTTTGCTGCCGAATTCCAACTGCCCGCTATTCATGCGGGCGTGTATTTATATTTCAGGTAATTCCTTTCTAGACTAATCGCAAGGACGCTCAACCTTTCTAGGAACCGCATGACGCATCCGCGTTTGTTGCCCTCGAGCGCGTCCCTGAAAGCGTGAGTGATCCGTTGCACCTGGCTGTAAGGGCGCTTCCCGAGCATTCGACCGCTGTGACTCATATTTCCGCAGCTGCTTCAAGAAGTTCTGGAACGCTCGCGTATTAATCGCCAAAGCTGCCGACTCATCCATCTCTCGGCCCTCAGGATCGTAACATTATTATTCATACTTCGGGTTTTCTTTATTTTGCTGGCTAATATTCTACCAACACTGGCGTAGTGTGTGTTGAAGGTATCTGCAATCTCTTTTTTATTTGTAATTCTTAAGTTGGTAGTCACATTTCTCAACTGTTTTATTTCGGAATTCTTGGAGTTAGTAGAAGTTATGGATTTGATGACATTCCACAGTTTTTTACTTGATTTTGTTTGACTGATTTTGTCTTGAAAATGTGAGTTTTTAGCATATCTGACTAATGAGTTTAGTTGGTTTTTGTAAGACAGATATTTCTCTTTTAAACTGGTGTTGAGGGGATGCTTTTTGCATTGTATAAATAGTTTTTGTTTCGTATGTATAGATTTGAGCAACCCAGATGTTATCCATTATTTTCTCTTGATCTCTGTGGACTTAAGAGTGATTGTGTATGTTGCTGAATTCATTGCATTTTTAAATTGCTCAATTAGGTAGTTTGCTGTTTGTTCTGGGTTTCTTTTTTAATTTCCGATTCAAAGTCAATCGTCTGCAATATTTCTTTCACTTTTTTATAGTTTATTCTATTTACGGTTCTAGGATTTATTGTTGCAGTTACTTTGGTTTTGTTTGATTCTAGTAGAAAAGTGTTCATAACAGAGTAGTGATCTGTGATATCAGTGCGGAATACTACTGGAAAAAATTTGGATAATTCATTTACACTTTTTAGAAAGATATGATCTATGCAGGTCGATAATTTCTAAGGTCATTAGTAAATTGAAAAGGATCTGTTGAAGGTGGTCTATACATGGTATTAATTATGAAACTATTTTTATTCGCAACCATATATGTAATAAGATCATTACTGACTTTTAAAAAGTTGGAAAATGAGCTATTCCCAACTTGTAACTTTCCAACCGGTCGGAAAAGTAATTGCCGGTTGGAAATGAATCCATTCCCGACCGCTGTGTCGGTAGGGATAATGGAAATCTCGTTGATCCATTCATGCGCGATCCATTCCCTACCGCTGAGTAGGTAGGGACATTGGGAATCTCGTTGATCCATTCATGCGCGTCGCAACCTGTGGTATCATAATATAATAATTTTTCCAATTATTGTTTAGAATAAAGCGGTTGCGAATAAAATAGTATACATACCACGGTGAAAAGTTTCATTCCTGTCTCGAGATACAGTTCACCTCGACGCTACGCGTCTCGGTTAACTACTTAATCTCTCGACAGGAATGAAACACTTTTCACCTCGGTATGTAATATACTATTACCTATACTTAATTCTATCTTAGTTATTACTGTTCGACTAAAATTAATAAACGTTACCTTAGGATTATACTTATTCTTAATATATACAATAACTCCGTCATTCTGATTGAAGTGGCTGTTGTAATAACTTTCATAACCCGGGATATTAAAGTAACATTGGTTGTTAATTTCCCACGCTTCAGTTAATGCTATTACATCCAACGAATTTTGGAAATAGTCCAGAAAAGTTGTTATTTCTTCAAAGTTTATTATTTATGAAACAATTCAAATGATTCTGCAAGTACGTGATACTTATGCGATATTAGATTTCAGTTAATAAATCTATTATGGCACATTGTATATGCTGCATTTTTAACTGACATTCTCATTTTCGGTGAGCCGTTGGGGTTCGATCTACCAGCTGCACATAATTTAAGCCGAACTATGGATAATCTTTTCAAGGGTGCTATTCCCAATTATAAAATATACATATTTGACTCTGCAGATATTCTAACTTGTTGATGTGATATCCAGAGTGCAAATAAAATGGAGAAAAAGTAATACCTATATTATAGTAATCACCGACCAACGGTAGTACCACAACTGATAATAAACAATTTTTAAACTGCCCTCATTCTTAACCAAAAAAACCTTCATTCGTAATTCTTAACACAATAGTTTTCTGTGTACAAAAGCAATACTTACCGTCATCTCAAAACGAGGTAATGTGTCCTTATTGCCGTTAGTCTCTACAATACACTAAAACAATTTTGAAAAATGGCAAATCTACAATTTGGTAACGAAAATATTCTTCTACAAGCTTTAGGTAAAAATTTGATATACGGTCCGCTGTATTGCGCATGCGTCCCATTTCACGTATGTTTCCTTTTCTCGTATTTTCTCTAAAAAAAATTATCAAGACCTAACAACTAACATAAACCATTAACTTGAACCACCGCCGAGAGCCCAACAACATTGCTTTAAAAATTACGAGACGATAACGGCACCCACAACATTTTGACGTACGCTCATCGCACCATCAACCTTACATCGCTGGCAGCGCATGCGGAATAGAGCGGACAGTATATCAAAGTTCACCCCAAGCTCTAAACATTCATCCCATCTACTTTTTTTCGCCATTTTTTTACACCATGTATAAAAAATAACCTTTCTCAGAGACATTGCAAAAGTCTTGCATTTACATTTCTGTTAGGTTCTGAATTATAGCTTCTCTTGGAATTCGTACGGAATGTAATTGTTTGCATAACAGTGTTCATTTTGCTTCCTCTCAGCTAATCTTCGCCTACCATAACTTTTATATATCAATTTCTGTTGTTGCGATAATTGATGCAGTATTGCTAAGAGATCATATAACTTTGCAATTTCTAACTGTCTTTTAAACATTAAAATAAAATGCGGGTAAACGTGCAGTTTAGGTCACCCAGATGTAATAGTTATTTACCTAACAAGTTCGGGAAGTTAATTTTCCCGAATGAGCACTTTGTTTGCAGCACGACCGAAGGGAGTGCTGCATGTAGTGCGAATTCGGGAAAATTCTTCCCGAAAGAGGTAGGTACAATGTTTTTTGTAACGAATAACTCAAAATATTTGAAAAAGTTAAAAAAATATTATTTAGTGTTTTACAACTTTACTGAGTTGGCAGCACAAATTACTAAATTTTTATACGTATCCTAGCACCTGTTAGCTTTTGTTGACGTTTACAGCGCCCCTGGAACACACAATTGCCATAGTTTTTGTGGGAAAGTAAAAAACACCCCGGTGCGGGAAAAGTCATTTTCGGCGCATCGGGAATGACCGGGAAATATGAATTTTGAAATCATGAGTGCAAAATAGTATATTGTATGTTAAGAGCTGAAAGTGCATTCTTGCCGCTTGCGCATGAATATTGCTGGTTGAGACGAAGTCGAAACCAGCAATCATGCAAAAGCGGCAACCGCACTTTTAGCTCGAAATATACATACTATTTTTTCGACGACTGAGCATTTTATTAAAGGAAAATATCAAATTTCGTTTAACGCAAAAATTAATTGACAATCAAGTTAACATTACTCGCGCAGTCTGTATGACATGTGACGCGATTATTTCCACAAATGACGGGCGTTGTCAAGGAAACATTCGGACGTGGCTACCTATTTTGTTCACGCGGAAACCCAAAACGCTCGGCGAGCGGCAAAAAGATGAAAACGCACGCTCAGCGGCAAATGTCAACTTTCTGTTGTCAAATGACAGTGAGAAAAATCTACTTTCGATGTCAGTCGTCGAAAAAGATGTAAACAAACCGATCGGCATCACTCGGGTCAGAATATGCGAGGTTGCCAGACTGAATGCATGCGCGTTTTTACGGGCTACATTATTACGCTACCAGACATAATTATCCGCGTGTTCGATTGTTTTTCAATGAACTTTTAGTAGTTTTGGTAATCCTGCTGTTATTCAATTACGGGTTTGCAGTAAAATTATTTAAAAATTGCAGTAATAACTAATAACCCCTAATACAATTGAAATAAAATTACATCTGTTGGAAAATGAAAAAGGAAGATACAGGGGTGTGTAGGGTAGAAATAAAATCTACTGTATTTGTAACTAAACCTTCAAACAGTGCTAGGTTTATTATTGAATATAAAAAAGTTCCAGACATGTAACTACAAAAATTAAAGTAAATTGTTTATAAAAAAGTGTAGATGTATTTACAAAAAAATAATTGAATTGTTAATAAAACAGCGCATACATGTTTATCAAAATTAAAGTATTTCCTTTCTTGTCTGTGGGGTGACCTAAACTGCACGTTTACCGTAAGTTGTTTCTATTCTTTGTTTGCATAAATAAAACATATGTATGTTAGTTTGCTATTATCATAATCCAGAAAAGTTGTCCAAATCACACAATACTTGACTGCAGCTATTTTTTGTATACTTGGAAGTAAGTGAATAATCTCATTTATCGGAAAAAGGGCATACCTATTGTAACGAGACAGACTTGTGGTGTCGTAAATGCGCACGTCGTTGTTTTCTGATGGCCTGTAGTGATCTATAACCCCCTACGTTGTGTACATCACTTTGGTTTAATTTAACAGATTTTATGAATGCTTTAAACAAGTTCTCGTAACTTGTGTACCCTTAGGGTTCTTATAACCCTTGTAACTGCAAGTTCTTCATTTAAGTAGGCTCATACACACACTTTGATGAAATAAAACGCCAAAAACGCTTTATACATTTATTAAAGCAATAAACCCTATACTCTCGTATATAAAACTAAATTTAACAATCAAATTGTTCCCTTTACCTTTCTGCAGTGGGCACAGTCTAATGGGAAATGTAATGCTCTTCAATTTTTGGTGTAATAATAGCAATACGGTGACTTAGTCAGTGCAAGGACGGACTTGAGAGTTTGTAAAGGAAATTTATCAGTGAAGGAAATTGCGCCGCTGCTCTCCACCTGCTGTAGCGACAACCGCGCAATTAGAGATAAGGAAAACCACCGTCGTCTGCCCTTAACCTGCAGTAGCGAGAAGCTCGCCCGCCGATTAAAATGTAGCGACAACCGCGGAATTAGGGATAAGGAAAACCACCGTCGTCTGCCCTTAACCTTCAGTAGCGAGGATCTCGCCCGTTGATTAAAATGTAGCGACAACCGCGGAATTAGGGATAAGGAAAACCACCGTCGTCTGCCCTTAACCTTCAGTAGCGAGGATCTCGCCCGTTGATTAAAATGTAGCGACAACCGCGGAATTAGGGATCAAGTAAGGTGCCCAAAAAACTGTTGTCTGATTCCGTCGAGTTTCCCTTTAAATAGCCGCTTGCAGTGGGTATCCCCTCTCGGGAATACAGTGGTGTTTCCACCCCATATCCAATCACAGCGTTTCCGCTGGGTAATCATCCAATCATAATGTTTCCATTATGACGCAGTATTTCTACCGCAATTTAAATCGTATTATAATATTTTCGGTGCCCTCGATGTGGGTGACTAACACCCTGAGTCGTAAATTGCCACTTTAATCCCTATTTGGCTTTCGCCGCGTGACGAATTTCCCAATTAGACTATGCCCAAATATCTCCAGTTTCCTGTAAGAAAAGTGTGAATTATGTGGCCACATAATTCACTATTAGGCTGAAAGCAAAAAACTCTACGGTTCAGGGCCCTGTGTGTGTAACTTAATACGCCCGCAGTCGCAGCTGTGGGCCGAACCTTAATCTATCATTAATATGCCTGCACGTGCAACAATTCCTTACATTGGGGAAAAAACCTTCTGTATATCGTAATTACTAAATTCAAACGAAAAACTTAAGCATCTAATAATAATTGTTCATGTTTGTGTCCATTACCTATAAGTCGCGTCCTCTCACATTGCCCCCCAGATTTAAGATGTTAGTAATAACAATTATATGCAGCTTAAATCTGTAGAGAACGCGACTATTTGTTACCGCACACTCACACCACTTCACCCTTTCACTTTATTGCTTTTTCTCACCGCACTCGTTTTATTCCACGCACCGTGATAAGCTCGGCGCGAAGCTTTTCCCCGTACTCGCCGTGATCGTTGCAGCTTACTCTTCCTCGGATGGTCGCCTGTTGCTGGTACTCCTCCTGGTGGTTCTCCTTTGTTATTACTGAAGGTGTGTGGTATCGGCGTCGAAACCGAAATCGGTGTTTTCTGCTGTGCTCCCTTTGTCCTTTGATTTCGATTTTTTTTTTCAATTTCTCGGCCACGGACTGTAGCAGATGTTGTTGGCCGGCTATTCTCCTTGATAAAGCTCTCCCAATCGGCGTCGTCTAACATTATACAGTCGTCTTCTCGGTCTGGGGTCGGGGTTTGACTGCCGCCCGTTGCTGTTACTCCTCCAGGTGGTTCTCCTTTGGTATCACTGAATGTAGGTGGTTTCGTCGGCGAAACCGACGTTGAGGTTTCCCATTTCGTTTCCCTTGTTTCTTGCCCTTTATATTTGGCCTCAACTTCTCGGAATCGGTTTGTATCAGGTGTTGGTGGACGGCTATTCTCCTTGATAAACCTTTCCCAATCGGCTTCTTCTAACATTAGGTAGTCGTTGTCTCGGTCTGGGCCTGGTGTTTTCTTCTCCACCTCCTTCCCTCCTGACGATAAAACAACTGTTGGATTACTCCTTTTCACCGTTTCATCCTTTCGTACTTCAGGGCAATCTACCCAGCTGAATGGCCGCAACCCTGTTGTGGGGTACCACTGAATGGTGTTTAAATGTACTCTTTTGTTTGTCCTTCTCTCTCCGGTTCCCCGTGGGTCCCTCATATTACGTCCTCGTATTATTATTGTCGGTGCCATCTGTAACTTTGAACTCTCTAACTTTGAATGTCGTGCAGCACCTCTACTTCGGTATATCAACCCTATTTCCCGTCGATGTTGTTCTGAGCTGTGTTTTGATTGGTCCGATTTTTGTTTCTGGATATCTTTCCCCCGTGATTGGCTGCGGCCCGAATCAGCATGCAAATGTGTGTGGTACCGTCGTAAATTCTTGAAATTATAAGTCCCTTTGACACGTCCGCTTGTAGGTTCTGTGATAGTACATGTGTTCGGGTGTGGTTGACACTTAATCTTGTAGGGTCCTTCATAAATTAACTGTAGTTTTGCTGACACGTGTTGTTGTGTGTCGGCGATAGGATTAGTTCTTAGGAGTACTAAATCTCCGACACTGTAGTTAATTTCCCTAGAGTTTTTATCATATTGCAATTTCCTTTGTTTTGCACTTGTTTTTAAATTTTCGCGAACTGCTCTACGAATGTCGGTTATTGATAATGGTTTGTTCTTCAAAACATTACTTAGAAAACCGTCTAGATGCGTTGGTGCCTTCTTTCCTTTTACTACTTCATAAGGCGAGAAACCCGTACTCGTATGTGGAACTGCGTTGAAACATGTTTCAATATTTTGAAGTTGTAATGCCCATGTGGTATGTTGATGGTGACAGTAAACTCTAAAAATACGGCCCAATTCTCGCATAACCCGTTCTGATGGATTTGACGCGGGATTCCTGATAGATGAATGTGTCGTTCTAATTCCCGCCTCTTGCAATCTCGAATACCATAATTTTGACGTAAACTGAGATCCGTGATCACTCAAAATAGTTGCTGGCTTGATTATATAAGCAAAATCCTCTAAAATACTTTTCACTGCTGCGCGGGCTGTAGCCTTCCTCATTGCATATAATTTCACAAATTTCGAGAATACATCTAATACAACAAAAATAAAAGTCACACCGCTCCTGCTACGTGGTAGTGGCCCATAAAAATCTACGGCCACTAATTCTCCCACCTGAGTTGCTAACAGGTGCCATTGTGCCCCTTGAAACTTGATTACTGTGCTTCGTTTTTTGACAAATGTCGCACGCAGTGATTATTTTCTTTACATCACGATACATATTCTTCCAATAAAAATAGTTTTTTATCACGTTATAAATTTTCGTCGTCCCAAAGTGTCCAAATTCGTGGTGATATTGTATGACCAGCTCCGGTATTATACTGTGAGGTACTGCCACTCTTGTGAGTTTTTTAAATTTATCGTCATGTAGAAGTATGCCATCGGTAAGTGTAAAATTGTCAACAACTCTAGTAATCTTGTCGTCTGCGCTGTTACCTCGGCGTTCCAACGCTTGTCGCACGTTTCCTAAAAATTCATCCTGTTCTTGTAGTCGTATCAGATTTTTCAGGTTATCTTTTAATTGTCGCAACCCTGGTGTTGCAAAGACAGCTATAATTGGATCTTGATATCGTGGTAAGTTTATTATTCCTAAATCTGCAGGGTGTCGTGATAACACATCAGCAACCACGTTTTCACTACCTTTTATGTATCTAATTTCGTAATCAAACTGTTCTAGGAATAATACCCAGCGTGTCAATCGATCGTTTAATAATTGACATCCTTTTATAAATTTTAAGGCTCTATGATCGGTGTGGATTATTACTTTCGTTGAAGCAACGTAAGTCCTAAATTTTTTTAGTGCAAACAAAATGCTAAGCAATTCTCGTTCTGTTACTGTATAGCGTAGTTCGGGACCTTTTAATGAGCGACTAGCAAACGCTACTACGCCTTTAGTTCCATCCTCACATTCCTGATAAAGTACTGCTCCTAGACCATACGCCGAGCTATCACATTGAATTTGGAATGTTAAAGCCGGCCTTGGATGTATCAGCATAACTGTGTTTAAAAAGAGTTGCTTAACTTTAGCAAATGCCTCTTGTTCCTTTTGGCCCCACTGCCACTTGGCATCCTTTTTTAGTAAACACGTCAAGATTCTTGTAGCCTCGCTATATTGACAGGAAAATCTACGGTAGAAGTTGCATAAGCCTAGAAATGCTCTCAACTGCTTTATTTTTTTCGGAGCTGGAAAGTCTTGAATCGCTTTTATTTTTTCCGGGTCCGCTGTTACTCCTTCAGGAGTAAGTATGTGCCCCAAAAACTTTGTTTCTTTTTGTATAAAATTGGATTTTTGTAAATTAACTGTAAGTCCTGCATTTTGTAAGCGTTGAAAAACCTGTTGTAAATGTTCTAAATGGCTGGAAAAATCCGGCGAAGCTACTATTAGATCGTCGATGTAGTTGATAGCAAATTCGCGGACTTCCGGCCCTAAGATGACATCCATAGCTCTTGAAAAACTGCCCACGGAAGTGCGGAGACCAAACGGCAGAACTTGGTACACGAAACTACGTCCGTTATATAAAAATCCTGTAAGATGTTGCGATTGCTTTGCCAGCGGTATTTGCCAAAATGAAGAACGTAAATCTACTGTAGTTATGTACTTTACATTATGAAACCTCTGCAATAACTCTTCTACTGGTGGTGGTGTTTCGCAGTCGGCAATCATGTGCTCATTCAGGTGTCTTGCATCCAAACAAATTCTTACCGTGTTATCTTTCTTTTTAACTACTATAAGAGGACTGACGTAGTTCGTAGGTTCGCGTTTTATTATTCCTAGTTCCAGCATTTCATTAATGGCTACTTCCACTGCGGGTCGTAGTGCAAATGGTACCGGATATGAACGCCGTACAAAGGGTTTGTCATCTCTCATCCGTATTTCCTGCTCATATAGATGGGTTAGCCCAGGTTGCTTCGAAAATATCTGTTGAAAATTCTTTAAAATTTCGAAGAGTTCGTTTTGTTGGCTTGTGCTCAAGTCAGTTTTTCTTGCTTTTTCGAGTAGAGCTTCTTCAGATTCTGCAACTTGAGTGTTAATAGCGGCTATCATGGGCGTTTCCTCGGTAAAGAATTCGCTGTTATCTGTAGTAAAATTGTTGTCTGAGTAAAAAGGAATTGTTAGTGTCTTTCCCGGAAAAGTCGTAATTTGCAATTCCTGTTGATTATAATAAATGACAGCCGAATACCGTGTCAACCAATCTGATCCTAATATTAATGGCTTAACTAAATTTTTAATAACTAGACATTCGACGTATAAATGAAATCCTTGGAATTCTAACGGTATTAACGCCTGTAGTTTTATACGGGATGTTGGTTTCCCAACTGCCCCTCTTAGCTGTAACGATGGAACTGGTAGTACTTCGATTTTTATATTTGAAGCAATAACATTATTAAACTCGTCCTCGCATATGCATGTAACTTCGCTTGCGGTGTCTAGTAATGCCAATAATTTTCCAGTAGGTCCGTGTACCAATATCTCTGGTAAAACACGTAATTGTTTTCCCGAGTCAATTTCTGCACCTTCAATTTCAGTTGCAGCCGCCCCCTGCAGGGACAACACCTTTATGGTTGCCGGGGTCCTTTGAATGGTCCACGGAAAGAATTCGTATTGCCAAACGAGCTGAGCTCTTGGCAGGTTTCCTTTATTAATTCTTAAATAATTTTTTTCATTTGGTTTTCTTTTAATTACATTAATAGCGGGCCTAAATTCGTTGGTGTTTCCTATCGCCTTGCCTTGAAGGCGCTGTTGTAATTTGGTATTTGACCGATACGGTAATAATTCTTTCCGGGCGGCATTTATCGTCGTAGTAGACCGCCGCCCCTCATGGAGTTTTTTTGCTGCTCGGGTCCTTGGTTGTTCTGCTTATTATTTTGAAAGGTGGCACGCGCTTGTGTCACTGATTTATGGTATGGGGCTGCTTTGAAATATTTATTACCGTCATCATAACGGTTGATTTTTCGGAATGTCGTGTTTTTTGTATACCTTGACCGGTCTGGGCGCCCGAAGTGTCCTTGGCTATAAGTATCAGATGTCATAACGGTTTGAATATATGGGTCAGGATTCGGCCTACTTTTGAAGCTTTTAGTATCGCAATTAATCCCATCCTGTTTTCGCAGGAATTCTGCTGCATCCGTTAACTCTGCGCTTTTACATATTTCCCAGAGTGAACGAATCTTGTCCGGAAAATGTTTCATTATATCAGACAATAACAGCTGTTCTGGAATTGAAGGTGTTAATCTCCGTGCACGACTGACAAAAAATGAAAAATGTTCTAGCATGGTTTGTTTGCCCCCCGGTCTCCATTTCGCCGAATTTAACTCATTTCTAAATGATGATTGTTCTAATTCTGACCAGAAGGTGTGCAAAAAATCTTCTTTGAATTCTCCAAAGGTTTTCCATTTACTTTCGTAAATTGCCTTCCAATGGCGAGCTGGACCTCTCAGGGACTCTAACGCTATTTCTAGCTGTTGCTGGGAATCCAGTTTCAATCTATCGCAGTACATTTTTAGCTGCTCTAAGAAATCAACTGGGTTTTGTTCAGAATTTCCTCTGAAAATCGGCTTTTCAGGTAATGTTGCTAGTAAAAACGGGTGTTGCCATGGTAATGGTGGTAACATAGAGTAGTTAGGCGCACTGCTTGATGTTGAAGGCTGCCTTAGTGTTTTCTCCTCTGCGGTGTTACTGGTTACAAGTGTCGTCTCAGGTATACTAGTTGTCTGCATGTCCAGCTCGTTTGTAATATGGGATTGGTTTTCGCCTTCGGACCTTCTTTCACCATCATCTTCGCTGCTTGTATTCAATTTTCTTGCGTCGGATGCACCTATTGAACTTGTAGTCGCGGAATCCATTAGTGATACTGATTCCGCCATCTTTTGCACCTTGGTCATCATTCCGGCCATAAAATCCTTAAGAGCGGTTTGTTGTTCCTGTTCGATCGTTTGATGGGCTTCTGCCCATTCAAAAAACCAATTTGGCACAGTTACTGTGCGCACCTCTGCCTCAATTTCGCCCTCTTCGTTGTCTTCCCCGACTACTTGTTCTGGAGTTATGTCCGGCATCTCGATATTATTTTCCATTGTGTGAGTGTGAGCCTTTATCTGACTTAAATCCTGGTCACGGCACCAAATTTCTGTAACGAGACAGACTTGTGGTGTCGTAAATGCGCACGTCGTTGTTTTCTGATGGCCTGTAGTGATCTATAACCCCCTACGTTGTGTACATCACTTTGGTTTAATTTAACAGATTTTATGAATGCTTTAAACAAGTTCTCGTAACTTGTGTACCCTTAGGGTTCTTATAACCCTTGTAACTGCAAGTTCTTCATTTAAGTAGGCTCATACACACACTTTGATGAAATAAAACGCCAAAAACGCTTTATACATTTATTAAAGCAATAAACCCTATACTCTCGTATATAAAACTAAATTTAACAATCAAATTGTTCCCTTTACCTTTCTGCAGTGGGCACAGTCTAATGGGAAATGTAATGCTCTTCAATTTTTGGTGTAATAATAGCAATACGGTGACTTAGTCAGTGCAAGGACGGACTTGAGAGTTTGTAAAGGAAATTTATCAGTGAAGGAAATTGCGCCGCTGCTCTCCACCTGCTGTAGCGACAACCGCGCAATTAGAGATAAGGAAAACCACCGTCGTCTGCCCTTAACCTGCAGTAGCGAGAAGCTCGCCCGCCGATTAAAATGTAGCGACAACCGCGGAATTAGGGATAAGGAAAACCACCGTCGTCTGCTCTTAACCTTCAGTAGCGAGGATCTCGCCCGTTGATTAAAATGTAGCGACAACCGCGGAATTAGGGATAAGGAAAACCACCGTCGTCTGCCCTTAACCTTCAGTAGCGAGGATCTCGCCCGTTGATTAAAATGTAGCGACAACCGCGGAATTAGGGATCAAGTAAGGTGCCCAAAAAACTGTTGTCTGACTCCGTCGAGTTTCCCTTTAAATAGCCGCTTGCAGTGGGTATCCCCTCTCGGGAATACAGTGGTGTTTCCACCCCATATCCAATCACAGCGTTTCCGCTGGGTAATCATCCAATCATAATGTTTCCATTATGACGCAGTATTTCTACCGCAATTTAAATCGTATTATAATATTTTCGGTGCCCTCGATGTGGGTGACTAACACCCTGAGTCGTAAATTGCCACTTTAATCCCTATTTGGCTTTCGCCGCGTGACGAATTTCCCAATTAGACTATGCCCAAATATCTCCAGTTTCCTGTAAGAAAAGTGTGAATTATGTGGCCACATAATTCACTATTAGGCTGAAAGCAAAAAACTCTACGGTTCAGGGCCCTGTGTGTGTAACTTAATACGCCCGCAGTCGCAGCTGTGGGCCGAACCTTAATCTATCATTAATATGCCTGCACGTGCAACAATTCCTTACATTGGGGAAAAAACCTTCTGTATATCGTAATTACTAAATTCAAACGAAAAACTTAAGCATCTAATAATAATTGTTCATGTTTGTGTCCATTACCTATAAGTCGCGTCCTCTCACACTATATTCAGAATACCAATTCATTAAACGCAACGTTAAAGTTAACAGTATTTTGACAGTATAAGTAGCTAGGATAGAAAATAAATCACAGCAAGATCCTCAAATTATTGTCTTTCGCATTTATTTACTTTATAATAGCATACTTTACAGGCAATTAAACTTGACCGTAGATAAACTTAAACTTATTCTATCAACAACACCTCAATTTCTCTCGAAGTTAGTTGCATTCCAAAAAAAAAATATTTAAGTAATCTAATTAATTTATAGTTTCAATCACAGAACTAATAATGACAAGTTTTTAACAACGTTATTTAAAAATAATTTGCCTAATTGCTCTGTTGGTGATTTTATGCAAGTGACCTCGAGCTAGTGATGCAACCAAATAAAAAACCGTTCGTTTTTTAAAAAAAACTTGTTTTAAAAAAAAAACGCAATCTGGTTTTTTTAAATGCGTTTTTTTTTAGAATTAAAGTGTAGTGAATAACAACAAGTAATTTGTTTGGAAAAACAAAAAACAGATATTTTTAAATAAAAATAATATATTTCGTAGCTAAGTGAATTCTAGAATTTATAATAACAAAAAAAGCAAATATTTCTAAAGAAAAATAGAAAAATAGCCAAAGTGGATATACAGGGTGTTTGGGAAGTCGACGGAAAAATTTCTAAGGGTGATCCTTGGCCCAAAATATGATGATTTAACTCAACTTACCTATATTCAAAGTTGCTTAGTTTAGCCGCTAGGGCTTTAAAGAAGTTTAGCTTTTTTAATTTTTTTAAATAAGTCGAAAAATCTTTGATGGATTTTATTTATTTTTTGCCCATGCGTTTTTACCAGTAAACTTAAGCTTTTTGTGGAATAAACCCTAATTTCGAAAATTAATAGGGTATTTAAAAACTGTCACAATTAATTATCCATCCATATTTTTTTAACCCCCTGTATAATCACTACCAATGTTTTTTGTGGATAGCTACTTTGATTTATAAGTTATTTCCTCTCTTAAAAATTTTAGTTGGGTAAACGGTTTAGCCACAAAAAATATTTTCTAAATCCCTACAAGCCTGAATCAGTAATTTTAACTTTACACTAGGCTTGTAGGGATTTAGAAAATATTTTTTGTGGCTAAACCGTTTACCCAACTAAAATTTTTTAAGAGAGTGAATAGCTTCTAATCTAAGTAACTACCCAGAAAAAAATTGGTAGTGATTATACAGGGGGTTAAAACATTTAAAAAAGCTAGTCGCTTTAAATAATTGGGGACCTGAGTTCGAAGGAATAATGGGTAATAATACGGTTGTCTAATGCGTGATGCTCACCACATCACCACGTGTCATGAATTTGACACGCGACAGCCAGGTGTGAGAGCGAGGATATGGAAGCTCTGACCTTCCGCCTTGCAGGCCAAGGTCCTTCATGGGGTGTTAGTGCCTCACCATTATTATTATTAATAATCTTTAAAGCCCTCTAGCGGCTAAACTAAGCAACTTTGTATATAGGTAAGTTGAGTTAAATCATCATATCTTGGACCAAGGATTCATCCCTAGAAATTTTTCCGTTGACTTCCCTAACACCCCGTAGAAATTATAATAATGCAGAAATTACTCGCTAACAGACATGGCTGACTCCTCAACTGACTCGGAGTCAGTATCCATGCAGTCTACGTCGCCCATGTCACTGTCTGATGACCCGGATGAATCGCTGACGTAACTTGATTCGTCGATCAGGTAGACAGTTTCAGAGCTGGGTCCAGCTTAAAGCAACTTCCAATAGTAGGGGTGGAGCGGGGGTGCTCTCATAGACGCATGCATACGCTTTGCTGTTCTGTGAGTAATACGTAATACGAGTAGGCAGTAGGTATAAAATGTTACTGTTATTTATTAAACATTTGTCTAGTCTGTGCTGTAGTTTTCTTGAACTTTAAAGTGCATGTAAAACCAAAATAAGTTTAAACTTTGTCGTTTGCTTACATGCCGCCAACCATACCTAGCAAAACGTACCGCCAATTACAAAAATGAATAAAAAACAAAAAAAAAAACAAAAAAACCTTTTTTTTCTGTTTTTTTTCTAGGTTTTTTATTCGATTTAAAAAAACGCGTTTTTTTACATCACTACCTCGAGCACGACTGAAAAAGTTGAATTTTTTTAAGGACAATTTGTTTTGCTTGGGTTATCAAAGATGAGTTCTCTGTTTAGGTTGTCCTCATCGATTAAATTATTATGAAACTAAAATATCGTGTGATCAAGATAATTTGTAATCGAGTCATCCATGACATTGAAATGGTATGTCTTTTCAGATTCATGTGAATCAGACGCTTATTTGTGGCATCTAAAGTTACGTCATTTGAAGATTTCAATGATCTAATTATGATTCATTTATGTTGCTAAACGTTTTATGTACTTTATGTTTTAAACAATTGACGTTGCTACTGCAATTTTTGCAGCATATTTTTTAACTTTTATTAAAATTTACAGCATTAACAATGTCAAATGTCACTCTTCTTTTGTTGTAACTTGAAACACTGTCGCACTAGATCGAAGCCTACGTTCAAAGTTCTTAACCTCACTTTCTCATGTAAAGTCTCATATGGGTTATTTATTTACTGAGGGATAGCGAAAATGCGCCACAAGTGTTTGTTTTGAATGGTGTGTATTTAAATATTCTATAGAAAAACAATATTTTGAAAACGAAGAAAATAGGAATAGTCAATTCCAAGACAACTTGAACTCTTCAACGGACTTAAGTATCACATAAAAAGTATTCAGCATGATATCGTAAATGAACTAGTTTTATCAAGTGCAGGGGCAGATGTTACTAACTCCTCCAGTGGTGTCCCTTTGTTACATACGTAGGGCAGTCGAAAGAAATTGTGGAAAACATTAAATTTTATTTGACAAAATATTCTGCCATGAAATGTGCAGTAAATGTATAGTAAATTATGTGACATTTATAATAAATATGTTATGCCATAAAACTACTAAATACAGAGTTTTATTCACCACAGTAAGTTAGCCCTATATTGTCTTAATTTGTTACGAAAGTTACAAAGGGTGCAGCAAATTCCATATACTCGTTCAATGATACCTAAATGAGCTATAGCTATTTTATTCGTTAAAATTCTATATTGCTTTAAACGCCTAACGGCCCTTTCTACGTGTATCTTTTTTGAGCAACTTCTTGAATACACTGGACTTCTTCAGTGAATTGTGTCCGACGATATTAGGTCCTTATCAGTAGGATGGAAATGTTGAGAACAAACCTGAAATAGGCATGTCGTAGTTTAAATCAACAACATTTATCGAGCTATTTACCCTTAAGTCTTTGTTTTTAACGATATTACACTCCGTAAGTTTATTTGGGAAACTGTGAAATGAAATGTTTGAACCTCGAAGAAGTTTTTTTTAGACACTAATGCACAGCACCTTTTAACCACGATTAGTTATTGCGTTGTTCATCTGGATAGTAAATCTAGATATTACTCTTTACCACGAATTTATGAATGGAGTTAGAATATCATTCCACGGCCGCGTTGTTTACCATCAAAAAGTAGGGCTAGATTCAACGACTTGGAGACCTAGAGATTTTTCAGGAAACACATCAATTTAACAACAAATGTCTGTGTAGTATTCCCTTTTCCAAATTCACGTATTTTGTAATAATAAAATCATTTTAAAACAAATCATTATTTCCGCCATTTTTATTTTGTTTTTTCAATCATCGTGACAGCTATCCATGCGGTTCAATCACCGACGTTTCCATGGATGACTCGATTACAAATTATCTTGATCACACGATAGTTATTTACACAAGAACGAGTTGAATACAATATTTTATGGTTTAAAACAGATCCTGAAACATTTGGATTTGCTCAAAATCTTTAAAAATATTTTGACGTTTTGTGTGTCAAATTTTTTATTCCACGGCAGAAGTCATTCACATAGGAGAATATTCTAAAAACATGACAGTTTCGAACCATAAATATTGTTTATTACCGATTCTTTGCTATAAACTATTATACTATTATATATGGTCTTTGGTTAACTTGATAATATTTTTGACCCTCTCTCTTAAATTCAGATTATCGTTGTTCAATTGTTGAATTTCTTTATTTTTATTTTCAATTTGCTTTATCTGATTTCCCTATATTTAAATAAAAGTCTTTAGTGTATTCCAAATATGAATAAAATATTTCTTCCAAAGTGATGTAGTATTCTCTAATTTCTTGACCCGTTTTTGTATTTAATCTTATTATTAGGGATTTAAAATTACGAACACTCAATAAAATCCATATTATTTGGCGAAACGTTTATAATAAATATCTTTTGTTATTAATTTTTTGTAATATGATAATTTATTTTTAATCTTATCATAATTTATTATTTGGTATTCTATTTTATTATAGTTTTCTAAGATTTTCTTTAAATCTTGCTTAATATCACGTAAATTCAGTGGGGGATGGCTATCCAATTTCATATTGTATAAAGCATAAAAGATCATTTGTGATTATTATATTTCTTCTTTTCAAATAACGGAAACCATAGATCGGTAAACCACGTACTCAAATTAATTTTATAAGAGTAGTTATTTTCATTAATAAAATCAAATAAGTTTAATTTAATATTGCTTTAAAAGATTATATTCGTTAACGTAATTTTCATATTTATCTACCAATTCTTCTAATTGAAAATAATATTTCCTAACTTTTTTGGCCTTATAGTTATTCAAAATCATTATTGATTCTTGAAAATTTTTAATTCTTAATAATGTCCAACGCTTTGAATGAATTGTGCGCGAATCTTCATTTTTAATCTCATTTTGTATATATTCATATAAATTTTCTTTTTCATGTTTATAATCTATTTCTTCATATGTAATTTCGTTATCTTTTAAAAATGCAACAAAATGTTTTTTATTATATTTAAAAATAAAATCCCATAAATTCTAACAAGTTATTTGTGATTAATATTTCTTTCTTTTTCTGCAAAATAACCCATATTTCCAAAAAATATGAGTTCGTGTTGTGAAGGGTCTTTAGACTCGAATATTTATTATCTGAGAAAGCAAGACTATCAATTTTCTCTTAAAATCAATACCTACGTCTTCACTTATAGCATTTGTTGATTTTTCATAACCCAATATTTCTGCTAAATCTTTACCTTTAAACCAAAGGTGATTATCATTATCTAATATGAAAATTTATTTATTTGCTAAAAATTGTTTGTTAGATTTTTTCCTATAATAAATGGAACGAAGGAACTTAAGTAATCTTCGTTTATCTGAGCTGTTTAATATTGCAAAATCATTAGACATCAAATATATAATAAAGTAGACTTAATAAAAGCTATTATTAAAGCTGAAAAGCAATTACATAAGGACATAAAAAACGGAAAAAAATCAATTATGACTCCTTTGCGGAATTCAGAAATATTTTCATTTGATGATGATTTATTTGCTAAACCAAAGAAAAAGAGAGTTAAGAAAGTCAAGTGTGACATGTGGAAAATATATAAAAAGCACCTGAATGCAGCTACATAAAGAGAAAGAAAACAAAAAGAACCTAAAAACATTTCAGTTTGATGACGATATATTTGCTAAACCAAAAAAAAATAGAGTAAAGAAGATCAAATGTGATATGTGTGGAACATATATCGAGAAAACTCGATGACATTTGCATAAATTAAAACATGATTTGAATAGTCGTCGTTTGCTCGAATTACGTAATATGGCAAAATCTTTAGGTATAAGATACATTAAAAGATACAATAAGGCAGAATTGATAAACGAGATTATTAATGCTGAAGAGCAATTAAAAATAAAAAGAGAAAACAAGAAGAGCTTGGAAATATTTCCCTTAATGACGCATATTTTCTAAACCGAAAAAAGAAAGAGTAAAAAAGATCAAGTGTGATGAATGTGGAAAATATATTAAGGAAAGTCGAATGCAGTTGCATAAAGCATAATCCAGAGCCAGATTTTATTTTAGTTCAGGTTGATTTTAAGGAAGATTATTAACGTATCAACATAATAATCTAGAAGAAGGTGTAGATATAGAAACATACATGGATATGATAAAAGAAAAGGCTATTAAAATAGTTATAAATGCTTTAAATCTCCATAAAAATATTAAAATTAATTTAGAGATGGAATGCGAGTTTATCAAACTGGAAAATGAAGACTTTACAATGATACATAAATTTCAGTTACTAAATGTTATACTAAGAGACAAAGATAGCCTGGAGGAATACGGGATGAACAAAAGGATTTATTTATATCAAGATGTGATGAACTACAAGAAAAGGGGTCTGGATGGACTTTGAAAAATATAAATTATTTGCGCATTAATATATAAATAAATATACACCTTTAAGCGGAAATTCATATGTAGAATTACCCAAGTGGATTAAAGATAAAAAATCTTGCGTTAATGTTAAAAACAACGATAACAAATGCTTTATGTACAGCGTAATATCTGTTTTACATCAAGCAAAAGAACATGTAGATAAACTGAATCATTATAATAAGCCGGAATATATAAATGAATTAAATTTTGAAGGAATAAATTTTTCTATTAAAATCCAGGACATGCCTAAATTTGAATCACATAATAAAATTAATGTTACCGTGTTTAGTTACAAAGAACAAATATTTTATTCTTTGTATCATGATAACAAGCGATTCTATGAAATGAATATCGACTTACTACACTTTCGAAATAAAGACAAAAATCATTATTGTTGGATCAAGAATTTGAGTCGATTGTTAATGATCAGTTGGAAGTAAATTGAAACAAAAAACATTTCTGTAGAAGATGTTTAAACTACTCCGCTAGAACTGAAGATGCTTTAAAGAAACATCAAAAGTGTGTGCTTTAGTAATGAACCATGTGTTCCGAACATGCCTGAAGATAATGTATTAAAATTTAAAAATATTCAAAGAATGTTAAGACATCCGTATGTAATTTATGCTGATTTTGAATCTATTCTGAAACCTATTCATACATGCGAACCAAATCCTTAATCATCATATACTCATAAAACACAATTTTATATTCCCTGTGGTTATGGATTATACATTAAGAGTGCTTATAATAGTATTGATAACCCATTGGAAATTTACAGAGGAGAGGAAAGTGATAAACGTTTTATAAAAAGAATAACTAAACATGCCAGAACAATATAGAAGTTATTAAAAGAAAATAAACCCATAAAAGATATCGAACTAGAAGAATATAAGAAAACAAAAATGTTATCTTTGTGAAAATGTGTTTTCTATAGAAAACCCAAAAGTAAGAGATCATGATCATTACACTGGAAAATATAGAGCTGCTTGTAGAAACTGCAATTTGAAATATAAACAACCATTGTTTATTCCAATGTTTTTTCATAATTTAAGTTCTTACGATTGTCTTTTGTTTATAAAAAAACTAGGAGAAGATAAAAGTCAATTGAAATTATACCTAATAACGAAGAGAAATATATTTCCTTCAGTAAAATTTTAAGAATGGATGATAATGGATATATCGAATTGAGATTTTTAGCAAGTAGCCTAGACAATAGGTCATCTAATCTAGAATCAAGTCAGTTGAGAGAAATAATTAAATACTTTTCAGATCATGAATTAGATTGGTTATTTAGGAAAAAAAAAGCAAGATAATTAGAAAAGGAATATATCCCTATGAATACATGGATTTTTTTGAGAAATTTTTTGAAAGAAACTCCCATCAATAGATAAATTTTATTCTTCGCTCACAAAAGAAGGAATTTCTCAAGAAGAATTCAAACATGCAGTGAAAGTATGGAAATATTTTAAAATTAAACACTTGGGTTAATGGCATGATTTATACTTAAAATTTGATGTTTTGCTATTTACTGATGTATTTGAAAATTTATGTTAGAAAAGAGTTATGGACTGGATCCTGTTTGGCATTATACAACTCCGGGGTTAGCTTGGGACTGTATGCTTAAATATACTTTAGTGATGTTGGGACTATTAACTGATTATTGAAATGTATTTGTTTTTTGAAAATGGAATTAGAGGAGGTATTTCACAGTGTAGTAACAGGTATTCGCAAGCAGATGAAAATACTCAGATTATCTATATAGATGTGTGATGAAATTAAAAATGTTGACGGTATATTGTTATCAAATAGTGATACTGGGTTGTTTTAGAAGTCGATTTAGCATTTCCAGTAGACTTGGCTATTCATAACAAATTCAATGATCTCCCTTTAGCTCCGGAAAATAGAATTCTTCCGGGCGGAAAAGTAGAAAAACTGCTTTGTCATTTCTATGATAAGAGGAATTATGTAATTCATTACAAAACATTAAAAATTTACAAAAGCTTAGGTATTAGAATAACAAAGGTTCACAGAGGTATAAAATTTACTCAGTCAAATTTCATAGCACCATATGTAAAATCTAATATTGAACAAAGACAAAAGGCAAAAATGATTTTGAAAAAGATTTCTGGAAACTAATGGTTAATGCCCGTATGGTAAGTTAATGCAGTCTGTTAGAAACCAACAAAATATTAAATTATATTGTGATGAAGAAAATTTGCAAAAAGCGATAAAAAAACCTAATTTTAAACACAGAACTATATTTAGTAAGCACCTGGCAGCAGTTCATAATTATAAAACCAAAGTATTGTTTAATAAACCAATTTACATTGGCAAGCTGTATTAGATTTATCGAAATTGTTAATGTATATCTTCCATTACAATGTAATTAAAAAAGAATTTAATGAAAACATAAACTTCTTTATGGAGATACTGATAGTTTCATATATGAGATTAAAAAGGCCGATTTCTATGAATTTATGAAAAACAATCCCGACTATTTTGATACATCTGATTATCCAAAAGTTCTTCCATTATATTCTGATGAAAATAAGAAAGTAATAGGAAAATTTAAAGATGAATTGAATGGTATTAAGATATTAGAGTACATAGTTGAAGATCAAAAATGTACAGTTACAGAACCGAAAATTCTGTTTCGAAAAAATTAAAATGTATTAAGAAAGCAGTATTGAAAAAAAGAAATAAGTTTGAAAATTACACAAATTGCTTATTTAATCAAAAAGAATACTTTCATAGACAAAAAGTGATCAGGACAAATAAACATGATATTTTTACTGAAGTTGTTCCCAATTGTTTCGATTTGTTTTCTTTTGTTCCGAATTGTTTCTGTTTGTTCTCATTTGTTCTCGTTTTGCATGCAATCTTAATTCCAACTGAATTTAGCCCATATATAAGGAATTTCTGGAAATACTTTTAGTGTTGCAAAAATCTGTATTTGTTTGTTTTTTATTTACGTTCGAATTGAGATATTCAATGGAAAAATTACGATTTCTCATTTGAGTTACTTCATTGATATTTTTTGGTATATTTAGTTTTTTATCTTGAGCGAAAGATTTGTAACTGTTTTTAAATTGTTGGGGTTCACATGGTTGTCTTGTTTTTAGTGGTGTATAATATTCTGCTACAATTTTGTTCTCCTTCATAACAGGCGTGTTTTTTTATTTATTACAAAAAAATTTATTCAGATATGTAAATTCTAATTGTAAAAAGTCTAGAATCAATAACTATAATTAGTCTTCTGGATTCAAGAATAATAATAATATTAATAATAATAAGGTTTTAAAACTACTTTTTTTTTAGAAATAATAGAAAATCTAATTGGTTGTTTAAAAAAATGTAGGTAATTTTTAATTACTCTACAACTATTATTATCTAATTACTCCTAATATTTACTAAACAGGGACGAATAGTTTATGAAATAATTAATAGGCAAGCTAGAAAGGACAATGATGTATAGTGAAGAAATTAAAATGAATAAAAAAAATCCTACTTTAATTGTAAAGACAAAGCGAATTAGTATTAAACTTATTTACTGTTAGGGCTCGCAGAGAACAACTCGGGAACTTGTCGAGGTTTTTACAGTGATTCGAGATAACGTTTAACAAAATTTTATTTCGGACAGTAATTATCAATAATACAGTCTGGACATCGACTTTACATTACATTACTTGTGGACTTATTGCTGATTGTTCTACACTTCTAATATGAACACAGTATTTATATGACGGCGATAACAATAGTCGTGATAATGAGTACAAAGATGAAAATTCGAGGGTGAGAATAGAATTTTGTTATGAACATGAATTCATAGAAATCTTCCGTCAATATTAATATGTGTAATGTAACTGTCTAGAATAAGGTGATAAGTTGTAGCTAACAATAATTATAATTACATAAAATCATTCTACATAATAAGCCAATATATGAGTTGGTACATAACATTACTACCCTTCGTTAAAGATGAAGATGTTTGAAATATATATTTTCTTGGCTGTTAAGATAATTCAATTTGGATTTGGATTTTAAGGCTCTGGAGTACCTGAGAAAAATTTCTGTTTTCTGATGATATTTCAAGTTTACAAAATATGCAACCAGTAATGCTCTACCCCCTCTGACAGGTGTGACTAATTTGCTTACAAAGGATTACCGAAGCAGGTAGAATTACAGGTCTTGAAAATGTTTGTGCACAAAATTCCTCATCTGTATTTACCAATATCCATAATAACCATAATATTAGATAAATCAAAATTAAATTGAGTATTATTGCATAATTGTAGTTATAACACAGTATATACAGTAGCGACACTAGATTATAGCTCCATAAGAACTACATGTGATAGTTATGAACACAGGAGTGCGACGGTTGAGGTAGGAAATTCCTCAAAATTTAAATAAAAGTGTGGTGGCTAACCTCAAATAGTTTTGTTACTAGAATAATTTTACTAAAAAAGAAAGTGACGCACTGAAGTATGACAAGTGACCTAACCTAACTTAAATGACAGCAAATAAACTTCCTGTTTAAATAATGAATGGAATGCTTTATGGTGTTGTTTTTTTACCTTTGAAAGGCACCAGAATTTAAATATTGTTTTGTCCGAATCAAATTGAAGTGAGGTTACAAATAAATACACTGAAGTGTTTTAATTATTCAAAAGTTATTAGTTTTGTATTATGTTGTACTAGTTATATGTATTTTCTTGGAAAAATACAATTATTCAGAGTCATTAAAAACGCAATAGGTAGAGATTTAAATCTTTACTTACAACGTTATTAGGAGCATAATAATATGTTGAAAAGAAGGATTATTTATTTATTTTTCAAAAATAATCTTTTTTTGAATACTGAAAACTAAAATGGTAGGTAGTTAGGTACTAGGTACATCTTGAATTATGGTAGAGAGGGAAATTGTAAAAGTGTATAAATAGACAACGAAAAAATTTGTATTCAGTTATTTCTTCTTTGATGAGAGACTTGACTTTTGTCTTTAGAATTGTGCGTATGCTGATAGTGATAAGTAATATAAGTTTCTTTGTGATTATATGATACCTATTTAGTTAGTGTGCATAATGCAACGATATAGACATTACAAAGTGATTATTGGTTTAATAACTCTTAATGTTTTTTTTTATTCTGATACATTTTGAATTTCTTAATTTTTTAAACAATTTAAAATAATGGCAAACAATAGTAAACTAGGACTAGCTACGAAACGCAAATGTTGAAAACAATGAATGAGAAATTTTGGAAAAAAGAAAGAAACGGTTCTAAAGCTGACACTGCAAAAAACGTTACAATTAATGATTGTGCATCAAGTGATTCTAACACTACAGACAGTAAAGTATTTATTAGTGAAAAAGAAAAATGTAGGCAAGAAAAACTTGTACCTAATGGTCGCAGGATTCTTGATATAGGTAATTTGTTGTCAGCATTAAAAAACATAAACCATAAACCTTGCGGTTTTACGGATCTGTATTTTTAAATTGTCTTATCAAATGGTGTGAAATTTAGATCAAATAAACTTACCGTTAAAAAAAACGAAAGATCTCATACAATCTCATCTGTTGATATCCTGTACAAGGAGATATAGATTCCCTAAGGCTTGACAAATAGTAGATTTTTTGAACCAGCAAAAACTAACAGAGGTCTCTTTATTTATTTTCTTGTTTTCAGTGTATGGTGCAAGATGTGTTGATGCGCAAGTTTTAGAAAATGGATCAAAAACAACGCCTTCTTATATTAAATGAATACAAAGTGCCATGTCCTCGTCACTGGATGACAGTTATTGAACCAATTCAAAACGAAACACTTATCCAAAATTATGCTCGCTTCTTTTCTAAATACCTGCCCCCTATACGGGGGACTCCATTAACAATCAGCTATGTAGGACCATCCAACAACATGAAAAAACCATTCTGCCAATGGGTGGTCTACTTTAGCCACATTCTGCCCCTAGAGAGAGGCTTATATGGAAACATTTCTCAACATATAGATGAAAATAAACCCAGGAACACATTCGTGAAAGTATCGGCGCAAGACGAACATGATTTTCTTGCGACTTACAGTATACGTTGTCAATGCAAGCGTTGGGATTTTTGGGTTACTGACGAAACCAATTTGATGGTGAATTTTTCGAAAATTAAATTAGAAGAAGAGCTTGATTAAATGAATTATATGTCAATCCATTATGTGATGTTTTAAAACAAGGTATTTTATTTATATTTTTGCATGTGCTAATTCAACCGATTTGGAGTTGTGTGAAAACAGAATTCAACTAACGACTTAACCCTCTGTAGCGAGATTATTTAATCATAATTGTTCATTAGGTTAAGAATTTTTTATTTACTTTAGTACAGTAATAATAATTTTAATAGGTACTACCACTAATTAAAAAAAAATAGAAAACTTTGTATTTTACTTATTTTATAATAAATTAGTTATGTCTTTTTTTCTGTTCAAAGTTTTTCTTTCGCAGTTACAATTATTGACAATAACACCGAGGACATTAAGTAATTTGAAAATTATCGCTGCTTAGACATAGTCATGTTTCATTAAGGTTTTAAGTTTTTAAGGATTGTAGAGCGCTTTTAGTTGTTTTTCATTGGTTTCTGTACGCGCCAATTGTATCTGGTTCATAAATAAATCGATTTGTATGTGTTTTGAAAAAAAAAAGTTTTTTAACGTCTTTTTCGGTCGTTTATCCAATGATTTTTGCATGTGCCAATTGGCTTGATCCAGAAATGAAAATCCATTTTGCGATGTTTTGAAACAAGGTATTTTATTTATATTTTTGCATGTGCCAAATTAGAAGTAAAAAGCCATTTTGGGGTGTCTAAAACCTATCGATTTGAATAGGTTTTGATTGTTTAATAATAGTTTCATATTGGTCCAGAAATGAAGTGATAATAAGTATTTTGGGAAGTCTATGGAATTAGGGATTAAAAATCTAGGGTCCGGAGTGGCGAATCCTAATTTCAAAAGGATGAAAAACAGTGTCTAAAAATGAAGGACTTGAATAACTATTTGGGACTAATTTCCATGGTCTTTATGAGAATTTTAATTAATTTTAATTCTTAAACATCCTGGTCCAGAAATAAAAAAAGCCATTTTGTGGTATTTAAAAACAAGAGCTTTTATTTGTCTAATATGTTTATTTTTTGCATGCGCCAATTGGTCTGGTCCAGAAATACAAAGCCATTTGCAATGTCTAAAAACAACGGATTTTGAAAGTTTTTCAGAGTGCTCTTGAAGTAATTTTGCATGATTTCGGGTGGTTTTTAAGGTTTTTTCATGTGCCCAATTTTGGTGGGCTACAGATATTTGGTACTTTTAGGGTGCATAAAAGTTAATGCTTTTTAAAGGGTTTTAGGCATTTTTCAGTTGTTTTCTTTTGGGAGAACAGAGCTGGGCAGTAATTAATTACTTTTTAATTAAATTACTAATTAAATTTCTTTTTGTTTATTTGCCTTGGAATTGAATTACTTTTCAAAATGCTGTAATTGTAATTGGGAATTGCCATCTTTGTTAGAAAGTACTTGAAAATTACTTTTTAAAAGTAATTAATTACTGTATTCAATTACTCAATTACTTTCGTGAAATTAAATTACTCTACAGTATTTAAATTACTTTATAGGTATTTGAATTACTTGTGGTAATTGAAATTACTCGAGGTGATTGTATTACTTTGTGGTATTTTAATTACTGAATTACTGACCTCGATAGGGTGCTAAATCTCCAGAACGCATAAATAAGATAAGGTCTTATTAAGTTACATATTAAGCAAATCGCAGGGTATTCCCCGCGCAATATAAGCCTAATTTATTATTTCCTCCGACGAGTCGAGTAACAGCAAATTCTGCATTTTGTATGACGCGTCCTCGAGCATTAGTGCGTGTATCTGTAGCTTGTAATAGTGACACTAATATTTATTGTGAGAGACGCTAAGTGTAAGACGCTATAAGAATATTTGCGGTAAGTACATTACAGATTACAATACCTACGGTAAAATAATAATTTTAAATAGCTTCATTAGACGATATTGGTTCATAATGATTATTTATTCATTTCAATTTGCTTGTTTTAAACGATCCGTGCAAGTGTAACAGACCGTAAGTCCAGAAAATTACGTTTTTGAGTGAGAAATTGACATAAACTGACAAAATCCGATAACATTTAAACAGCGGAAAACATATATAAAATGGACCTAATTGCAAAATCCCATGTCTGGTTGACTCAAAAATGCATTATGGCGTATGGTAATTTGAAAATGTATCATTCCCTCCCGCAGATGTAGTTTAGTTCTTCAGAGTTTGCGAGAAAAGTACCCAATCAATTTATTGTAATCATGCAAGGGATGAAAGTACGTTTTAGTCCAGAGTTATACATATAACACTTTTACATTTTATGATGAGACTATCTCTTGTAATCAGCTGCATTCAAAAATATTTAAATATGAAAACCAGGAGACTAGTTGATTTATTATTAATCATAATCATATTGTCTCCCGTCTCTAATGGCAACGGCAGTCAATGTATCATATTCCCTCTCACTGCCATTGGAAACCAACCAGGGACCCAAACGTATATTTTCCCTATACCCCTAACAGGCGACAAAAAATGTCACTTTCGTATAAAGGGGTAAAAAAAGTATTTTCGAACAGAGCCAACAAAAAATGCTCAAGTCGCGCCAATTGGATCGTTCTTCTACAAAATCTAAATAGAAATTTGCTGTCAAACACTTAAGAAATTCAATGCTCCACCCTGTATACTTAGGTAGGTTACATATTTTCGTCATTCAGCCTCATGTTAAGCGTATTTAATAATAGATTGTTCTACAAGTTTACGAGCGAGTGATGCAAAGGGAGTGGATTAATTTATCACGAACATGGAAAAATCACTTTTATAACATATTCAGCGTGCTATTTTTTCTAATATCATTACAAAATCTAGCCAAAATTAAATTCGACATTTCTTCATATTCGAAAAAATTCTTTTTTTAATTGCCAGTGAAGAACGTCAAAATCGTCAAATAAAATACGAGAAATCGGCAGTGAAGTAATCCATTGTTTTACAACTTTCTGTAGGGGGCTGGGCGATAGGTAAACGACAACCGACGTCAACGTAACCTATAAAAGTTGGTTAAAATGTTGTAACTTTGCGATTTCTCGATTTAAAAAAAAACAATGTACCCCTGGGCACTGGAAGTTCCATTTCAATCCTTGTGTGGTTTATTTGCTTTGGCCCTTCGGGCCTCGGCAACTAAATGCACAATCGTGATAAAAAGCTCAACTTTAGTGATAACTTATGTAGAAACTAATATAAAGAAATATATAGATTTGAACTTCCAAGTCCCTATACCTTCTTACTGAAGGGACTTTGTACTAAAGTATATTAGGTTTAATCTGTTTATTATAACCTAAGGAATCTATGCCAAATCGGTGTCCCATTTTTTTTGGGACACCCTGTATAATTGTTATCCTTGAATTTATTTATTTACTTACATCTTACATCAAAACAAACTAAAAACTTTTGGTTTTGGTGAACGGTGCATGTAGCTAGAAGATTTAATTATCAAACAACCTTCAAGAGTGATAAAGTATTAGGTTACTATAGTTAACAAAACATAAAAATTAAGCATTTTTAGATAACGATTATGAATCGACACGACACTAATGATAGTTGCAACTTGCAAGAAAATTCTAAATACAACTATATGACAATAATTTTTATTGAAAGTAATTCAAAAAGTAATTGATGTTGTACAATTACTAAGTACCTAATTGGTAATTGAATTACTATTTCCTGTGAGTAATTGAATCTCTGGTAATTAAATTACTACATTGGGCGGTAATTGGTAATTAGTAATTAATTACTTTTTAATAGTAATTTGCCCAGCTCTGGTCAGGGGTTCTCTAAAAAATGCTGAACTTTTCTGAAATTGCATCTTTAAAAAGCAATACCTTTTGGTCAACAATATTCTTCATACACACTTTCTTTTAAACTACGATCAACACCAATTAGCAAGCAGTTCTTGCTCATTTTTTAAAAGTAAGTTTGAAGTAGTTTGACTAAAATATTATCGGAAACTAAAATATTAACCAAATCAGTCTTAGTCTTTTCTTGAACATATTTATTTACTTTTTCTTCTGTTCCATATTCTTTTGCTGGTGGTATAAATACCCAATTCTTTTTTTTTTAGTTTCTTTAGTAGAAGAGGGGTCAGAGGTGGCGTATCGTGAACGGCCTCTAGATATAGAGGTGAGCTGCGAGATAAGCATTGAATTTCATTCTTTGACGAATAAGCAGTCCCCGGCCAAGCAGACCGAGTCTCTGCCGGTATAAGCAGATCCCTCTTGTCAGCCAACAGCCACGGGTGGAGGAGCTGACAAGAGTTAGGGCACTCTCTTGCCCTTGGAACTAGAAATTGTTCCTAAAGGCGGACGAACCAAAAGATGGTCAACGGCATAGGATGCAGAAGGCAACGGGAAACCACTGCATTAAAGATCCCTATGGATATCCCTAGTAGACAACCAACAATGTCAGGCAAGACTAAAAACAATTCCGGAGTAATTCCCCCAATCGGATCTCCGGGGGGGAAAGTGTTGAAAACATTGTTGAACAAAGGCGCAACGAGATTAAAACCACAGAAAGATAACACCAGCTTGAGAATCGCTACCTGGAATGTAAGAAGTATGTACATGACAGGCAAAATTCATAATGCGATTAAAGAAATGAAAAGGCTACAGATAGACATCTTAGGAGTCAGCGAAATACGGTGGAAGGGTTGCGGAGAGTGTATCGTTGATGAATACAAGGTGTTATACGCCGGAAATGAAGAAGCAGCCCACTATAACGGGGTGGCCGTCATCATATCTAAACCTTTAGCGAAAGCGGTAATAGAATCGATACCGATATCTGACAGAGTAATTTTAATCCAGCTCAACTCAAAACCATTTAATACCAACATAATACAAGTGTATGCACCAACATCTACAAGTAGTGAAGAGGAGATCGAGAACTTTTATAAAAATCTCAACGAAGCATTATCTCTCGTAAAAAAGGCAGACAACACCATAGTTATGCGCGACTTTAACGCAAAAGTGGGAAAAGATCAATGCCAAAACATAGTGGGTGGTTATGGGCTCGGCCACAGAAATGACCGGGGTGATCGCCTTATCCAATTTTGCCAGGAGACCGACCTTACTGTAACCAACACCTTTTTCAAATTACATCAAAGAAGACTGTACACCTGGAAGTCGAATGCGGAGACGGAGGAAGTCACTGTCCGAAATCAAATTGACTTTATCCTGGTAAAGCAACGTTTTAGAAACAGCATAAAATCCGTCAAAACATACCCCGGAGCAGACATTGGATCTGATCACAATCCTCTAGTAGCGGTAATTCACACCAAGTTAAAGAAAACTATCAAAAAACAAAACCAAAGCCGCAGAGACCGCACACTACTGAAAGTGGACCCCACCAGGGAAATAGTTCGAGAACTGTTGCACGAATGCCTCACAACTCACAACGAGAGTGCTACAGACGCTGACACCCAGTGGAACAAAATGAGACCAACAATAAAGAACATCTGCCTAAGACACCTTAAACGTAAACCAAAAAATAAGAAAAGACCCTGGATGACAGATGAAATTTTAAATCTAATGGAGGAACGTAGACTACTAAAACACAGCAAAAAAGCCTATAAAGCTAAACAGGTATTAATAAGACAGAGAATCCGGGAAGCAAAAGCATCTTATTTGGCCAGCCAGTGCAAAGAGATAGAAGATCTAGAAGCGGTATATGATTCCTTTAATATGTATAAAAAGATCAAAGAAGCAACAGGCAGCTCAAGAGCAAGCAGAACATCGGGCGTACTGTACAATGAAGGTGGAAAGGTAATACAAGGACTACAACAAAAAATAATCGAATGGACAAATTATATAACTAAACTTTTTGAAGATGATAGACCAGTAACACCGCCGATTTTGGATGATACAGAAGGACCACTAATAACATGCAGAGAAGTGGAATATGCTATTAAGAGTTCAAAAATCCGCAAAGCAGTAGGGCCAGATGAGATCCCTTGCGAGGTATATAAACTAATAGACGACCAAGACGGCCTTAAAGCAGTCTCAGATTTTTTCAACAAAATATACACCAGCGGTAAAATTCCAAGGGACTGGCTAAAATCTGCATTTATAACAATACCAAAGAAAAGCACGGCTAAAACGTGCGATGAATATAGAACCATCAGTCTAATGAATCATTTGTTGAAAGTATTTGTGAAAATCATTCATGGCAGGATATATGCGAAATGTGAGAATTACTTAAGCGAAACACAATTTGGGTTCCGCAACGGCCTCGGTACCAGAGAGGCACTATTCGCTATTAATGTCCTTGCACAAAGAAGCCGTGATATGTCAGTTGATATTTATGTCTGCTTTATAGACTTTCAAAAAGCGTTCGACCGAGTTAAACACGATGTCTTGGTGGAGACTCTCAAGCTGATTGGACTAGACGGAGCGGATATCAGACTAATAGCAAATTTATACTGGAATCAAACGTCAATAGTGAAAGTAGAGGGAACTGACACACCAGAAGTAAACATCAAGCGAGGTGTAAGGCAGGGATGCATCCTGTCCCCGCTTCTCTTCAATGTATACTCAGAAAGAATTTTCAAAGATGCACTCTCGGAAGCAACAGTAGGAATTGTCATTAATGGCGAACCGGTAAATAACTTGCGATACGCTGATGATACGGTCTTGTTAGCCTCCAATCCGGATGATCTACAATGGAGTGTAAATAAGGTAGTAGAAAGATGCGAGGCTGCTGGCTTAGAACTAAACATAAAAAAGACCAAAGTTTTAGTAGTCAGCAAACAACAGAACATCAAAGCTGATATCAAAGTCAAAGGCGTGAGCTTGGAACAAGTGCACCAATTTAGATATTTAGGCAGTGTTATAACAGAAAATGCAGACAGCCACACAGAAGTGAGATCAAGGATAGAACAAGCACGGGCAGCTTTCAGAAAAATGAGCAACGTCTTAAGCAGCAGAGATCTGAAATTGCCTCTACGCATTCGACTGTTGAGATGCTACGTATTCTCCATGCTGCTATACGGAGTGGAAGCTTGGACCATCACCAGAAACGAAGAAAAACGTCTTGAAGCCTTCGAAATGTGGGCCTACAGGAGAGTGCTAAGAGTCACATGGGCTGAAAGAATCACCAACGCGGCAATATTACAGCGCTTAAATAAGACCACTGAGATCCTCTCCACTATAAAAAAGAGGAAATTGGAGTACTTTGGTCATGTGATGAGGGGAAAAAAGTACCGGCTTCTACAAAACATCATTCAGGGCAAAATAGACGGCAGCCGGGGACCAGGCCGGAGAAAAACGTCGTGGCTGAAAAATCTACGCGACTGGTACAAAATTAACTCATGCACACTTTTTAGAGTTGCCGTCGATAAAGTACGCTTGGCTTTGTTGGTAACCAACGTTCTGGAAGGACATGGTACCTAAGAAGAAGAAGAAGTAGACTTCTTTATGTCTTTTGTTCGCTCGAATTCTGTTTCATTAGCACAAGTCATTTCAGTGTTTGTATTGATTCGTTTTTTTTTTGTCTTCATTTTACTAATCAAAATGCTGCAGGATATACAGGGTGCCCGTTTTTGGAGCTCCACCATGGGGATCTCGGTAACCATAAGAGATACGAGGTCGGTTAAATTGGGGCAAAGTTGCGCAATTTGGAGCTCAATAATATGCCGGTTTAAAATTTCAAAAATTCCGATTACCTCCGGAGATATCCGAAAAAAACCGGAATTTTGGAAATACGTTTTTATTTTTTCCTAGGCTTATTTGGTGACCTAATTCAAAATGAGTGACACTTCGTCGTTGCAACTTTTCCTCCTCTACAACCTGCCGATGTCATATTTGAAATCAGACGTTTCGATTTTCGACAATCATCATCAACTTTGGTTTTTCTTATGGGCACTATCTTGGATTTTCACATTTTTGAATTCAGCTTTATTTTCTGATTACGGTGATGTATCACATGTTAAGGTTCAGTGTTGCAGTTTGGGTGAAATATCAAAAATTCTGTTTTGCAAAGACTGCCTTGGATATAACATCCATACTTTTGTTTAACAAAGGCATTGTTGACAGTTCGATTTAAGTTGGCTTAACGTCACCTACAGTTACAAAATTAGTATAAATTTATTAACAAAATGCCCTTTTCAAATGAAGAAAAACGAGATATGCTAGAAATTTATTACGCTTCGCATCGAAATGCGCAAGTTACTTCGGAAAGATATTTACAGCGGTATCCAGAAAGACAACAACCAGCTCAAAATTATTTGTTATTCCTTCATAGAAATTTAGCCGAGTTTGGTGCATTTTCTAAGCCTCGAAGACGTGTTCATAGACCAAATGCGAATGAAGTGGAAATTTTACAGGCGGTGAGTAAATTGTTAAAACTTTCTCAAAAATAATAAACGGCAATGAATTGAATTCTTCATTAGATTCAAGATAATCCTTCAACTTCAACAAGGGCTATAGCAGACGAAATTAACGTATCACATCAAGCAGTGTGGAGAGTCTTGAAAAAACATAAATATCGCCCGTTTAAAATTCATATCACCCAAGTCTTGCATCCAGGAGATACTGAACGGAGGGCAGCGTTTTGTAGGAATATCATGGCACGGTTGGAACAAAATCCCCATTTTCTTTCCAACGTGATATTCACGGACGAGTGCAAATTTACCAACTCAGGCATGTTCAATCGTCACAATGAACATGTCTGGTCCACTGAAAATCCACACGAACACCAAGGACGTCGACCACAAGCACGTTTCGGGCTAAATGTATGGGTTGGTTTATTTGGCGGTACGATCATTGGCCCATACATTTACGAAGACAATTTGACCGCAGATGGGTATTTGCACTTTTTAAGGACCTACCTTACGGATTACATCGATGACAACATTTGCCTCAACCGCTTGAATAACCTTTGGTTCCAGCAAGATGGTGCTCCGCCACATAATGCTAGGAGAGTGGCTGATTATTTGTCTGAAATATTTCCGGGTAGAGTCATTTCAAACAGTGGAGACATACGTTGGCCGGCACGTTCACCAGATCTTTCCCCATTAGACTACTATTTATGGGGAACTATGAAAGATCTCATTTATAAATCTGTACCCGCCGATATTAATGAGCTGCGAAGGAAGATCATCACAACTTTAAGGACCAAAATAAGAAGAAGGGACGTTTTAAGATCAATGCAGAATTTAAGAAGACGCATAGAGCTGTGCTTGGAAGTGGAGGGTGAACCCTTCGAGCACCTCTTATAATTTTCTTTATTTACTTGTTTCTCAAAATTTAGTTTTATCCTATGTTGTAAATTTAAAACATAAGTTTCTCCTTTTTTATATCCTACTGTCAAATAAATAAATTTCTAGCATATCTCGTTTTTCTTCAGTTGAAAAGAGCATTTTGTTAATAAATTTATACTAATTTTGTAACTGTAGGTGACGTTAAGCCAACTTAAATCGAACTGTCAACAATGCCTTTGTTAAACAAAAGTATGGATGTTATATCCAAGGCAGTCTTTGCAAAACAGAATTTTTGATATTTCACCCAAACTGCAACACTGAACCTTAACATGTGATACATCACCGTAATCAGAAAACAAAGCTGAATTCAAAAATGTGAAAATCCAAGATAGTGCCCATAAGAAAAACCAAAGTTGATGATGATTGTCGAAAATCTAAACGTCTGATTTCAAATATGACATCGGCAGGTTGTAGAGGAGGAAAAGTTGCAATGACGAAGTGTCACTCATTTTGAATTAGGTCACCAAATAAGCCGAGGAAAAAATAAAAACGTATTTCCAAAATTCCGGTTTTTTTCGGATATCTCCGGAAGTAATCGGAATTTTTGAAATTTTAAACCGGCATATTATTGAGCTCCAAATTGCGCAACTTTGCCCCAATTTAACCGACCTCGTATCTCTTATGGTTACCGAGATCCCCATGGTGGAGCTCCAAAAACGGGCACCCTGTATATCAATATTATTTCCATATCGAAATATGGATATATGGAATATATATATTGTAATGGTTTAATGCCCACAGCAATTCTGGTTGCAAAACTAAGACAGGAAAATGAAAGAAAAATTCAAATAAGCCCAGAATTGATATTTTGTTTATTGCAACATTAAAGTAATTGTTATACACTAATAAATGAACAAGATATGATTAGCAGTAGCTATAATTTCATTAACAGAGGTTAGCATTAGATTAAAGTAGTATCGGAAGGGTTACGTTTAACTTAAATTTTCATTAAAGGTGCTTGTTATGGCAAATGCTATTGATTTATGTGGACTGACAGAGTTAACACTGTAAAGTCAAGACAATATTGTGAATTTACATTCATACAGAGATGTTTCGAGACTTAGGAAAGTTATTTGCAGCGTTAGTGTTAAAAATTACAAGGCCAACAATTGCTGATGCAGCTGAAAGGTGAAAAGCGGTGCAAGGAATAATACAATGCAAGAATACCTACGTTAGAAACAAAAAACAATAGTGCAGTGCTAATCAAACTCGTGGAAACAGTACAATTAAAACTAATAGTGAAAAAGTAGAGAATTGTGGGGTTAAAAGTGCTACAAATTGACAGAAAACAGTATAGTTTATAAGTAAAATAATTGTATCAAAACTTACTTCAAAACAGTTGTAATTTAGTTGCTAAGATAAGTGATGTTCGATTGTTATTGTGGTTAACCCAAGCCATAAAATAAATAGCTGTGTGCAAGACTGGCTCCCTAAAATTGTACTACTTTCAATATAAAAAGTATTTGTGTGAGTCCAAAAGCTGCTTTTATTTAATCACCAATCCGCAGAGTGCCTGTGTGTAAAGTTTCATCGTGTTAGAATCTCCCAGTGAAGAGGAAATCCTTCTGCAAAGTTTGTCCAAGTGGGTTTGACATCAATGCCAGTTTTTAACAAGTTTCCGGTTAGCAGCCGGCTGAATTTTGTGTGCTACGTGTGGAGGAGATTTTCCTGGTGCCCTACGTGCAGAAAGCAGTAGCAGAAAGCCTTCAGAAAATTAATTGGAGCCGTGGGATAAAATTCAATTTCCATGAAAACTGTCAAATTCCTTAAATTGCTGTATCCACTTGTCTAGATAGGCAAGGCAAATGCTATAATAATGAGAAACTTCATCTTTAAATTTTCTTCAGTTCGTTTCGCTATCAACGTTTTAAGTAAACCTTTTACTTTGAAGCTAAGAAAAGTTTATTTTTTTCTTTATTTTAGAGTATTTTCTACTTATATCAATTAATATTTTATAAACTTCCATGATTGATATTTTTTCTTGTTCAATGTTTACAATAGCCGTTTATAAATTCATTTGGGAATGAACAAATCAAAAATAAATTGCTCCCAAGATTCCCAAAAAAAAATATTAAAAATTAAAATAAAGGTATCGTCAACGTATCGGAACCAAACCTTAGGTTTCAATTCTGAAGATTCCAGAGCTACGGTTTCAAAGGCTTCCATGAAGATATTGGCAACGACAGATGAAAGAGGAGAACCCCGCGCTGAATTAAATCATTCGGAAAGCTCTTAGGAATAACGGTTACCGTGCTAGGGATATACAGTCTGCCATCAATCGCCATCTTCATCCACGGCCACCCAAACCTCCAAAACCCGATCCTCCTGTAGCAATAGTCTTTCTTCCCTATATCCACCAAGTCACCGACCGCATAGGAAAGTTTCTTTGAAAACAAAACATTAAAACAGTATTTAAACCCCCGAGCAAGATCTCACAGGTTCTTCCTTCAACTAAAGATAAATTAAACACTATGGGCCGGTTGCAGAAAGCAATGTTAAGTCTGGTGTTAGCTAACGTCGCGTCAAAGTGAACAAAATTGCATCATTAGTTACCATAAGCATTTGAGATTTGATTCGTTTTTGTTCACTTTGACGTCGCGTTAGATAACACCAGACTTAACATTGCTTTCTGCAACCGGCCCTATGTCATCTAAAAGTGTTTATAGAGTCCCTTGCTCTTGTAATGCTGCATACATTGGTGAAACAGGTCGTTCCGTGAAAACTCGCATCTCTGAGCACCAGCGCTGTCTCAAGTCAGGTCTTGTTTCATCATCGGCCATCGCCGAACACCAACGCGATACTGGCCATAAGATCCTTTTTGATGAAACTTTCATCATCTGCAAATCCCCATTCTTCTTTAGCAGAAAGATTCGCGAAGCCATTCAGGGCCGGCATCTTTATGTTTTCTCGTGTGTTGCTCTTACTTCTAAAGACAATAAATAGCAGAAATTCTAAAATGATAAGTAGAAACATCGTTTTTGTTCATGTCAAATACTCCCAAAATATTTAATTTAGATTTAATGCCAGTGTATATTAACTTAAAAATAATTTAATTAAAAAGATTCACAATTTTAGATGCCAATTAGTATTATATATATATTTTACGTTTAATCCCCAGGATGAAGTTTATTCCCGAGACAAAGTCGAGGGAAGAATCACATGTGGGATTTAATGACATCTTAGTACCAGCTTTTTAAGTTATCAAAATAAAGATAGTAGTGATGGTGACGAAACATACTTGGTAACTTAGCAATTTATTAGCACTGGGAGAGGGTAGAGGTGTCCCAATTTCACATGGTGCGTGGGAAAAGTATTCCCGGTAGGTGATGTTTAGTTGTGTGAAGGACCTGACAAAATATCAGGTATGTACTTTTAAATTGGGTTATAATATTTGAACGTTTGACAAGTATTTTTAGCTAGAAGTGTTATTTCTCAAACGTAAAAAATTGTAACCCAATTTAAAATTATTTACCCTACATTGTGCCAGGTTAGTTTTACATAACCCAACATCACCTACTGGGAATACTTTTTCCAAAGACAATGAACATTTGCGACACCTATACTAAGGTCTTTTTCCATGACCGGAAGTAGAAATCAGTTTCTAGGTTATGAATCTTGTTGCAGAAATATTCCTTGGGATTAAAAGTGGAACTTTAGTCCCTCAAGAGGACTTTATTGAAAATAATTTTTCAAAATGCCCAACTAATTCATTGAATAAAACATAATTAAATAAAACTAAATTTACCATCACATTATGTAGACACAACAAGGTCCACAGTTGAAATTCTGTAATTATTGTTGTCTCAAGTCTTCTTAATTTTTTGCACTTTTTAAAAAATACCTCAGAAAACGTAACTTGTAAATTGATAAAACCAGGTTATTATGCTGAAGAGAGTTGGAACTTGTTGAAGGTAAGAAAGTTTGGAGAGTGATTTGTAAACGGGATAGCCAGGCCTAACTACCACTTAAAAAATTTGCAGCCTATGTCAATTCACAGATGAATACAGCGTTTGAGATTGTATTAAAAATTAAGTATCATACACTAGCTAGAGATACAAAATATTGGTGTCGTGTTTTACTTATTTTAGGCGAACTGGTGACCTAGTAAATTATTTTCGACCTTCGTAAAATTATTGCCCCCGCACCCGCTAATTCCCATAACAAAAATATTTATCTACAGACACCAGCACAAATATGGTATATAATTACAACACGCTATATTTACCTACTTTATTCACCGGCAAGTGTTTTGAAACCCTAGCAACACGCCATTACGATGATAATGCAATAACCTGCGACGGTAATTTAAGTGTTTATTTGTGCAAAACTGGTGGTAAATAACTTACACGCACAGCACTAAACACTAACAAAGGCACTAAGCCACCTGTCTATTACAAAAAGCTCAACTATAATCGATAACTACAACCAACGCGCAGTTATAATCTGTAAGCATGTTTACGTCGCGGGCATTAACTACCTACTTTACCGGACATCACAAACCCGTCACGTCAGACACCTGAGGCCTGGTTTTTTAACTAGTAGTGAGCGTTGTCAGTTATTTATTTTGTCTGTTGTCGTCCGAGCTCCGGTGTGTTGCTCATATTGTTTCCTGTGTTGCTCGAGCTCGCAAGCAACACAACTGATGCCGGGCCTGAAGTCATTGAGATTTGCAAACACCCTAATAATCTCAATCGGGACGAAGGCTTTCCCCTTCCTTCTATGTGGAAAGTGCTAATTCCTAAGCCCCGCCCTCCGCCACTGAACCGCGACGGCGCTTGCCTATAAATTCTCGCCTTTCTTCTTCCAATAGTCAGTCGAGTTTCGCCTCTGGCGTGGTTAACACGTTGAGTTACCGTGCTCTTTTGCTTTTTTCCTCCTGATGAAGCCCCTTACGAAAGTGGGCGAAACATTGAGTTCTTCGATCTCAATCATGACACGGTCCAATCCCGGAAGTCGTTTGTTACTTAATGACAATGACCGTGAAAGCCTCAAAAATCGTCCTAACACATGGTTTTCAATGGCTTCCATCTTAGTTTTTGCACTTGAACACTTTTCTATTTTAGAATAAATAAAAAGTTTTGTGATCAACTTTGAAGTGCAAGATGTTGAATTGTATGACATGTAGTGGTTGGCCGTATGGAAAGCAAAAACAGCTTTTGCTGCTGTGACATTTCTTGCTTCTTCTGTGTTCGCGTCTGCGATAAAAAAGGAGTAACCTTCGAAGAAGATGCGCTGGCATAAATGACAAGTTTCTGTTTTGCTCATGATGTGTGTTTGATTAGGTTTTTTTTGCCATGGCTCACAGATATATAAACTCTAATAAAAAAATATTGGTTACATTTTCAATAATATCGTCGAACGGTTTAATAATGAAGAAATAGTATATTATGCAATGAGCATTTAATGACAGCTATTCAGATTGTGTCTGAGAATATGAGAGGCTTAATAGCCATTTTATCTACGACTAGTTATAATTTATAAAAACTATTCATTAGCATAAAATTTGCTTTATTATAAATGTAGACTGGTATTGAATAGTGTGCCCATAAATTTATCGATTTATTTTGCTTGACAATTCTTCCAAGTAAACAATTTCTGAATCTTCTTCTGTGTGCCTTATCCGCTCAGAAAACTTTGGCTATCATTATAGCGATCAAGACTTTGTTAACAGCCGCTCGGAAGAGTTCATTGGATGTTTTACCATACCACTGGCGTAGGTTCTTCAGCCAGGATATTCTTCTTCTACACGGTCCTCTTTTGCTGTTTATTTTACCTCGAATGATTAGTTGGAGTAAGGCATATTTTTAATTACGCATGGTGAGCCCTAGATATTAAGATTCCTTACTTTAATGGCTCTCATCAGTTCTCTGTCCACTCTCATTATTTTTAAGACTTCGTTGTTAAGTCACATGTTCTGGCCAGCTGATTTTCAGAATTCGTCGAAATACCCACATTTCAAATGCTTCAATTCTCTTGGTAGTAGCTTCCGTGAGTGTCCAGGACTCCACACCGTATAGCAAAACTGAGTACACGTAGCACCTAACTATTCTCATATGCAGTTGTATTAATAGAAAGCACATCACGCATTTTTAAGAATATTGTTCTTGCCTTTTCTATTCTTTGATTTATCTCTCTTACCAGACCAAGTCTTTCCACACTTTACAATTCAACATTTTTCGCATAGTCTTGTGACCACGTCGGCGCTGTTATTCTTAGTGATTAACATATATTTGGTTTTATTCGTGTTCAGACTTATTCCGTATTCATCTCCCACGTCTATGACTCGATCTAAAAGTTGTAAGTCCTCCATCGGCATACCTCAAAGTTTTAATCAAAATGCCACTGATGTTCATTTCATTTGGTAGGTATATCTGAAACAATAAAGAAGCCGACCTGCGATTAATTAATAAAATTAATCGATGGCAGTAAAAATCGCAGATCAACCCCCTTACCGTTTATACACCACAGCAGCTCTGAAAACTCTTTACTTACCGCGATGGCCGAGCTAACTCAATTTAGGCCCCCGTAGGTTCAAATCATCAGCTGTGTACCCTGGAATTTCTTCAAAAAAGGAAAGGAAATAAGCGCCAGAAATCAAAAGATTTCAAAGAATTAAAATGAACTACAAGTGACTAGCGTTTAATTAATAATTAATAAATGGACTTGTAGAGTGAGTAATAAATAAACAGAATAATTAAAATGCAATTAAAGTCGAGACAAGGTTGTGTACATTAACTGAAGGGTGCGACACGCATAAAAATCAAAAACCCCTTTCTGGTTATTCTAATAACTGTAACTTGAAATCAATCGTGGCATGTGCATACCTCAGTCATTTCATAAAACCTTTCTGTTTAGGCTATTGAAATAAAAAAGGCGTGAATGCACCTTTTACAAAGGGCCTATTAAACACCAAAATTACAGCTTTAATGTTGATCAAGATTAAATATAATAATATCCAGATACATATCAAACAAAGGCATGAATTAAATTGAACTATATAATCAAGTAATGACAGTGATTATGAATGCGAATCTTTTGGTTTCGCAATTCAAATTCCAAATATTAAATATAATTAACGGAAAATAATTGTAAACAGCCGAGCCAAACCAATTCGAAGACCGGGACAACCATCTGCTTTGAATGTACTGATTACCGCTAAGGGCGGCACTAACCTTGAGTTCCTGGCACTCGCTAATCACTGACGGGAAAACTGGTCAGGGGTTGCTATACCAAACAGCCAGGAGTTCCCTTAATGGGCCCGTGATCGAAGCATAATCACTTCTCAGGTTGAAGCATTAAGACTGGACATTATCCGGCGGAGTCGAAAATTAGAGAGGCACGGCGGCCTAGCGTCCCAGATCGAATTTTCAGGTTTAAACTATTATATAAGAGCTAAGAGAAAATGTAATTACTATGGGAATAACAAAACAGAAAAGCGCCATCGTACCTGATCATAATCAGCCCTTGGGAACACAATGCTCATAAAAATTGGTTGAGCGCACGTAATTTGACTTAAACAATCAAACCTCAGCCGCGCCGATGACAGCGGGCTCAGGCGAAGACAGCAAGTGCCTCGGCGAAAAATTCGCTTCCAAAGGAAAGCTCGCATTACAACGGCCAGTAATAAGAGATAGTACGGGTCGAAAGTGCATCGCGCGAACGAAAGGAACTCGATCCAGGTACAAAATAAGCTGCTTTGGAAAATTTAAGAATTTGAAATGCAAAGGATTATAATTCAAATAAAAATATACAGGTTAGGCCTGAAATAATTGGATAATTTTCGAAACAATTAAGCGAAGCCAAGAAATTGTTTCATATCAATATATTTATTACTTCTTTATTGCGAGCGCCTGTAAGTGGACAGGTCGCATCGTGAGTGAGACAGACAACCAACTCTTCTACGTACTTGGTGAGCTGTGCGCAAGCGTCGTCCGTGCGGTGGGGAGGTGAATCTCATGGTAAAGTTTAAAATTCGCTTCTAAAGGCGGCTTCGAATTCTCAGGCATGCGCACAAGAGGTGTAGTACTCAGAGTGGGAATATGTCGGCGCCGTAATGTTTTCGCCCGTTCCCAGATCCTACTAACAATATAGAAGTAATACATATATGTGTATAGGTATATCGTTCAGCGCTTTATTAAATATTGAATAGAAGTGGAGACAAGACACAGCCCTCTCTCACTTCCCTACAGATGTCTACTTCTTCTGTTAACTGTCCTTCAACTCTTACCGATGCTCTTTGACCGTAATAAAGATTTTGTATGATTCTTATGTCAGCCTCGTCAATACCTCAACAACTCTCAAACGCGTTTAACGCCAAACAAATTGCAACGGTGGCTTGCTGTGACCTAAGTAAAGCCTTTGACACTATAGACCATGGGATTTTACTAAAAAAACTGGAGGCTTACGGTGTCGGAGGGCACCCACTAAAAATATTTGAAAGTTATCTACAGAACAGACAACAGAAAGTAGCGTATAACAACAAAGAGTCCAGTTGGAAATCAGTAACACATGGCATACCGCAAGGGTCTGTCTTGGGTCCTGCCCTATTCGTAATTTACATCAACGATCTGCCAACCCACTTAGAAGCAGATGAAGTAGCCATATTTGCAGATGACACGACTATAATAAACGCCAGTGATAACACAGAACATCTCAAGACTAAAACAGAAAACTGTCTCAAGCAAGCCAAAGAATGGTTCTGTGCGAACATAATGAAACTGAATGTAAGCAAAACTCAGTTACAAGACTTTAACACCAAACCATCAACGAGAACCGAATATGTTAAACTGCTAGGTCTCTATTTAGATCCCAGTCTGAAATTTGACATTCACACTGAAAATATTACGAAGAAATTATCCTCCTACATATACGCCCTTCGTAAACTTCAGCGAGTGGCAGGTTATTGTGCAGCCAGGGAGGCCTATTTTGCTTTCATCCATAGTACCATCTCATATGGGCTCAATCTGGGGAAGTTCTTCTGGAGCACATGATGTCTTTCTGAAACAAAAAGAAGCCATTCGAATACTATGTAACGCAGAATACAGAAGCAGCTATAAACAACTATTTATCAAAGAGAAAGTACTTACTTTGTATTCGTTGTATATACTTACTTGTTTAGTTTACGTCCACAAACGCCAGCATCGGTTTTAAATACCTAGCGACATACATAACCACAACACGAGAAACAAAAACCATCTGATAATACCCTACCACAGGGTTAACTGTGCCCAATTGGGAACAAACTATGTATGTGTCAAAATGTTCAACAAGTTGCCTCAACATGTAAAAGACCTTCAAGCGAACAAATTCAAAATAGTGCTGAGAAACTACCTTGTGGAAAAATGTTTCTACAACTTTACAGACTTTTTAAATTCACCTCTGCATGATCTCTAAAATAACCTTTATTTATAATAATTATGTGTACTTAATATTTATTCTTTTAATTGTAAAATGTTATATTAGTTTCATGTTTTATTACACATTGCTAGATGTATTTGTTTGACTTGTCATGTGATATGTTGATGATAAATAAAATGAATTGAATTGAATACCTGTTGTTCTTAGGATGTTGATTAATTTGTCATGTTTCACCATGTCAAATGCTTTGTTAAAGTCTATAAAACATACGTGCACATCAGCATTGACGTCTCTGCATCTCTGTATGAGTATCTGAAGGGCAAACAGAGCTTCCCGTGTTCCCATTCCGTTCTTAAAGCCGAACTCACTGTTTCCACTATGAAATTCAAGTTTTCTATATATCCTTTCGTGGATTATTTTTAGGAACATTTTCAAGAACTGACTCATGAAGCTGATTGTACAATAGTCCTCACATTTCTTTAATTTCGATTTTTGGGGAAAGCGAGGAACACGGATTTGAGCCAATCGTAAGGTATAGTGCTGCTCTGAATAGTTTTAACGTTTCAGGTGGAATTTCATCTGGCCCACATACTTTTCTTTCCTTCAATTTATTTATAGTCTTTTCAACTTTTTGTATTATAGGAGGTCGAGGAGATTTCACCATTGGTTCATCTGGTGAAGTTCGATTGTCGTCAAAAGCTGATTTATGTATGTTTTCCAGGTTTCTAATTTTTTTTCTATACTCTGTATAATCTGTCCAGTGTCATCATATAAGTTGTTAATATTGCTGATGAAGTTCGATTGTCGTCAAAAAGCTGATTTATGTATGTTTTCCAGGTTCGTAATTTTTCTTCTATACTCTGTCTAGTGTTATCATATAAGTTGTTAATATTGCTTGTACGCTCACTTCCTAGACTCATTTTAATTTTCTTATGCATTGCAAATGTGTCATGTTGTTTATCCATTTCTTCGATTTCAATACATTCTGCATTAAACCATTTTTCTTTACCTTTTTTAATTTTTCTTCGTATTTCTGTGTTTTTCATTGTATTTTATTTGGTCCTTGTTTTTTAATTGGCGTCTTCCATCATTTGGTGCCATCCATTTTTTCTTGACCGTTTTTTCATTGTCTCATTTTAAATGTGTTTTTGATATTTCTGAAGTTATCGTCTTTATGTCTGTCCATCTTTCTTCAACACTTTCGTATTCTTTGTTTTCTAGCTCACTGAATTTAATCCATAATTGTTGTGACATACTTTCTCTTATGGAAGGGTCTTTAATTTTGTTTACGTCCATTCTTGGTCAGATCAATCCAACGGAAAAGTTTTTACAGATTTTATTGTTTCTGTAGCTTTTGTTTATTGTAATGAAATCTATTTGATTTCGTATAACTTTATCTGGACTATCTGCTGGTGATCTCTATGTATATAACTTTCTTTTCGGTAATTTGAAGAACGTATTACTCACTATAAGTTGATTCTCCTGGCAAAATTGCCATTCCTCATTTCCAGACCAAACTTTCCAACAATATCACCATCCCTTCCTGCTCCGATCTTCGCATTAAAGTCACCTATAACCATTGTGATATCTTCTTTTTTTGTTTGCTTCCATGCTTCTTGCACATTTCGATAGAACTGCTCGTACCACTTGATCGTCATGTTCGCTCTGTGGGGCATATACTTGTATTGTAACATTTTTCCCAGCGCGAACGCGGTTTTGGTTAATTAAAAATTAATTCACGCATTCTCCGTGGCTTAAAGCACATTAGAAGTCTGAGCGTTTCATTCCTGTACGCACGAACTGCGATATGTGACGTCATCGCGGACCAACTCAGGTACACCGGCGTGCACTCGATAGAGAAACTAGAATAATCCGCTGATTACGCCAGCTAGAGCTATATAAAGAGGAAGCAGAGCCACTGTAAAGCAGAATTCTCCTGAACCTATTCCCTCACCTAGCTCTGTACATCTGGAGGGCGCTTATAGTGCTTATCAAATGAACTCCTGCCTAACAATTTCCTAGTTCTATTCATTCAGAGGGTGCCTCGAGTGCTCGTCAGTGAATTTCCCGAGCCAAAACACCTGAGCCTACGTTCCCAAACCACTAATTGCAACGCTACCGACATAACACAAGCGCTGCGCAAAGCTCGCATCTTGGGGACCAACCTGTATCTATCACTAAACGATAGCCCGCATCGGAGCAAACCCAGCGCTCACAAATTCGCCATATAAATTCTCAGGCCGCTTTACGACAATCGCAGCCCACTTACCTGGACGCCGCAGCCTTTCCAAAAGCTGTCGAAGGTCCCATCGAAGTTGCACTCAAATGTAAACAAGAATAACCTTGTAGCCGCCGCTTGAAGTTATCGTCAGCTCGACGCACGTGGGGAACATTAACACAACCAGCAACAGGTATAGGTTTTGCATATTATAATTCTGCCTTAATTTTGGAAGTAAACGAATTGAGTTTATTCGTGCACTGTAACCGTATCCACGGCGGTCATTAATCTGTCAAATTTTATGCAAGTAGTTCGAATGTATGTCAGGATGCGAGGCCGACTTCGAATCAAGGGTGGTCCACTAGCACCATCCTGGGACCACGGACCGCTACATTGACCGAAAAGTACCAGATTTATTTTTGTTATAAACATTGTTACATTTCATTTTGTCTTATGAATTAAATATAATTTTATATGTTAATAGCTAGTGAAATTATAGGTTTATAAAGTTATTCTGAGTGCTTTACTGTGTTACAAAACTTGAGTGTAAGAAAGATATGTTTGGCAGTCTGAGCTGCCTGGAGCCAGTATCCACCTGGCAATTTGTAGCAATCTCATTAATCATCTAAATTAAATTAAAATAGCCAGCACAGGCTACAGTATTAAATTTAGTTTTACTGGTTTAGTATTGATTTGTAACAGTGCAACTCGAACTGAAATTGGTATGAAATTTAATAAAAGCCTTTTTGACTTTTGAGTCTATAATGAATCCTACACCGCTCTAATGTCGTCGCCTGAGTAGTATATATGGTATTCGTCCATGTTACATTTTCCAACATTGGGCCATTGGGATTTCTCTGGCTGACGACCTGGGAGGCCCTGTAGTCTAATTGAGATTGTCCTCCGCTGCCGGATCTTGGTTTCCAAGCTCCATGATCAGTAACTCTTTGTACTACATGTATAGTCGCCATGATGATTGTACTAGGGATGTCCTTGCGGACCTTTAATGCGGTAGTCATCCCGCGGCTTTCCACATCCTTATGCCATTGACTGCTTGAACTTATCAGTTCATCCGCCTTTGAAGCCAATTTCTTGGTCTCAGGACAAAAGAGTGCCCTTTCCTCAGTTTGCTCGTGTGACTGAATAATTTCTGAATAAGATATTATTTTTATATTCAGTCCATAAATTGCTTATAACATTTTTCACACATCTTCCTCGATTTTTGAAATAATAGATTATTAATATTATGTTTGTTATTACAGCTGGGTATTGTAAATAACTATGTCTTTAGGAAAATTAGGCAGCCAATTTTTTCTTCTTCTTTATACATTTATTTAACGTTCCATCAGCTTAGCCGACTTCTTCAGAAATACACAATATATTAGTATATAATAAGCTAAAAACGAAAATGTAGTTAAAACAATGCATACTTATTCTTACCTCACGTAATATCAACTGAAATTTTTTTTGGATTATAATGTTATAAATGGTTAAAACTAATAATTCTTACAATATCGATTGGAAAGATATTTAAAATGAATGTAGAAATTAAAATTTGTAAAATGTCAGATGTCAATTTTGAAATTTAAACATTTGTGAAGGATATCTTGATAAAAAAAATTATTTCTATTTTATGGGATATCTTGATATTAATATTAATATTATTATTATTATTGGAGGTAGAAAGGCAGCTTTAAGCGGATATATCCACATATGATACATTATATTGCATTATGTTGTATCATGTTTGTTAATAGTTAGTTGTTTTATTGTATTGTATTTTTTAAAAATTAAAGATTATTTAGAGAAGGTTATAGTAAATAGAATGAAGATTATCTATGTCAGTTTTGTAAATAATAGAATTTGGATTTTTTTTTATTCAATCATTTCATATACATATAAGGCGTTTTTGTAGAATATTTTCTTTTTGCAATATTTTAGGTGAGTCAAAATTAAAATTATGATAATTATCAACTGCATGGTCAGAGAGAGCAGTATTTGGTTTATTTGGGCTTAACATTTTTGTTTTTAAGATTTTGTTTCGTTTGTCTATATATTTAGCATTGCAATTATTACAATTAATTTGGTAAACAATATTTGATTCAGATGGAATTTTGGTTTTATCTTTTAGAATGTTAAAAAATTGATTTCCTATTGTATTGTAATTTTTAAAAGAGATATTAAAATTGGTTTTTGTTTGTTAATATTTTACTTAAACGTAGTGACAGTTTTGGTATATATGGTATTGAAATGTAAATTGGATTTTTAATGTCTTGGTTATTATTAAACTCTTGTCCTAAACAGTTAGGGTATAAATTGATAGTTGAATTAATATTATTTGTGTTATTATTTTTAAATTTATTTATTCTTTTTTAATGTGGTGTTAATGAAGTCAATAGGATAATTATTTTTACTACTTTCTTAATTTTTATGATATTATCATTATGAAATTTATTTGAAGATAATAAAATTGCACGGTCAATTAAACTATTAATTACACTTCTTTTATATTTTATTGATGTTTGAGAATTATAGTTTAAGTATCTGGCAGTTTTAATTTCTTTTCTATACCAATTTGTTTGAATTTTATTATTTTCTGTTCTTATTAAAGTTAGATCAAGAAAATTATAGATTTATTTATATTTTCATTCCACCTCGATTATCAAAGATCAACAATGGATGTAGGCATGGTTACCACACGATACTGTGCTGCTATTGGTCAATTTAGTAGTCTTAATGAAAATCTGTACCTTAATGGATGTTATTAAGTACAGGTAGTGAGTGCATATTAATAAGTGCATTAAAGCATGAGAGCAGTAAAACCAATAAAATGAATTGTGGCAAGGAAACAATGGAGAGAGGATGTGGAAGAGGATATTAGACATATGAGTACGAAGAGATAAAAGATAAAGGCACAGGATAGGGCAGCAGAATGAAGAGTCGTAGAGCAGACCTACAACAAGGACTTTTAACGCCGTGCCGGTTACATAACAAAATAATTCAAAGTTAAGAAAAAATTAACAATTGACTATGCGTTCTTTTACTTCATCTGCTTATTATTTAAAACCAAAGAACGAAATAATACCAAGTACTAATAAGTAAATTGGTTTCCTTACAAAATCAAAGAACAACGTATTTTTAAATAACATTTATTTTTAGCATAGGTATACATAGTTTATATATAATATGGCACAAGTGACAAAACATTAAAAAGTCCAGTCGACCCAGTATCATAATAGATTGAATAATCTTACATACACCACTACATGCTAGATTACAAACCGGCCCATAGCCGTTAAAAAATTATAAAAAATAAAAGTAACCGTAATTTTACAAATCCACCAATTTTGTATATTCACAATTTTTGTACCGACGTTAGATATTTGGTTAACCACTTTAGATATTGCTAAATATCACACAACAAACTTAAAACTAAACAACGCAAAGCTAGATACACACCCTCTTATCCCCATAGTGAAGCTATTCGTGCGAGAAGAACTGCAGAGGAGTTGCAGGAGAAATGTAATTGTCGTACGCAAATGAAGAGACGAAGTAGTAAAGGAGAGGTCAAGACTCGTACAACAACCTTTGATAGTGCGGAAAGACCTCCCAGGTAGGAATGTGCAGTCCGAATTCTAGCGCCACCAGCACAGCAAACTCAGAAGCGAATAAGTCCTTACGATTTAATCTAAATACATTCTCAATTCTCTCAATGAGCGCCTTGAGGGCGTCTCCTTTAATGTCGTTCAGTTTGGCAGAGAGGAGTAAGCTCGCAGCTGCACACAGCTTGCGGTTCTGTTTGTTTATCAACCCGCGGAGTATGAGTTTTTCAAAGTACACGTATGCTTGGCCACTGTCACCAGTTCGATGCCACTTCGGCTTTTGCTATTTTTCGCATCTCCTTTTTAATGCTGTAAAAAAAGAAACTGTTAAATGAGACAATTTATTATTACGTTATTTACTAATACTGTTATTGCATGTAATATATAAGCCATCGCTCAGAGTAACTTTATTTTCTGAGACCGAGCGTTTACTAGTCACCCAACACAAGCCTTTTTTGTTTTGTTACTAAATTTGTTTTTGTGTCAGTGATAATAATATGGCTTAAATGATATCTCACAAATGCACAACTTCCTACTAGAATTAGACACGTTCTCTAATGAGGAGAAACTAAGGAATTTCTGGTTAAATCCACAAGAGATTACATAGCAGAAAGTAGCAGTTCCGGTTCAAATTCTGAAGAACCTAATAGAAGAAATAGCAATGATAGTTTTCTTCATAATTATCCGTTTAATAAAAAGTTGGATCAAGGAAAACTTGGGACTTAGTTTCTGGGGACTATCGTTTCTCAACATACTGGTGTCGTACATAATTTTGCTATTGTGTTAAAGAGAAGAATTCAGTAGATGATTACAACTATGGGTTATCTTGTAGTGTATGTCGCCCACTTTGAACTACCGTTCGTAGAACGCAGGTGGGATTTAAATTTGACAACAATATTTTTTGTACAAAGGTATGAATTTAGGTGGCTGCAGTTTAAGATTTGTGTGTCCTTCATACAAAAATGTGTGTAGACAGTAACAAGAGGGTTAATTTATCTCTGCTTCCTATATTATTGGCTCTAGGAGCGGAAGTTCAAAGTGGGCGACGTACACTACAAGATTACGTAACTAGTTTATTAATTATAAGGTTAGCGGTGATTGTAACAGACTTTGTGGGACATAAATTGGCTGCTGAGTAACAACCGGGTTAGAATGCATGTTTGACTTAATGGGTAGATATACAGATCCATGGAAATAAGACATTTTCTCGGTTTACTCTCATGGATGGATCCAGTACAGTGTCTCAAGTTAAGACCCTACTGGTCAAGAATATAGCTCTCAACGTATCCAAAAACTAGACTGAAAGAATTAAGAAAGTTATAAGAGGGCAAGAGGACACCCAAATTATTAGTAGTACTACTGACTTTCAAAGAAGAGGGTCCGGATGCATGGAACGCATAGAGGAGAAGATACACTAAACCAAAATGACAATGGAAAGTGGAGTAATATACCCATAAACAATAATAGACGGAGATCATAACGAATACGTATTGAGAAACTTTGAAAATCCACAGATGCAGAAGTAATACAAAAATCTAATTGAAAGAAAATTTTTGTATATTGAATAGATGAAGAAGACGAGGAATGGGATTTAAATGATAGATGAGCAATAATTAATAGAATTGGCAAAGGAAGCAGTGGGATAAGGAAAACCACAGGTTAGGAAAGAATGGTGGAATGAGACGGAAAATAAAATTAAAGAAAAAATTAGCCTGGAAGAAGTATAATAGAACAGGGAGAGACTACACCTTTTTCAATTCTAATTCAGAAAGTGTAAATTGTAATTCAGAAAGTGTAAAGTGTAATTCATAAAGTATAAATTGTAATTAAGAAAAGTGTAAATTGTAATTCAGAAAGAGCAAATTGTAAATTCAGATTAGTGAATTGTAATTCAGGTGTAATTTGTGATTCAGATTAGGTCAATTGTAAGTCAGAAGTGTAACTTGTAACTCAGAAACCAATGTATGTAACATTGTCGGACAGGTCGATTTTAATTTTGGTTAAAAACAATACACTTTAAAATTTTCTACATTAAGATTAAAGAAAAGTTAGCTTGGAAGGAGTATAATAGAACAGGCAGAGAACCACACCTTTTTCATTGCAATTCAGGTGTAACTTGAAATCAGATTAGTGAATTTAATTCAGAAAGTGTTAATTTTGATTCAAATTAGTCAATTGTAACTCAGAAAGTGTAACTTGTAACTCAGAAACCAATGTATGTAATATTGTCGGACAGGTTGCTTTAATTTGGTTAAAAACAATATACTTTAAAATTGTCTACATTAGGATTAAAGAAAAAAGTTAGCTTGGAAGGAGTATAATAGAACAGGCAGAGAACCACACCTTTTTCAATTGTAATTCAGAAAGTGTAACTTGTAATTCAGATTAGTGAACTGTAATTCAGAAAGTGTAAATTGTAATTCAGAAAGTGTAAATTGTAATTCAGAAAGTATAAATTGTAATTAAGAAAAGTGTAAATTATAATTCAGAAAAGTGCAAATTGTAATTCAGATTAGTGAATTGCAATTCAGAAGGTGTAACTTGAAATTCAGATTAGTGAATTTAATTCAGAAAGTGTTAATTTTGATTCAGATTAGTCAATTGTAACTCAGAAAGTGTAACTTGTAACTCAGAAACCAATGTATGTAATATTGACAGGTTGCTTTAATTTTGGTTAAAAACAATATACTTTAAAATTGTCTACATTAGGATTAAAGAAAAAAGTTAGCTTGGAAGGAGTGTAATAGAACAAGCAGTGAACTACACCTTTTTAACTGTAATTCAGAAAGTGTAACTTGTAATTCAACTTAGTAAATTGTAATTCAGAAGGTGTAACTTGTAATTCTGAAAATGTCAATTGTAATTCAGATTAGTAAATTGTAATTCACAAAGAATAAATTGTAACTCAGTTAAGCATCAATTGTAATTCAGATTAGTAAATTTAATCTCAATTACAAGTTACACTTTCTGAATTACAATTTACTAATCTGACTTACATTTGACACTTTCTGAATTATAATTTAATAATTACAAATAACAAGTTACACTTTCAGAATTAGAGAAAAATATGTAAATAAAGGAAATAAAGAAAACATGTAGTCAATCGAACTAAGATGGATAGTTGGGGAAAATTTGGAGAAGTAATAGACTCAGCATACAGGGAAAATTAAACGAACATTCTAGAGAATGATTAAGAGTCTAAGAAAGCACAAGCAAAAGAAAGAAGAAATATAAAGGATACAAATGGAGTATTAAGACAATACCTGAAGAAATATTAGAAGCCTAAAGAGAATATTTCAAGGAAAAATTTGAAAAACAACAACCAGAAGAAAAAAACATAATAGATCTGAGAATTGGGAACCCATTGGATATTATGAAGAAGGATGTAACTGAAGGAATTACATGACTAAATGGAAAGACTTGTGGAAAAGATGAAATAATGCCAGAGATGGTGAAATGGGGTGAGAAAGGACAGGAAGATAGCTATGGCAATATGTACAAGAAAATATATCGCAACAGTAGTTGAAAACATATATGGAATAGTCAGAGGTGCGCAAGAATGTATGAAAGCCGTAGTCGAAAATGAAGGAAAAACACAAAAAGATAATACGTAAGGGAATACGGGTTTTACCCACGGGCAATATGTTAACCAAACAGACCACTTAATGGTATGCATTAAACTCAACAACAAAGTGTCTGAAGAAGTGAAGACTACAGTGGCTGGAATAAGAAGAGATGAACTATAATGAAAAAAGAAGGTGCTCAAACAGATTGTGAACAAACAAGAAGAACGATATTAGGTCCTTATAAGACACCATCAATGCACAGGGACTTAGTTGTATGGTACCATACATCATAGGTACAGAAAGAAAATTAACTGAATGGAACGCCACAGAAACCCAACCAAGAGTAGTTGGAGGGACGAGGTCATCAAGGACATACAAGTAATGGGAATAAAAAAATGGAAGGAAAAGATTACAAATAGGAAAGAATGGAGACGAGTGGTACAGGAATCAAAAACTCAAAATAAATTACATCGAATCAAAGGGATATTGGGGAGTGATCTACCTAAAAATGGATCCGAAAAGCTCCTAGGAGCTTCCTCAGGGATGCATGCTTTCATCATCACGTACATACATGGGAAAGGAAGATACTAAAACTTACATTTGCTGGCATCCAGAGGGAGATTGCTGTAGATGAAGAACAAACAAGGAGATTTAGGCAAACTGTTAACAACCATACATCATCAAAATCGTAAAGCAAGCTCGAATATGATGACAAGGCCATGTATCTGAATGTAAAATAACATAACCCAACTAAACGAACCAGGAGGGACGAGTAAAAAAGGCAGACCAAAAAAACTGGCAACAGTGCAGTGAGTGGTTTTAATTCTCAGCACCAATCTGAGTGCTTCACTGAACCTCTGAGAAATAAAACCGAACAGTGCGGACAGGAGAAGTGAGGTAGAAGGAGCATGAGAATTATAAAAAAGTCGAGGAAAGGAAATACATTGCCAGATTGCCCTTGGATAGTGTATAACAGGAAAATCCCAAAGTCTAGTAAATGAGCAGGAAAATAACAAAGGGATAGAGCAAGTAGTGTGGGGTCGATTTTTGAGTACATAAGAGAAAAAGAGAAAGAGGAGCAACAGCACACCCTGTAAGTTTGCAAGTATCACCAATAGGAGTAAATCACCCAATAGGAGTAAATCACAAGAGTAAGAAGATATTAAGAGCGTCTACAAAAAAGGACAAAAAGGATGACTTAAGAGAAGGAAACATGGAAAAATTGAAAAAGTTACATTGAAGGGCTGTGAAATAAAAATGGGTCAGGTTTTTGGGAGAAAGCTGTAAGAAGAAATGAAGACAAGAGAGAGTACTGGAAACTTGAAAAGCAGCAGCTCTGATGCACAATATATAAGTTAGAGAAGAAGCTAGAGGCACAAGACAAAATTAAGAAAATGATCAAAAATATGAAAATAAACAAAGAAAATCTAAAACAAGAAGTTGAAGAATTCTTAAGGAAGGCAGTGAGAGTAAGAGTTACATTAAAGAAGTCGTAAAAAGTTGGTAAAACAGAGGGAAGAGAGTGAAAAGAAGAAAATACTGAAGAGTACAAGTAAACTAAAGGGGAAGAAAGTATACATAGATAATGATTTAACAGCAAATGAAAAGATCAGAGAAACGACAAGAGGGGAAAGTAGAGTTAAGGTGGGTTACCAAAAGCTGGCAATAAGTTAGCAAGAATATGAATGGACGATAGAGGTTAAACTCGAGCTAAGGAGAGGCCACTATACAAGTTCAAAAAACTGAAAAGGAAAGAGAGGGTACACCAATTCTCTCAATTGCCTACCGTACAACCAGAACAAGAGAATGGAAAAAACGAATAAGCAAAATAAACTAATCGTGAATGTAGATTAGACACATGGACTATTTGAGGTATAAATTGGAAAGAACATGAATTAATACAATAGTACAACAAAAACAAAAATACAAATAATGGGAATAATGGAAAGCACAAAAGAAGGAGCAAGGATGTATTGAAATTGAAGACCACATATTATTATATAGCGAAGTGAAAGAAGAGGAGAGGGCAAAAGCGAAAATAGTGAGAGAATAATGACTGTCGAAATATAGGCTACGTAAAAATGGGCAGGAAAATGCCAACGATGAAGTCTACGCACAACTACAGGAAGCAGTAAGAGAAGAAAAGGGGTCGCAAATACCAGTAGGAGATCAGAATGGAAGAGTTGGAAAAGTTATGAATGAATGTGGAAATGTGATATAGTGAAGAGGTAATGACTATAAATGTTACCAGGGTATTGGAATTCTGCATAGGAAATAATATGGCAATAACAGCATAAGGTACAAACACAGAGAGAGATATATAAATACACCCGAGAAATGAAAAGTCAATCAACTGAAATGGTTTGGACACTTGGTTAGAAGGTTAGGTGAAAGATACCAGAGAAAGATGTGGAAAATGTAGACCACAGCAAATAGAGGAAGAGAAAGACCAAAGCTAATCTGAACTGGAGGAAAACAATCATGCTTACACGACAAAGGAAAGAACTAGAATGGGGTCAGAACTATGGCACAAAATAGGAAGGAATAGAAGACATTTATGAAGAATTCCAACAGACCTCGACAGCAACCAACTGGTATAAAGATGAGGACAGGATTTAGTAAGTAAGCAGCGGAAAACAAAAAGTGAGTAGATCTAGGAAAACTGAGCAGAGAAACTACCCGAAATAAGATGGAAAGAAGAAAGTCAATCCAGGAGATGACTGGAGAGAGAAAACAGTGGAAGAAGTTGATCTCCACATAGACACTGACATTATAATAAGCGGCTCTGTTTCCATTTGCCGGATTCTTTTCACCGGAATTCGATTCGCGAAATCCGTTACACTGGAAGTGTTTTGACCAGAATGCATTTCGCCAGATATCAAGATCAAGGACACTATGCTGATCGTGGGGACAACACCGACCGTGGTAGTGAAAAAGAATTATCAAAGGCTGCAACTAACTTAAACAGACTAGAACGAGACACAGTACTTTGCTCAATTTCGTTATATGACATGCTCCCTACAATCCGGCGAAACGGAATCTGGTAAACAGCTTTCCGGTGAAATAATTATCCGGCGAAAAGAATTCTGCCGAGTCGAAATCCGGCAAATGGGAAGGCCACGTAATAAGCAAATCTGCCAGCATCTTAAAACTGTCAAATTTTTTAATACTGCATAATGGAGGCTTTATTTTATTTAAAAACAACAAGCTTACATTTACAGGTGAAAGCAGTGTCACTGCTACCTGTAAATAGTTTTTTGTAATACCTACTTGTTAAATATTTCTTTAAGGACTGTTTACTACTACGTAAGCAACCTCTTTATGGCCGCAGACCGTAAAAAGTGTCCGTAAAGACCACGGCCTGCTAAATTGCGTGCCCAACGTTACAGTGACGTTTGTCACCTGCTTACAGCCACACACAAAATTGGAAATAAATTACATTTATAAACAACAGTTGCACCGTCCTACGCACCCTCGATCATTCTAAAACGTTATTACACAAATCTAGCGTTTCATATCCTTCTGTCCGCCAGTAAAAACCCTTTTACCAAACTAGTAATATTAAATACTAGGTATAACAAATAATAAAAAAACCGCTTACCTTCTCAGCTTACTAAGAGTTAGCTGTATATGAGGAAACCGATCTTTGAACTTATCATTGATTTCCTTCTTCAAATCTGAGGGTCTGACGTAGTCTATGACCGACGTCATGTAGGAGCTGAATGTCAGCAGCGTCCTGTGCTTTCCTGCGATCAGCTCGGGATCGTCGAGTAGGTTGGGAGAGTACATGAGCATAGAGGATTCCTCTTTGGAATCAGGTGGAGGCGAGGCCGGCATTACGTGCGCAGTGCCTCTTTGTGCCCCCTGGTCGTATGAAAAACACCTGCAACGACAGCAGGAGTTTTATGAATGCTTACAGAATGTAAAGTTTCTCTATGATTTTCTACTCAAGCTGACAGAGTTTTCAATAGTGTAGCGATGACATGAAGCAGCTGCATTTGTTTTGAACGGTAAGCCTTGGCTCAACTTAATTTAAATTAAAAATGTGCAATGTGGATTGGAGACAAAAGACATAAAGATAAAGGTTTCTATAATTTTAATGTTATTTATATAATATTTATTTAAGTACTAGTTGTACAAGGTTTGTATGAATACTAGAAGTCTTTCAGTTTGTAAAGTACACCGCGTCATAGGTGCGCAGAACGCTAGAAACATCCGGACGAGTCCATTACGTTCAACAAGGTGTTCCGTTGTTGTATTCAGTTCATTGCCGTTCGTCTTGTCATTTCGCTTTCTCGTGTGTTTATCAAAGCTTAACTCTACTCGCTTTTTATAACAGTACTTTTCAGATCTAAACAGTTAGGATTGGGATTATTTTCAAGTAAGTAAAAATTTTCGTTTATACAGTATGAATTTGAGGTTACGATTACCTTATACGCTTGATTAAACGCATACACTGCAAACTACGCTACGCCACTGATACCGGTTATTGGCGCATAACTGTAGCCACGCCTATGTACTTCTTGCTTTGACGCCACTCTAGTACCCGTTTTACAATTTAAACATAACCAAGATTTTTTAATTCCCAAAGTCCCGAGCTTATCTTTCAGCGGGAAGGATGCTGGCAGGCTGGATGTTTTAAGCTCAACTCGTGCTGTTGGTGTGAATTGGGTCAATTATTTTCGTTTTTCGCCGAAAGAAGATTGAGAACTTGTTAGTACAGTGTACGTGTTTCTGACCAAGTATTAAGTTTCTCATGTGTCAATTTATTATCGAATAATCACAACTTCTGTAATGCTTAAACCTTTAGAGGGGTTCCTTTCTCAATAATCAACTTGCCGTCAGACTCCAGAGTCGATATTAGTCCCAGGATTTTGAATACGTTTTTCTTTGACCCCACCAAATTACCTTCTCCTTGGGTTCGCTTTACCCCAACCAAGGCGACAGCCTTTCAACAGCACAAAGTTAATCCTTTGAGAGCTAGGGCTCCAAACTTTGCCGTTTCAAGCTGTAGATTCACTTTGCCTTCAGGTCGGTATTGTTAAACAACTGCATTACGTTATTCTTTACTGTGTGTAATTACATCCTCCCTCGCAGCTATAATATTTATGGCTATTTGAATTTATAGCCGATACTGTTTTTAAGTGTGTGTTTACGCAAATGCTCGCCTAAGAAACACAAATTTTGAGCTTTCTTAATACGTCACCTGGATTGTGACCTAATAAGATTCGTTAATCATAGCATGTAATACCATGAAGTCACCGTTAAGAGCATTTTCCCGCTCTTGTAACAATAGCTTGATAACAAACCAGCCTTGAAAGTCTCCTTCAAAGTTGGAAGCGCCACCCCATCTTTAGGCTAGAGTAATCAGCTCGGTGACAGCCACAAACAATTGTAAACACTCCACCGCATTAACTTTTCGACATAAACACCTTTGTTTTTAGAGTAAAACCCTGCCCCTGTCCCAATGAAGCTAGTCATGCGCATTTTTTGTATTGTTACACATTGTAAATGAATTTAAAGCGTAACAAACTATTTTCTCACACAGTTAAATTTCTCAGCCCATTCTTACTCCAAAACAGTCCTTTAGTTTCGTGAAAAAGTGAAAGTTACTAGAAGCCAGGTCCAAGCAATACGGTGGATGATCTAAAATCGCCCAGCTGCAACCTTGAACGAGTTGTTTTGTGCTCTTGGCGACGTGAGGCTCAGGCCTTTCTTGCAATTCTGAATGGTCACCACAATCGCTTTAGTACCGCACAAAATGTGTCAGCATTGGTTGTAGCTTCTTAAGAACATGAACTCAATAAGGAGCAAACAGAAGACAGTTGCCATGATTTTCCAAACTGAAAGTATCTGTGTGAACCTCTTTGGTCTGGTTGGTAAATGAGGGTGATGCAATTCCATCAATTTACGCTTGCTTTCGGACATAGCACAGGAAACCCAAGTTTCATCCCTTGTCACAATGTGTTAGAAATTCCTTTCTTTGAACACTGATGTGTAGAACATGTGTCTAGTGCATGATGTCAAACTTGTTTGATGAATTCATCGATACAAATGTTACATGGTCGGGTTATTTTGCATTGAGAAAGTGAATAACAGATTCTACATATCATGTCGTGGGATTTTCTATTTTCTTCTTCTTCTTCTTCGTATTATAGGTCCAGGACCTGTTAATTCTGATATTTTTCCATCACGGTGTAGGTTGTTCTCTTGATGTGGACTGCCAACTGTCACGCCATCTCTTTCGGGGTCTTCCTGGTGGTCTGGTTTCTATTGGTTTTCCATTGTGGGCTATTTTTGCTAGTCTGTCATCTCCCATTCGTGTTACATGTTTGTTTCTTCGTCGTTGTCGTACCCATCTAACAATATCCTCCGTTTTGCAAGTTCTTCTAATGCCATCGTTTCTTATTCTGTTTCTCAGTGTCAGTTCGGTTATCGATCTTGGCACCTTCATTTCGTTTGTTCACATTATCTTTTGGTTTTGGTTGATACAGCTTACGTTTCTGCAGCACAAATCATGACTGGTTTACACAGCTTTTGTATAGGCATATCTTGCTCTCTACGTTCATGTCTCTGTTCCTTCAAACGATGTCTCATAAGTAGCCGGATATTGTCGCTGCTTTGTTAGTTTGACGTAATACTTCCTTGTGGAGGTCTCCATAGCTTGTTATGACATGACTTGTTCAATTGGGTTCAATTTGCATCTGGTGGGTTCTTTTGATATGGTGAGGCATTTGGTTTTACTTGTCGAAATAATCATGTTATATTGCTCTGTTTCTATTTTGAAACTGCGTAATAGATATTGTAGATCATCTTTGTTTTCAGCTATGAGAACTGAGCCATCAGCATAGCAAACGATCTTTATCTCATTGATTCCGAGGCGATATCCTCTTCCCTTTCTTTTAGTGGTGTTTATAATTTTGTCCATAAGGTTAAATAGGGTGGGGCTAAGGCTATCATCCTGTCTGGGTATTTCTTTTTCTATCATTATTTTTACAGTGTCTTGTAATCTTATTCGGTCAAATGTTTTTGTGAGATCTATAAAGCACATGCAAGCTGTCTTCTTATATTCTATAGCTCTTTCTGATATTTGTCTGATGATGAATATAGCGTCTATGGTGGATCTATTTGTTCGAAATCCCTACTGCGCTTCGTTCATTGGAATTAAGTTGTTCGTTTTTGTTGCTATAATCCTTGTGAGAAGTTCATGATTGAGCTCAGTAAGGCTCTGCCTCTGTAGTTAGCTGGATCTTTCTTACTGCCTTTTTGAATATCGAAACTGTTTCTCTTCCAATCATTTGGTATAATAGCACTTTCCAATATTATTTTAAATAGGTGATGTATTTGGTCGGATAGGGAGTCTCCACCATATTTAATGAGTTCGTTATTTATCCCATCTTCGTTTGGTGTTTTTCTACTTTTTAATTTGGTGATAGCGTTGTTTATTTGTTCTTTAGTTATAACCATACTTGGTCGTTCTATCTCAGGTTCTGCATTTTCTTCGGAGTTATCAGAATTGTTGTATAGTTGTTCAAAATAGGTTTCCCATTCTTCCTTGTCTATGGTGTTTATTTGTGTATATTCATTAATGGGCTTTTCCTCCCCCTTAGCATTTTCCAGACCTTCTTTTGAGTCCCGTATAGGTCATGTTCCATGTCTGTTGTAAATTGTTGCCAATATTCTTTCTTTATTTCGTTTATTTTGGAGTTTACGTTGTTCCTTATTTCTTTGTACTTATTATAAGCTTCCTTCTATATTCCAGGTAAGCCTTTCGTTTTTCAATTGTTATGACCTTTATTTCTTCTTTAAACCATAGTTTGGTGTTATGCGGGGTGTTGATATTCACTTTATGTATGTCTACTAGCGCCTCCATTTATTCCAACTGCTCTCTACGTCGTCTTCGACGGTTATATGATTGTTTGTTACTTTTTCAGTTAATGGTTTTTTGTAGAGCATATGGGTACTAATGTCTGTGATCAATTGTAGGTTTAGTTTTTCCACTATTTCTGGTGGTTTTTTCTTATTAAGTTTGATTATCATGCGTATCTTACATAGTACTAAATGGTCAGAGTCCACATTTGCTGACGTTAGACTTCTCACGAATTTGGTCTAATAGTGATTATATAGTCAATGGTGGATTTTTGAAGTCTGGTACTGGACTATGTATATTTTTGTTGTAGTTTATGGGGATAAAAGGTATTGCTTATTTGTAATGCGTTATGAGCACATAATTCTATAAGCATTTCTCCCCTTTCATTAAGTGCTTCTTCGTTGAATCTCTGCTTAACACCATCGATTATATGATTCCCTATTCTGGCGTTCATGTCTCCTAAGGTTGCTCTTCTTTCTGTTTGTGGTGTTTCATCGATTTCTCTTTGTAAGTCTTCGTAGAACTTTTCTCCATCTTGTTTGGGTTTGCTAGCATCTGGTGCATATACAGATATGAAATGCATTGCTTCTTTTCCCAGTTGTAGCGTTATTTTTAATATTCTGTCGTTCACATATTTTATGGCAGTGATATGTGTTTCAAATTTTTCATGTAGTCAAAATCCTACCACAGAATGTCCTCTCTCTTCTTTATTCTTTCCGCTATATCTTAGTACATAGTTTTGGTACTTGGAAGTGCCTTTTCCCTTCTTTTTGGTTTTGGCCAGTGCACATAGATCTATTTTATTTTGGTTCATTTCTATTATTATTTCTTGATCTTTCTTGTTCCATGACATGATATTCCAACAGGCAACTCTCAATATATTTCCTTTCCATTTGCGTTTATTCCTTTTCCGTGCATGGTTCGTCATTGTTAAGGCAGTCCTATTATCTGAGCCTTTTGAACCTTTCTGTGAGCAATATATCTGTATATCATTTTACCCCGGGTAGGTTGCTAGCCTTGTCCGGGGGCTCTCCTTTTTTACCCTTGCTTGGGACCGCCAATGCCAGCTATTATGTTACTCAATGACATACATGTTCATCTGTACAGGTGCAATGTGTAAACGGGTACTGGTATCCAAATGGGACTAGTATTATATCAGCTATAGGCTTTTTTGAGGTTTTTTATATACAGTAGCCGACAAAATATGTGGGACACTTAAAATATTTTATAGGACGAAATTGTTTAATATTTACCGATATTTTTATACTTTTAATATTACTTTATGATTTTTACATTCAATTTTGAACAGAAAAACAGTTTTAAAAGTAAACTATGGCAGCTTAGTGCTCATTTCACACACACACATCTCTTTCTTATGCCTCTTTTTTCTAGTATAACCAGTTGATACAATAAATGTTAAAGAAGCAAGAAATATTTTATAAATTTATTCCAGACAACTTATTTGAATTGATATGAAAATTTGTATTTTACTTAAAATATTCACCACAGACTTTTCTTAATAGAATCCACATTGAGAATTATACATCTTCAAATCTTTATCATAAAATGAATCTTCTTTTTAATTAAAAAAAATTAAATATTGAAAACTCTATGAACAGTCTCAAGGCAGCATGATTAGTTTTACTCACATACACCGATTGCGTATGAACAAAACTTGCTGTATTTGTCACTTTTAAATGTTGTATAAAAAAGTACAATTTGTTCACTTATAGTCTCATAAAAATGGCGGACAAAAAAAATTTCTAAAACAAATACAATTATCCACTTAAAATCGAAAGGTTCTCTACAATTTAGCTCTGAGCTTGAAAATACGCAGCAAGTAATGTCACATTCTACTACCATACAATTTGACGACTAAACTACAGCTATAAAGTGGGGGCCAACTTTTTACATTAACTAAATAACCACCTGAATCTATGACGCACCAAACTGCAGGAGATTCTAGAACAGAATTCTAATTTGACATTTACTGATAAGATAACAAATTAAACTTTATTTCATTGTTTTCGTTCAATTTGTCAGTCCGTAGCAATATATACTGGGTGGTTCAACATATTACACCTCAATTTACTGACAAATAAGATTCCCCACGTGTTACTGTTGTGACGACATAAAATATTTACATTATAAAAACAACGAATCTACAAGAAACGTTACTATATTATTCTGTACTGTTTTGTGGTAGTCTGTTATCCCACCTGATAAATCAGAGTTCAGAGGGGAGTGACATCATTGCATCCCAATGTCTAATAGTCACTCGGCTCATTACTAGTACCTGTACGAATTGGAACCGAGGACTTATTGCAAGCATGGCACTCTACTCACTGGGGCATCGAGGTAGCATTTCGATGCTATTTAGTATTTCAATTATAAAACACAGTAAACGGTAATAATTTTGTTAACAGACCACATAACGAGTATACAGTGAAAGTTAACACACCCTGTACATGCAAATATAAAACTAAAACAATTTACATAAATTAAAAATCAATATAGCACCAGAATTTACGAAATAGCAAGTTTTGCTAATTTTTTTCTTCATTTAAAAATAATTAGAGGCGTAATAAGTGTAAACAATCAAGTACATAACCAAAATACTTACACGATCACTATTACAAAACTGCACAAAAAACTATGTTAGTAGCAAGCAGCTCTCTGAAGGTTTAGCTATTAACAAGACATCCACAAATTAATTATCAATAACAGTAACACGACCAACAATTCTCTACGGTTAGTAAAACATGCACGACATTAGCATACAATTGTTAGATACAAGACGGGACATAGCTCATTACACCCAATTAATTATACTAATCAACCGATGTGCAAAATTCAGTTTCCATCCAATGCTGAATTTCACACAGGATGGCAATCGTTAGTCAACTGATACACAACAGCATTTACCATTTATAGCCTGGCTGACGCGTTAACACTTTTGTCCTGCAAAGTAAACAATAGATTTAACACAGAACATAACAGGAGTTGCGAGATTGTGCCGTGGAGACAGAAACTTCCACAAGAACTGAAGGCAAGTTACATTTGAATGAACATGAAATGGGTAGCAACACTGAGAATGAATATACAAACAAGGCACAGTGAACAGGACATGGAAGCAGGTGCAGTTTTGTGTCTACCTGGCTACTACGTGGCGTGGGCGACCTGGCATGTGGGACGGCATCAATTCCAGACACTCATCGTAGGTGTTGTGGCGCCGTTCCCGGAACTCTTTTACGGATCGAGTTGGGACCAGCAATCGTCCGTATGACACTTCCTGTACAAAAAAACGTGGCAGAACTGGTAATTTTAACAGATTATAAAAATTAGTAACAACTGGAAAAGTGGGGTTAGTTCATAGCTAGAATGATAAATTACGTTTTCTATCACAAAAATCAATAAAAACAAGTTGGAAATGAAAACGGTGAACTTTTATAATTCACCAAATTATAGTTTGACCATTTACCTGCCCTTCGGGACCCTTTTCGATTCCAAGCATTTCGAACGGATCCAATCCGTCACCTACTGTTGACAATGGACGAGACCCCGAAATGTGCCTCTTCCTAGCTACTTCCTTGCGAATATCAGATCTGAAAGAACGAGTATTGCTAAATTTTTTTTAATCCACACCTATTCTATGTGTAGAATTTATTGATGGCACAGAACGAGATTTTACCAAGTTTTAATCGAACAGTCATCTAAGAATAAAGGCTGCAGATTGGTAGTAATTATATAAATGCTAACACACGCCGAAAGCTACTCTAATTTTAAAATAATGTCAAACATTCAGTTAGCCTTCGATAAACTTCTTTTCAATTTACTGTTTCATCAAATGAAAACAAGCATTAGTGAAAGATAAATAAACATTGTATTGCATTACAAACAGATGGCCAAGAGTGATGAATATGATAATGCCAGTGTACATATTAATGTATTGTGTATTGCAATAGACATTGACATAGGCAAGGGAGGGGCTGAAGCCGTACCTGAAATCTAAAAAATATCACTGACTTGTCTAGAATGAAAACTGACAATTCAACTCAAGAGTAGACTACAGTTAAATCTATGTAAATTCGTATACATTTCAATCCAAAAGTGTAAATTTATTCCAATAAGTATTTGCTTCAAATGTGTTTTTTTAAATTTGCGGATATTTTTAAACTTGTGGCCTTGTAAATCATTGCTAGAAATAAATCAAGAAGATTGCTTTTGTAAAATTAAAAATATGCCATTACATTACTAATTTATGATTATAAGTACATCATTTGTACTTTGTATGAATAAATTTGTGATTCAAAAAATACGGTAATAGTTAATTTCACTTCCTTATAGCAAGTTGTAATATACAGCTGGGTCCACGATGGAAGGTGAACGCATCAGTGCGGAGAAGACGTGTTTACGCAGTTGAATACTTTGTCAGGCCATTGTTTTAATGACAATATGTCCGTGAGCATTTGGAGCAGTTTTGGTACAAAGTTGACGAATCTGCCTGTATATCGGGTCCGTTTTGGTAATATTGTATCTTATAATACTTCAGCTTTTAGCATCAAACACAAAAATTCAAAATCTTTACATCGTTGTTCGTGCAGCTGTCTGCCCCGTCGGTTGTAGGAACGTTTATTTTCAAGTTGTTCAAAAATATAGCCTGTGAGAGCAAGTGAGATACCTTTCTTCAAGTATCAAAAACATCAGTCGATCTCTCTCGCACGCAGACGGCTTGGTCGTCGGCGGGCGAGGATACTGTCTTCCTATTGGGCCACATCTGCCGGCGTGACAAAGCGCCGCACGCGAAGATTGGCTGGCTTCTGTTTTTGGATTCAATTCAGTCTCGACCGTCGAGTTAGAAAAGTCGATATAACGTGATAGTGTTTCCGCCCCGCGCCCGTTCGTTCGGGTTGCGGGGGCGGTTTGTTTTTGTTGGGACTTCGGTTCGAGTTCAGAGCGTGAGGTGGTTTTTCCTGGCTTCTGGCTAGTGGAGTGCGTTGGTGCTTGTGTATCCAGATGACCATCAGCCTTGCATTATTTCGTAAGGCCAAGCTAGGCCCTTTTTCCCAAACTGTAATCGCAGGGCTGTCCACACCTTTGGTCTCGCCGTTATTTTGTCTCAAGGTAGTCGTGACTCATTCTTCGCCACATTGGTGGAATATCCGCTGGTGCTACACTCTACTCTCCCTCCTCTGTTCGAGCGTCCGTTGCAGCAGGCAGGCCGCTGGCTACCGTCTCGCTCATGCTTGGCCAGTGACCACAAAGGTATAGTGTGTGTAATTAGCTTAGTAATTAACCCCTTTCAACTGTATTTGCCGCAAAACGCAATATAACTTGGCCGCTGTCATACAAAACTAATTTCGCTTATCTGTGTTGGCCTAATTTGAACTGTATTTGCCGCAAACACAATATAACCACTTAACTGTAACTAAATGTTAAAGCGCCTCCCAGCTGGGCCCCATACTGATATATTTAGCTTAGTCCAGATCTGTGTATTAATCCTTTGTTGTCACGTGTATCGCTAATTGTACATGTGTGAGACCAATAAACTGGTATTTCAACTGAGGCTTTATAATTTACGAGTCTGTGCCTATCCCTTTCAGGTTGTAGTGTAAAGATATATACGGCGAAGCCTGAGCTTTAGAGCGTCACAGGTAAGTTGGTGACGCTTGCTGCTGCAGCGACGAGGGTTCATGAGGCCGAGTTCCCGTATTACACCCCGTTTGCCCTTCAAGGTTCGGTTAAGTGTGGGTCTCCCTGATTGGACCTTGTGGCGCCCTTTTTCTTTTGCAACACCCTATACATACAGTCGTGCTTGCCCTGTAGTGTACCCAATCAAGGACCACGCCCATCTCCCTGAGCGTATTAGAGCCGTGGCCTTTAAGCCTGTTTGGTGAGATTTCTAGAGTAAGTGTTGACGCCTCCCGAATTTGATTAAACATTTGGCACTCCCATGCCCGCGAGTGTCGTTAAAACAGTTTGATACTGTAACAACTTGTAGTCCAGTGGCGTATTATGTAGGCATAATTTTATAATAAAACTAAGTATTTGCGTAGTGTACATATAATTATATAATAAGTATATGTAGGGGAGAGGGTTCCACCCTGAAACGGGTTCCACAGTAAAACAACAAAGTTTAAAACACCCACGTATCATTTTACAGGGCGCTATCTGTGTTATTATATGCATCCTGTGTGTTAGCTCATTCTGTCAAAGGTTCGGAGGTTGATCAAGACTGACTGCGCCCGAGTGGATTATTATGTGAAATACAGGTAAGCACCAAATATAAATGCTGGTAATTTTTTTTCGACAAAGCCTGGTAAAAATCTTTGTGCAATTGTTCGAATAGGCTGAAAGAATAGGTCTTTACAAACACTTTCACTATGAGATGTTTTGGCAAGCAGCATGTTCTTGGACATGACAATATTTTTTTAATGGCGGAAAAATGAATTTTGGTGGTTTTTCAACAGAATGGCAAGAAACAGCAAAAGAAAATCGAGAAAAGGAATGTTTATGGAAGACCAGATGAAGCAAGCTATACAACTTGTGAAAGAACAAGGCTACAGTTGCAGAAGGGCTGCTGCGGAATTGGATTTGTTTTACGTGACTATATCTAGGTAATTTTATTTTAAAATATTCTTCAGCTGATATTATTTGGATCCCTTTTAATTTTTATGGATATATTAAGAAGCAGGATGCAAATCCTGATGCAGTTCTGCGACCTAGATATGATAATAGAATCATATTTATGAAAAATCAAGAGAAAGCTTTGGAAGAATCAAAATCAACACAGCAATTATTAGGCCAATATGGACATATGACTTCATTAAGGGTCCATTTTTGGATATACCCTGTATATTCACTTATACATTAGAATTACAATGAGAAGTTGGAGTTTAAACTCAAAATTTTGTTTGGCAGCATTGAAAGCTCCATTTCTAAGTTTTTCATAAATATAGAATTTACTACCAGGCTTGGTGGCTCAGTGGTGAAGCATCCTGACTATTGATCCAAGGGTCGCAAGTTCAAACCCCGGTCCTGTGGAGGTTTTAGAATATAAAGTAATCGGTGTCTACGATACTTTGCATGCCCAAAACCTTATCCATAACAGAAAACAATAACAATATAGAATTTTCTATATCTTCTTCTTCCTTTCATGGTGTTTTCAGTCTTTTCAGAGTTTTCTTGCTCACCCAGGGTCTCTCCTGCCTCTTGGATTGTCTGTCATTATTTATTTAGGCATTCTCGTTTTGTCCATTCTGTTCACATGATCTCTCCGCACTTCCCTATATTGTCTTATTTAGTCGTTTATGGAGAAGAATAGTAGCCCATTGTAAATATCTTCATTTTTTATTTAGTCGCATCTTGTACAGCCTTTAGTCCTTCTTAAAAATTGCATTTTGGCTGCTTGTATGTTTAATCTACATTCTTGGGAGGGGATCTACGTTTCGCATCCGTATGTAGAAACAGGCACAGCCATTGTTTTATAAAACTTTAACTTGGTTTCTCTTCGCGTTCGATTTTTCAAAGATCCATGTATCGTTACACAAATGTGTTGTTAGTAATGTCTTGGTCTATATTATAACTTATATCACAACCGAGAAAATGGGATATTTGTTGTAGAGGGTGATTTTCTATAATTATTTTACTTCTAATTGCTTAGGTTGTTTCCCTGTTGATTTGTATCACGGCGGTTCCTTGGATTTACGTTGGTGTACCATAACGTCTAAAGAGATATTGAATAAAATAGGTAAAAATTCGCATCCTTGTCTTAGGCCTTTATTGGTCTGTATTTCTTTTGATAGAGATTCCCATATTTATCATGACAGTGGTGTTGCCGAATGTTTTTGACAGCTTTAATTAAATGTTGTTGAATGCCTTTGTAAAGTATATAAAAGCTATGAGTTTCTAGGGATGTTCAATACACGGAAAAGTACCGGTCTAATCGTATTGTATCGCTTTAAAAGTATGGGTTCGAGGCAGTATCGTATACAAAAGTACTGGTACATGAAATACCGGTACACATTCCTTTTACGATAAAGAAAGTATTGGATTCACCCCAAAAATTCGAAATTGAGTTTTCAACAGATTTCCACGTTTTAGAGTCTCCTGAACCCAAAAAACAGGTTTTTGCTCATTGGTCTGTCTGTCTGTCTGTGTGTCTGTCTGTGAACAGAATATCTCAAAAACGGAAAGAGGTATGGCGTTGAAACTTCATATATAAGTTTTGTGTACTATGTAGATGCGACAGCAAGCTTTTGAAGAAAATCGCATAACCGGAAGTAGGTGTTTACTCTTGTGATTTTTCATTTTTTTTCGATTTTTTTCAAAAACGGCTCTAACGATTTTTTTTAAACTTTACATTTTTATTACATTTTTAACCCTTATGTGGCTGAAAGTGGTACCCGGGTATTTTTAGGGTATAAAATATAGAATATTAGGGTTTTGGGAAGACGAATCAGCTTGAGCTTCTAGGACATCTCTAAATATGTAATTGTAAGTATATTTTGAAAATTTCATGTATTGGGAGGTATGGAATGTCGGGTTTCTTTGGAATTGATAAAAAATCAACACATTCTGACTGACGATGGTACCTGGGTACCAATGTTCAGGGACAAGATTTGAATTATTAGGAGCTTCCACAGAAATTCCTACAACACTTTCAATGGTGTTTTCATAAACCGATTTTTCAATACCATGGAATTTTCGCTTCGTTGGTTCACAGCTAGCAAGCACAGATCACGAGCTAAATCTTTTAAGAAATTATTCCTCTTATTTATGTTCTGATGCTTTTCGTGAGATTGTTTTCAGTGTAGATAATGTAGGCAGCCAGAGTTACTACATATAATATATTGAAAAAAAGGCCACTGGCCGACGGCTTGCTCGCCACGTGTATATTTTCAAAATTTTATCGATAACGTCAGCATCTGACTTAGTTTCGTTATAAAACGAGATTACTTCAGACTTTGGCTTCAGGGTATCATCAGTTGCGAAATTCGATCTAAGTTTCGACTCTGGAGTGGTTAACACGTTGAGTTACAGTGCACTTTTTGCTTTTTCCTCCTGATGAAGTCCCTTACGAAAGTGAGTGAAACGTTGAGTTTTTCGACCTCAATAATGACACGGTCCAATCCCGGAATTGTTTTTTAATTAATGGCAATGGCCGTGAAAGCCTTCGAAATCATCTAAGACTTACTTTACCTTTGGCACATACGAGCACAACATGGCATCTGTGTTGAAAGCAAAGTTTGTTGAAAAGGCGGCTGTTCCATTTCAGCTAAAAGGTCTTTTGGAATATAGGGTTTGTTTTTCATAAGCGTACCAACCAGAATGAGTCCATATGAAATTTTGTAATGCCAACATAATTGCATTACAGTTGTTTCGTCAATGATAAAGCCCATTGCTTGATTCTCGAATGATATACAACCGGATTTGAGACTAGGGTAATGGGGTCTTATTGCAGATGGTCGAATTACTTCTACGATAAACGGTGGAGTTGCAGTAGTCCCCGTCTCCGTAATAAATTCCTCATTGTCGTCGCTGTTCAGCTCCACTTCTATTTCGCTGTCTAGTGTAAACATATTCTACGTCTGATTCTGTATCATTTACTGGTGGCTCATAATCCTCGTCGTTACTATCTTCAAATGAATCACTAAATTCTTTATCAGACATTTCATACAACCTTGCGACTTCTTCAGCCATCACTCTACATCGAAAACCATTAACCAGAACAAACACAAAAATAAAGCAACATGTTTATATGGCCGGGCTCTGTAGCTCAGTGGTTAAGCATTCTGGCTACTGATCTAAGGGTCGACCGAGAGTTCGATTCTCGATCCCGGTGAGGTTTAAAAAAAATAAAAAATGAGGATGAAAAGCTCTACAGAATGCCATCATTCGGAAGTGATGTAAAGCCGTGCATCCCATGTTGCTACAAAGTGTAGCATGTAAAAGATCCCTTGCTAGGGCTGCAACTCCTTAGTCTCGGCAAAATTCTAAGTAGGATCATGTGATCAAAGCAGTCGGTGTCTAATGTAGCTGGTACTCCGCATGCTTAGACCTTGTCCATTACAAACAAACAAACAAATATACTTATCTAAGTCCAGATATCGTCTGGAATTATATAGTGCAGCAACACTATTAGCACGAGTAGAAGGCATTCTTTTTTCCCATTTGAACTAAACTGATCATAATTCAACCAGATCACAACGTCGACTGGACCATACATGAAAGATGACTAAGCACAAAACACAGTCAACGTTACCGTTAGGTTCGCACTGGCACACAAACATACAACAATCCGCGCAACACCATTCAAAATACACAGTGGTACCCAGGTACCACTTCCCGCCATATACGCTGTATTATTTTTGCCGCCACATAAGGGTTAATATGTATTGATGTGAGATAGGTGATTTTCCAGTTGAATAATTCTAAAATGGGTTTCGTTTGTTTTTTCCCAGCTTAAAATTCTAGAAAAAAATTGTCTCTTCAACTAACTCTCTATTTTGTACCTTTTTTTTGTAGAATTTGCAATTTTTGAAAATTTTTGACAAATGCTTAGAAATTAAAAATGAAATTTTTGACTAATTATAAGATCACTGTAAAAGGAAGTTGTGCGAGTGTATCACACCAGGTTTTATTGTCGAGTTTGTAGAAGCTGAAAATTACTTACTGAAAGTTATAAACGTTCAACCATCTCGCCCTTACTTCCATAGAACAGTATATATAAATATCAAACAACTTCATTGAGATTGTTGCATTAATTTTTATGTTAAAAATCAAAAAAAAAATTAATTGATGGTCAAAAGAGTTATTGGAACCCAGGCGGAAAAACCTTTGTTAGCTACAGTTCAAACAGGGAGCCCATGTTTTGATTAGAGGCACGTTCGTGAGGTCACCGGGTGATGACAACACGAGTGACGGCGCATTCGGTCCTGAGTCGTCGAGCGACTCGTATTATTCTGTTACTATATTAATTATTTCGTTACTGTATTAAGTATTTCAAATACGTTTAATTATATTATATATTACTCCAATCCGAGTCTTATTATCTAACACCTTGGATCGGTTCTGACGATCCCGCCCAAAAATAAATCGTATCTTATTGTATCGCTTACTGAAATACCGGTACAAAATATCGAGTATCGGAAGCCAAAGTACCAGTACTTTAAAATATCCGATCGTACCGCACATCACTATGAGTTTCGAGATCGAATTCTCTCCGTATCTTTAAAATCTGTGAAAACATTGTCCGAGCCAGATCGGGGATTTCTAAACCCATTTTGTTCTTCCAGTATGAGAATTTCAGCTATGTTTTAGATTCATTTGTTTAGGATTTTGATATATATCTTATATGCACTATCCAGAAGACTTATTCTTATATTTCGTAATTTACTATATCAATGGTTAATCGTTAGGAATAGTTTTATCATTTAAAAATTAGGTTTCTACAATTAATAAATTATATAGTATGCACTTGAAAATAATAGTAGATTATGTTATTAGGAGTAAAAGTGATACTTTATGTGGCGAAGCTGAAGTTTATTTAGCCGAACGTTAGTGAGGCAAATAATTCAGCTAAGCCACATAAAGTCACTTTTACTCCGAATAACATATACTATTTTATCCGCAAACGTATTCAGGTAAATTTCAGGCTAGCACTGTACCCCTGCGCCAACCTCTGTTGTTCAGATAACGCGCAACTGTAATGATATATGAACATACTGAATCACCCGTGCTAATAGCACACGGCCACAGCAGCTGTCACACCATAACCCACGGCGACAGATGCTCCGATCTGCTGCTTAAAGGTTTATTTAAATTAAAACTTTTTCGTACTTTTTTGAAAATAAAAACCGGCCTACGAACTAATTCTAAAAATTAGCAAAATTTTAAGCCATCATACAATTTAATCGGTCCAGTATCTTCGGAGGAGATGGCGAACAAACATAGAAAGAAAGAAAGAGAGCAATCATTTTGTGTGCTTAGGCAGATAAAGTACGCAAAAGTCGCTATTTTGTCTGCTTAGGCAGATAAAGTGACACTTTTACCTTGTCAATAAAGACAAATAAGTTGTCACTTTTGTGACGTTTGCGGATAAAAATCTTTTTTACATTTTGATAATCCTTATTGGCATATAAATTATGGTCGATCATTCTGTATAACATCAATGTTCATTCAATTCATTTTAATGGTATACAGAATATGCTATGTAGTACAAATGCAGTCGATTATACAGGATATTTATGGACCTCATATTTAATTTTTAATAGGCAAAGGAGTTAAAATACCTTAGTAAAAATTTTATAATAACGGAGATAGTAAATTTCTAAAAATATGGTACTTTCCTGTGAACGCTACTTTCAATGTGGTGGAAACCAACATTCATGTGTTAAAAAGTGAAATTTTGAGCCTAGATCCAAACTTCATATTTCTAGCGGGTGGCTTGTATTATAATAATGTGTCATGAGGATGGATGATCTTGTATCTTAGCTGCTCAAAATAATTAGTGAAGCACAAATAGACTCACGATTGAATAAATGTGTAAATCACCTATGTCATCAAACTTTTCTTTCCAAACCTGTATCCATCTATAATCTCTCCGCTAATTCTTGCTAACGCAACCTGTATTAAGATTTAATGGCTATTGTAGGTATCTTTTGACTAGATTTAAACAGCTTACATGTGATCTCTGACAATAATTATCTAACAGGCATGGCAGATTTGAAAATGGCTCTGGAAACAACAGGAAATGTATCATAACATAAAAATGTATGTTGTCTATATGAAACAAATTCATTAATTTTTTCTACAGTACTACAATTAAGTACAGTTCCATGCGTCGTTTTTAGTGCAAAAAGTGTGACTTGAATGCACTCAGTGCAATAATAGCTATTTATGATACAAGTTGCTAAATTGAAGTGTTTTAGGCATGCGACGTCGTTTGTCAAACGAGACTAAAGGTCGATTTTGCAACGTGTATCATACAAAATTTTAACTACTTTACATAAAAAGAAATTGGAAACTTTGAATTTTGACATTTCATAAATGTGACAATCTGTCAGTCATCTGAAATAGAGGTGACCGTTTCGATGTATTTTATATGAAAAGAATAATGCAAAAACAGTGCCTTAATAGACCCCATTAAAGCACTGTTTTTAGCGTTTTAATGGCCACATTAAAATACCAAAGTAGATAAAAATTTTATTGCACTCCGCCAGCAATTTATTAAAAACATTTTGTATTTTTTTATTATTCTGCGTGCAAAAAGTGCCGCTTTATTGCACTCCACTCTGCCAGCAACTTTATTGCACTCCGTCAACATTTTCGTATTCTTTCTATCATTGTTGCACTATTGTAGAAAAAAATTTTGAATACAATACATGTAAAAGTGTTATAGTTCTTGACAGTCACATCACGTGCAATAATCACCTACTTTTTGCACTTATTGTATAAATGACTATTTTTTTGTGTTTTCTAATTCTTGAGTTAAGAGTTTGCAGTTGTACCAGGCGAGAAGTACTCAAATTACACATAAGCATCTTTTAATATTATCTTCTTTCAAAAATCAACATTACAAATTTTTTAAATAGGCAAGATATCACTGCGCAATAATATCAATTTATTATACATTAAAAAAAAACTTCAGAATGGAGTTGGTGTAATCATGATAAAAACTGTAAGCAAAGCAGTGAAAAATGTTTTAAACAACAATCCATTACCTAAGGTTGATGTTTGGCCTATGCTGAAATAATAGGGACAGATTGCTACATAGAAAACACTTATTATCGAGTTACACGCGTTGTACGGACTTAAACAAGACTTCCTTTCAAAGACATACGTTGGCTGATTATCGTAAGCTATTTTATAAATGGTAAAAGATTCGTTTGCGTTGTAAAATTGTATTTAAAATATTGACGCTTTTTTAGCCATTTTCCATTTGTATTTCTGCCATTCAACGGTAAAATTTACTTGTGCAAACTAAAAAACGGAAACTGTAAACCAGAAGTGAGGAAAATACGATTTTTGATCTTTCATTTAAGACCTCGTTGAGCTATTTCTGATGCTTACTTTTTGCGAATAAGCGTTCTCTAATAAACTTCAAGCGGTAAGTGTATTGTTAGTGGCACAATGTGCGTCAAAACTGATGCAAAACCTAACCTGCTAATCTCGAATTTGACATAGACTTACAGTGTCACCAACAATACACTTTACTACTGCCAAACAAAACGAATCGCCGTTGCTATGCAGAAAAGAGTTGCTAATGCAGAAAAGTACCACATTTCTAAACGATTTTGAATGTAGAAATGTAGTACAATACCAAATTAAAATGCATTGAAAATCATTTTCATAATCTGCCTGATCTGTGCAAAAAAAATGACTACTAATTACCTATTATCCAGGGCTGTAGAGTCGGAGTCGGGAGTCGGAGTCAAGGAGTCAGGACTTTTTGGGTGGAGTCGGAGTCGGAGGTGGTATAAATCACCCGACTCCGACTCCCACTTTAAAAATATTTTTTTTTATAAAAACACCAAAAGCTGACGAACTATTTCAACGACTGTAGTACTGACTATTTGAAGACAGACTCAGGGTTAATAAAAATCTTTATTTATGTTAGTTTATGAAAATGCACGTGCACTATAATCTGTTAATTCATAGATCCACGAGTATGCCGAGTGTGATCTAGAATCAGTGTGATCACCGCTTGTAAATTTAAATTCCTACCAAACTATTTAGAAATGTAGTACAATACCAAATTAAAATGCATTGAAAATCATTTTCACAATCGGCCTGATCTGTGCAAAAAAAAATGACTACTAATTACCTATTATCCAGGGCTGTAGAGTCGGAGTCGGGAGTTGGAGTCAAGGAATCGGGACTTTTTGGGTGGAGTCGGAGTCGGAGGTGGTATAAATTACCCGACTCCGACTCCCACTTTACAAAATTTTTTTTTTATAAAAACACCAAAAGCTGACGAACTATTTCAACGACTGTAGTACTGACTATTTGAAGACAGACTCAGGGTTAATAAAAATCTTTATTTATGTTAGTTTATGAAAATGCACGTGCACTATAATCTGTTAATTCATAGATCCACGAGTATGCCGAGTGTGATCTAGAATCAGTGTGATCACCGCTTGTAAATTTAAATTCCTACCAAACTATTTAAAAGATGTGCATTTGTTTTGTTGATTTGGCAAAATATAAAAAATATTATTTAAATCAATGATTTTGATAATTAAATTACACCATTAAGTTCATTATTTTAATCAAATAATTTAAATCTGCTCAACCCTGCTCAGACCTCAGACTATTTGAGTTTCCTATGACTCAGTAAACTTTTATTATGTAGGCAGGTAGTAAATGACCCCTTGCGAAAATAATCCACTACGGAATGTAGTTAGTACTGTTAGTTTAGTAGGCAGGTAAGACACTTTCTTATTATAACAATGGCATTTGCACTTCTATGAAATTTTGCCTTGAAATGTTTTATCCTTTACCTCATTTATGTTTGTAAACCTCTCTGTGCATTTGTACGTGAAATCAGTAATCAGTACGTTGCTGGAAACCGTAAATTCAATATTTGTAAATATGAAATTTATTATAATCAACCACATTCCGCAAAACTTGAAATTCGTCATGAACCGGTAAAGTTTATCAGGTAGATGAAAAGGAATCGGGGGAGGGGGGGGTAGATGAAAAGGAATCGGGGGAGGGGGGGGGGACATGAAAAGGAATGCCCCCCCCCCTCATTCCTTTTCATCTACCTGATAAACTGATACACCTGATAACCCCCCCTCCCGGGGTTATCAATATTCTAGTACTGCCGGAGTCGGAGTCGGATTCAAACTACTAAAATATCAGGAGTCGGAGTCAGATTTTTTGTTACCGACTCCACAGCCCTGCTATTATCTGACATAAAGATTTCCTGAATCTAGTAATAAAGTAACTTTAATTTCACAATTTGCTGAGTATCAGTTCTTTAGAACTCTTGATTTTTAATTAATTAGCATCTCAGGCCAAACTCCTCCATACAGTGTAGCACATCAAATTCTACTTTCACTTGAACCTATTTAAGATACACTATGTTAGATGAATTTAGTTTTCATAAAGGGCCTGATTTGTAGCATCTATGAAATAAATTACACTCCTCTCTTTGACGTCTATTGACAAATGTGTAATATGCACTTCCGAAAAAATCAAATGGCAAAATATTTAACAGGAACAACCTTAGTAACAGATTATTTTTTTAAATCAAAACACTTACATGCAAAACAACATGCCATTTACAATTTTTAAAATTTTTGGAAATTACGCAAATTTTACTAAACTATTCAATAACATACAAACTAACTGTGATATGTAAGATACGCACCTTGTCTTTTGGTTCCTCATGTACGGTATAAAAGAGCACACCAAAAATGGGCTGTGCTTGTTAGTAACCATGACGATGCGCTCGCCCTTGAATTTGTGATTCTGAACCGACTTTATGAATTTTACTTCCCTTTCCCCGTTCACCTCTGGTATTGCTGCAGGAGGGGCTGGGCTTGTCTTGTTTCGAGCTGCAAGTAGAAGTTTTAGCAATTAATAAGCGTATAGGTACAGCATAACTAAATTCAAAATTCAATTGCACTCGGTTCAAGTGGTAAAGAAAACTTTGGCAAGAAGTGTTAAGGCACTTATCGTATCGTACCACCAGCTTCTGAATTTCAGTCTCATAGAAATTTGTTGCCTGGTTTGCTAATCAGTCAGCATTTTTGGTAACCAGCGTGAGCACAACTTTCGATAATTTACGCGTTCTGCCACAATTTCATAGAGAACACTTCTCGAAATTTGAAGAAAGCCATTAGATAATGATGAAATCATAAAGCGTCTGTTTTCTTGAATTTTTTATCACTTTCTGCACCATCATTCTGCGTCATCATTAATGACGGACGGTCGCCCACTTTGTCCTTCATTTTGCACATTTACCCGGCCATCTTTAAATGCTCTAACCCATTTTTGTACCATTCCACCGCTTTCACATCTCTGCATTTAAGAAACGAATGGCAGCGCGTATCACACTATTACAGGGATTTTCAATGGTCCGAGACATTTCAAATACGTACAAAAAAAAAAAAAAACTCGGGCAAATGCTTCTGTAATGGCGTCTGTGGCTAGCCAGTAGATGTAGGTATTCAGCACGCATGCGTGGAACAGAGACTGCAGCGGCCATATTTTAAAACGTTACTTACTTAAAAAACATGCTTCGTACTAACCAAAATGCATGAACTAAACAAAAAATGGGGTGTGGTCACCACATAACTCCTTTTACTGCGTCAACTTGTTTCCAGAAATGTAATTCTGCATTTTTTTCAAAAACTATACTTCTTAAAAAAAAACTTTTTGAACAAAGGTTGTAGATAATTGTATAATATATGATCTTATTCCAAAAAATTGTATTTTTATCAAATCATTATAAAAAATTCCTGGAAAACTGGAAAAAACAGGAGTAAAGTACCACTTCTGGTTGGCTGATTTTAGTCAAAAATCACTAGGGGCAGGTTGCAGAAAGCAATGTTAAGTCTGGTGTTAGCTAACGTCACGTCAAAGTGAACAAAATCGCATCAAATTTTGTTTACTAATGTATTAGTTACCATAAACATTTGAGATTTGATTTTTTTTTGTTCACTTTGACGTCGCGTTAGCTAACACCAGACTTAACATTGCTTTCTGCAACCAGCCCTAGGGATTTCAGAATTTATATTACAAACAGATATAAATTTTCACGCTGATCGATTAAACTGTCTAGGCTAGGGACCTACGCGGGGGTTGAATATATAGGACCTGCACCCGACCTGCGAACCGCAATTTTCACATTTTTATACCGGCACCCAACTCGCGACATGCAAGTTTTGCACTTTTAAGCCGCACTTGACCCTAAATTCGAATATTAGACCAGCACGTACCCGTAACTTGCTTCAGATTGTAACAGCCCGGTTCGTGTCACCTTTGTAGCTAATAATAATGCTGGCGGTTGGCCATTATTCTGCTAGGTATAGAACTAAACTGCAACTCTTATATTGTTATAATTAGGCTACAACGTATTAGGCAATTAAAACCTACGAGTCTTGCGTGAGGTTGTGCAGGCAAATCAGCCGATTGCAGTTATTAATAGAAAACAATAGATGCGGGGGGGCAGTCGCTCGCCAGTAAGCGAACTGTTTGTGTCGTCCAAGAAAGAAGGGGCGCCACGCGAAACTTTGGGGTTACAAGCTTGGAGAAACCTCTTAAAAAACTAGCAGCCTATAGCAGAAGCTGGTATTTCGGCTGTCACTCAAGCGTCGGAGAAGCCAGGCGATCTTGTCAATGTACGAGACATTTGTGAGTAGCTTCCAAGAGCATCCGAAGCTGATCTTCTGCTAATCTTGCAGCGAAATAAAGGCAACTTTAGTCACATTATAAATCTCCTACAATTGAATGAGGTCCAGAAAAATTAAGAAAAGCTTAATAGCGACTGACGAAACCTTCGTTGAGAGGCCGCAAATAGCGGTGCGTCCATGCTGAATCGAGTATTATTCTGAGTGTGTGAAACCGCACGAATCAGCAAGTTGCTACGGGCGCGGTCTAATCATAAACAGGGACAGTTTCAGCGGATTTGTGTGCGAGACAACAATTTTCAACCGGTTTGTTTTGAACGTGATGCCAATGATTAATAAATTACACTTATATTTAATACATGTATAAAAGCAAGTGATGATAATACATCGTTGATAACGTATAGCCTTTATACATACATACATATACATAGTCCTGTCCTCTTGTACCCTAAGGCGTCAAGGTTATAACTTTTATATATTATTCTTTTCATGTATTCCACTGCATGTTCCGTTTGCAGATTATTTGTGTGTTCATGTAAACTGTTCAGTTTTTATTCCTGGCAAGATTTGCATGTATAATTACAGCATCACAGGTGACAACGACCAGACCGGCAAGAGCAATATTGACATTCCTTAGCCACATTGAGGTAAGAGCCATGCTTTTATGACTGGGCTGACTAGCATACAAAGGGCAATATAAATTCATAGTACAGTCGAGTATAGGATATGTGACAAAGCCACATTACAAAATAGAATGCCTATACACAATAAAGAACGTTATTTTCACACTTTGGCAGTCATATTATTAGAGAAATGAAGTTGTACCCGCCACCTGAACCGCTACCCGCAATATTGATCTTACCAAGGTACCCGACCCGATGCAGGACTCAAAAATTACGTTGTAAAAGAAAGTAAAATCAAATGTAATACTATCAGATTAGACTATTAAATCTCAAGAATTACAAAATATAACTAAATGTGTGTGCATGAACTAAGCAAAAAAGAAATTGTAATATTTTTTCCTTCTGCCCTAAGCCCTAAGATATACATATTAAAAAAATGAAGCACAATATAGATATACAGGGTGAGTCAATATTCACTCCCCAGCCATTGAATATCTGCTCTACAATTAAAAATAAAGATTCAAAATTTCTCACACTTGTAATGTAGCATGTGCAGGCGCTCCACCGTGTTGAAAAAACATTGTTGCACGTTGTTGTAAAGGAGTATCTTTTATATTTGAATTCATGAAACTTTAAAAAAATATATTTATTTCAATTTTAGCTGAAAACGGCTTCGCTTTCGGAATTTTAGTATTCTTCATTTTTGTCTTATTTTTAATTGCAGAATACATATATGAGGGCTGGAGAGTGAATATTGGCTCACCCTGTATATATGGAGCGGTTCTATGTCGAAAACCAAGCAAAAAATCTAGTACCAATTTGCTGTTAAAACTCTATAGGTACAGTCGCGGAAACATAAACCGGGACAGGTCCTATAGCGCCATTTTTCACTATTTGAATATTCTAATTTTGGCTTCCTAATTGTTTATGAAATCCTATCTATCATGTGCCAGTGAACCAAAATGAACTGGTTAATGCAATATAAGCAGCTTGGGATAACATCAACACTGGGTTCATTTAGACAATTTAACTACGGCAAATTTTAGTGTCCCGCTTTATGTTTCCGCAGCTGTATCAATGATCATAGTTTGTACTCTGTTTTCACTGTGGTTCAGCAATCTTATATTATAAGAGCTGATGCCGCCGGTCGCCGGCCGTCCAGACCGTAAGCACTGGCGTGCGCACATGCCGACTACGCACAAGTGGCGACGCAGCAAGCATTTGTATTGTTAACGCTGGCAGGGCCGGACGTCGGCTGGCTACCAGCTTAAGGAAGCATTTTTATTGTTAACCGTTTCTTTACGATGGCAGGGCCAGACGTAGACTGGCCAACGGGTTCTAGTACACTTACATATTATCAGTGACTCATGGTTCTACAAGTAAAATAAATATTTAAATATGAATTTTACCATTTGGGTAATTGGTATCACAGCACCTTGAAAGATTTTGACAAAAAAAAATACATATTTACTAAATAACCACACAAAATTCTTAATCTACAATGCCTGCATAAATAGGCGTCTTAGGTATCTTAACTGCTTTCTGGGAACAAGTCCATAATGGATCTCTACGAAGAACTCTATATCTTGAAGATAAACAATAACAAGAATTGCGTCTCAAGGTCTGGATGGTATGACACTTTAAAATTGATCAGAACTTTTCATATAAACTGCAGATTATGATTATTAATTATGAGTAACTATTAAGTACTCAAATACATGTTTGAAATACACGTTGATTTATATCTGATAAAGATTTTGTAATATTTTTTAGGTTTATACAATAAAAAACTTTGTTATAATCACATTTGAAAACACAAGGAACAAAGTAAGAGTATAACATAAATTCCCATCTACAAACATTACAAGAACTACTTAGAAGATCGAAGACATCAGCAAAGTAAATGGATTTGCACATAAATGAAAAAAAAACAAAATGTATGACCGTGGAAGGCTATATCATTTCAGTGGAGACTAAAGCAAGAATAAATTGTTTTTTAAGAAGTGACATTTTGTTTTTGGAAATTACACTAAGAGATAGCAATAGTTGCAGCAGGAAAACAGCACCAATGGCCTGTGCTAACAAAGGCACGAGTATTCATGTTAGACACAGACCTTAAAAACAAATTATTTAAGTAGGTTGCGTAAATGCGAATGAAGGATAGTAAGAAGTGACAGGAAGCAAAAGGAAGAATGAAACTTGGAGGACAAGAACAAATAAGGAGATTGCCTAGGAGTGGATATTGTTGGCGTAATAAAGCTTTTAAAGACCAGTGCTGCAAAAACAATGTGTATTACAAAATAAGAAAAGCAATTGAAAATCTTCGAAAGGAAGAGGAAAATTGTAAAAGTTTACTGGGAACTATCAAAATAAACGATTAAGAATGCCGACAAATTATGAACCTTGAGCTAATAAAAGAGACATAAAAGCACAAAGAATTTGATGGATGAAGAGAATGGAGCACATACTTAAGACACAAGGGAAATGCTGATAGAAAGAATAATGGAATGGAAATTTTTTGAAGCAAGATGGAGAGGAACCTAAACTAAAAGTGATAGACATAAGGGAATAAAACATAAGACCTAAAAACCATGAAAGCAAGTAGCAAAAGAAGTAAAAACATATGCCACACTAGCAGAGAAAAAGAAACAAAGTGACTAATAGTCAAGCTAAGAGTGCAAAGCCTCGATACCAAAGTGGCAGAGACCAGAAAATAAAACAGAATAGGTACTGCACCAATGAAGAGGAGTTAGCGAAAGAGATGGAGTGGTGTTACCGTCACTCTGACTGTAAAAGGAGAAAAGCAAAGGCAACCTACTTCTCAGCCGGAGCTGGTCTTGGGTAAAACAAAAGAACAAAAGTAACCCAGCACTTTGCTAACCAAAAACCCTAAGATCTTGGTTCAGGGTAGGGCATTATAACCCGTAATACGCTTACTAAATAATTAATATGTATCATCTGTTTCAATGTGTCACGCCAATCGAATCAATTAAAGCAATATCTTGCAAGTACGAAACTAACGTGAGTAATTCAACCATGTTAAACGGTCCTTAGCATGATGTGATTATCCAAATCTTAAAATTCGCAAACAGTATGCAACATTGCTTCACGAGATCCACAATTACACATAATAATAACGTGGATGGTGTGGGAGACACATCCACAAATTACTTTGACAGATGAAATTGTCAACAGTAAATTGTTGATTGATAAACTGTGCTAAATAGGTAAGTTTGTACATCTAGCTATTAATTCAAGTAATTCATGAAGACATTCTAATGTTTGCCAAATACAATTAAGTTGACACGAGACATAAACATATTAAAAACAAATTCCATCACTACAGGTTATGTGAAGCCAGTTCTATGGCAGGCAGGGTAATAAGACTAGTTTAAACAAACCTCCGGTAGCTCACAGGTCGCAGGCATACAGGAAAACCTCTCGATAAGCCTCGAGAGAGCTAGGCGATGATTTCAATATCAAACAGCGATACTGCTCCGCGTTCCACGAACAGGTATGATATGACTCCGATGCTGCAGCCCCAATTACCTGTTGCAGGCGGGACGAACTAGCAAAGGCTCAAGAAGGAGCTGCGTTCACCCATCCAAAGGTGTGCGGAATTCAACCGTACGAGAAGGGGGAGCTACTATTAAATGCAACACAATAGAATCCTACACATTAGGTACAAAAGGAAGTTAGGCATACCTCTTCGATGTTCCGCTCCCAACTTTGCAGAAGTGAAACCATGTGCTTGTGCAGATAAATCCAGAACAAAGTCTGATTTGGGAAATCACAAAAATAACTCCCCGAGGGACACGAAAACCTAAACGCAACTTCTCAATGTAATATTACTAGTGAAAAACCCAGATCATGTACGTATCACAAACATAGATCACTCAGCAACCTTTGTGCATCAAGGCGTGAAGGCTAAAATGGATGAAATGAGCTGATAAGACCCAACAATTTTGGTAAAGGGAGAAAACACTAAGTATGCAACCAAACTAGCATGAGCATCAAGAGAGGCGTAACCTAATGCAAATTAAATAGGAATATTTTCGTCAATTGAAACTCGAAAACTTCACTCATAGTTTAAATTAAATAGTAGATAATATTTAGATTTATCACGAATAGGGCAATTAAATATGTAAATACTTATAAATGACTTTTGGCCCGTAACAATGGATAGTACAGAAAACTAGAAAAATAAAAAACGAAAAGTAACTGCTCGCTCTATCTGAGGCTTTCCCACAATACCTACGAGGGTATCGAACTGTTATGCAAGCAATTATTATTACATTTTTATGTGCTGAATAGTGATCTCAAAAAAGTAACTATTCGGTATACGAGTACTTGTTACCCAATAAGATCTGAAGTTGCAAAAGTATTCGTTACATTTTTAAAACAGGTACTGTAGTCGTTCAGTGAACAAGTACTTGTTCACTTAACGACAAAGAATAAACACTTAACAGTTATGTGTATATTGTTTGCTCCAAGCTGTAGTTTAACCAAAGAGTATTTGGTTTAACTTTGCTTTTTATTTTATCGCCATCTTACGGTGCAAAGTTTAAGTTTGAGATTGTGCTTAAAATTAAAATGCTGTCGGAAAAATTCGGGGTTTCATGAAAATAATTTTGCGCACATTCGAACAGCGATTGACGTTCTTAGTTAGGACTTTTTTAATGCTCTAAAATGAAATAGGTAGTTTCCCCAAGAAATGCTTAATGTGCTTTATCAGTTTATCCCATAAATGAGGCTTCAGGGATGTTTACTTACATTTATAATTCTCACATATAATCTCACAAGAGCATTAATTCTTTCCAGAAATTTTTTGGAGTGCGTTCCAACAACGACGTATTAATTTGCCCGACCGGGACGCGAGGGCAAATTAGGACGTTGTTGGAATGCATGAAAATTAATTTCCGGATATGAATTAATGCTCGAATGCAGATTCGGTAAGAAAATCGTAACGACACAAACCCTAAAAAGAAGTAATCCAAACCTACAAAAAATTTCCAAGAAATTTTGTTGTTGTATTGGTTACGGCACGTGAGCTAATTTTTCTATTAGTCATTAATGAGTATCGTGCGATTTTCAAAAAAATGTATTAGCTATGACTTTAATGCTCTAAAATAAAATAGGTAATTTCCCAAAGAAATGCTTAATATGCATTAACGTATAAACGGCTTCAGGGATGTTTTCTTTCATAAGTAGTTTTAAGAAACTTTTTAATACCGTGAAATAAAATAGGTAATTTCCCGAACAAAAACTATTATTACCCGATGTTAAAAAACATTATTAGGTAGGTTGCTATCACCTGTTTTCCCATAAGGTTACTTTGAAAACAAAATAAAAGCAGGCCTCGTAAATCACGTTGTTTGAACACCTCTTTCACATATTGATTGATTGATTTATTTATTTTAATTACACTGTTCTACAGGTAAAACCCAATTACAGAACAGGATAATAAGATTTACAATATTTTGTACTAAATAACTAAACTGACATAAATAATAATGAGAAGGTATAACAGAACAGCAATTACTCTAAACAGTAAGTTTTGATTTTCTGTACGCTACAGTTATAGATGTCTATATAATGGCTAATGTTATAATTATTACACATGGCATATATAGGTGAATTTTTTAAAATATTGGTACGAAGTGTAATTAGGTAAAATGAGTGAGCGTATCTGGAAGCTATTCGAGACACATTAAGGTTGATTTTTATAAGCAATTCAGAGCAGTCAATTTTACTATTAATAATTTTATGGAGCGTAACAACCGAGTAATATTTTCGTCTTACATCGGGACTTGAAAAACTATGCCTAGATAGTAACTCATCATGAGATATGCCGATGGGAGGATACACTCCACCAATTCTATAGCTTCAGTATTTTAAGAACCGTCTCTGCATGGCTTCTATTTGATCAGATAGTGTGGACTCCAGATGACCGAGGCATATTCCAACTTTGATCTTACAAAAGCATAATAAAGACACTTTAAGGCCATATTTTCAAAATCCTGGCTGATTCGAACTATAAATCCATACATACGATTGGCTACATTTATAATGTTATCAAGATGAATATTAAAGGAGAGGTTAGGGTCAAATGTAACTCCTAGATCAATAAACGTTTTAGGCCTTTCAAGTGAATAGTTATCAATACAGTATTGAAAAATAATTGGATCTGTCTTTAGCGAGTAAGACATCACCTTACATTTAGCACAATTTAGCTAGAAATTATTTCTCCTACACCATTCAACTACATGATCTAGATTTAATGAAAGTCTCTCACAGTCTGCAACATTTTTAATTGAACTATATATTTTTAAGTCGTCAGCATATAACAAATAGTTCACGTCTATTACATCACCAATATCATTCATACATATATTAAATAATAGTGGTCCCACGTTGGATCCTTGAGGGATTCCCGTTGTGGCAAGGTATTTTCCAGATTTGAACCCATTTAGCTGAACATATTGAGTTCGATTATTAAGGTATGACCTGAATAACTCAATGAGACTATTGGAGAGTCCAAAAGCACCGAGCTTTTGTATTAATATGCCATGGTGAAGTCTGTCAAATGCCTTTGTAAAATCTGTATAAATAACATCATTCTGCATTTTGTTGTCAATAATTTCTGCTATATGCTGAGTAACAACAGAGAGATTTGTTACAGTTGAGCGACCTTTCATAAAACCACGTTGTTGAGGAGAAATGAAATTATTCACATGGCAGTAATTTTTTTTTCCAAAAGCATTTCAAAAATGTTACTAAAATTACAGATAATGGAAATTGGTCTGTAATTTTTAATGTCTGTTCGGGTGCCATTTTTAACACTAGGACAAACTTTAGAACATTTCCACAGCAGCGGAATTGTAGCAGATTTCAGGCAAATATTTATTAGTATCGTTAGGGGACGCGCCGATACATCAGCACAGGATTTTAATATAAATTCCGGTATATTATCTGGCCCCGTCTTTTTTTTTTGTTTGATAGATTTTAAAACATTTAATAATTCCCTTTCATTAAAACTATTAATATTAAGGTGTAGAGCTTGAATGTTTTCTAAGCTGACATTAGCCGTTTGTGAAATCACATAGGAGTTACTAAAATAATCTGCAAAGCTATTTAATATATTTTGTGGGATTATCTAAATGATTGTTATTATATGTCATTGTATTAGTAACTTTGGCTGAATATTTTTTGTTGTTAACGTACGCCCAAAATTTATTCGAGTTAATGGATACTTCAGATTCCGCCATTTCAACATATTGTTTATAGGCATTATCTATTGCAGCTTTAACATCAGCTCTGATACGTTTAAACTCTTCAAATGCTTGAAGATCATTTTTCTTTTGTACAGGCGCCAGCACTTTGCTTTTTTATGAATTCGAAAAATTATACTTCCGTTAGACCATGGCGGATATTTTTTCTTGTTACTTATTGAATATCTCGGTACGCATCGATCCAGTACATTATACAGTTTCCCGTAAAAATACGTACAGGCATCACCAGCACTAGTAAAAGTCTCCAAGAATGTCCAGTCAATAGTAGACATCAAGCTATACATTGAGTGGAAAATCAGTTTTCCGAAAATTGTAACAGTTTAGAAAAGAAGACCCGAGTTTTTTTTGATTATCTAGTTTTTCATTTAATTTACAGCTAATCTCTAACGCAGGATGGTGACTATCTTCTTTCACCAAAAGATGCAACGATCTCTCAACAAAGCATGTATGATTGTAGAAAACTAAGTCAAGTAGTTTATGAAACTGATTATATACCAAGTTGCTTTGAGATAATCCTAAAAACCCAGAAACATTATTTAAAGCAGTTACCCTCGCATTTGTCCGAGTATTATGGGCAAATTCAGGAATATTAAAGTCACCAATCATTAAGACTTTAGAGTCGTAAAGAAAATGCAATGACTCTAATGCCTCAAAAAGACTTGTAAACTCGTCAATAGGTGTATTGGGGAGGAATATACAGTCTGTTCTACAAAAAAGACCCCGCCTTCTAGCAACTTTATTATTTATTTTAGACCCAATAAACGTTATATCAAATCAAATGACACATAAAAATCTACATTTCAACACAATCAAAAAATTTTTATATTCAATTGTTTCCGAGTGGTGACTTCACATGAAATTTTTTTAAATGACACTGTATATATTTTTTTACATTTTCTGGTAGGTTTTTTTTCTCTTTTCAACAATATAAATATTTCATGCACTTGCATAAGAAAATTTTCGTGAAAAGTTACAAAAACTTTTTCACAGTGGGAGGCCATGATACAAAACTATAAACAAAAGCGTTAACTCAGAAAAACAAAACAAACAGTAGACAAACGCTTTAACTGTCAGATTTCAGAATAATCTAAAGTGTTTTCTTGTATTATACTCTTGCGCTTTAATATTCAAATCAAAATATGGCCAGGTTTACTAACAATGAAATGGTTGACATGTTGCAAGTATTCTTTGAATGCAGGAAAAATAGTGCGGAAGCTTTACATATTTATCAAACACGGTATCCCGATAGACAGGCTCCTTCCCGGCGAAAATTTAGTAAATTAGAAGAAACGTTAAGGAATACGGGTTCCCTAAAGAAAATAAAGAAAGACCGCCAAGTACGAGATGAAAATTTGGAGTTGGATATTTTGTTAAGTGTACAGCAAGATGCAAATACTTCAACACGAGAAATTGCACATAATCTTCATGTGTCATGTAGCACAGTAAATCACATTTTAAAAAAACATGATTTGAAACCATATAAGGTACATTTAGTGCATAATTTAGAAGCAAATGACCCTCCACGTCGAATTGAATTTTGTAATTACTTTGTAAACAGACAGCAAGAGGATTCTAATTTTTACAGAAAAATATTATGGTCTGACGAATGCACATTTTCCAATAACAGCTTATTTAATAGAAATCATCACTATTATTGGAATACAGAAAATCCCAGAAATATTAGAAAAAAATCGCTTTCAAAGAAGATTTAGCGTTAATGTATGGTGTGGGATTTTAAAGGGAAGGTTGTTAGGACCTTACTTTATTGACGGAACTCTAAATTCAGTTAGATACAACCAGTTTCCACAAAACCAATTACATGAATATTTGGAACAATTGCCTCTTGCAGAATTTAATAACGTCATTTTTCAACAAGATGGTGCGTCTGTCCATAATTCTCTTATAAACACTAATTTCCTCAACAAAAATTTTGGACAGAATTGGATTGGCACAAATGGACCAATTCAGTGACCAGCTAGGTCCCCAGACTTAACTCCCCTTGATTTCTTTTTGTGGGGACACCTTAAGGACCTTGCTTTCGTTACACCACCAGAAAATATTGATGATCTCAGAGTACGTATTAGAAATGCTTGCCAAAGCATTCCTCAAGATATGCTTATAAACGCCGCAAGAAGTGTTAATAGACGATGTCACATTTGTATTGTCAATAATGGTTTACATATCGAACATTTGTTATAAATGGTTAGTTTTTTGTGTTCCCTTTTGTAAATAAATATTGTTTTGTTTTTCTGAGTTACACTTTTGTTTATAGTTTTGTATCGTGGCCTCCCACCGATAAAAAAGTTTTTGTAATTTTTCACGAAAATTTTCTTATGTAGGGGCATAAAATATTTATATTGTTGAAAAGAGAAAAAAAACCTCTACCAGAAACTGTAAAAAAATATATAGTGTCATTTAAAAAAATTGCATGTGACGTCACCACTCTGAAACAATTGAAGATAAAAAATTTTGATAGTGTTACAGTGTAGGTTTTTATGTGCCATTTGATTTGATATAAGGTTTATTGGGTCTAAATTAAATAATAAAGTAGCTAGAAGACGGGGCCTTTTTTGTAGAACAGACTGTATAAGTTAATTTGTGTCGAAAGAAATTCTTCATGAACTCCAATTAGTACACCTCCACCTCTAGTATTATCTCTTAATAAATAATTTCTGTCTGCCCTATAAACGTTAAATTTATGACAAAATAACTCTGAACTGCTAATCGACGAATTCAACCACGTTTCAGTCAAACCCAAAATTTTAAACGGACTCTGCAACACACTATTAAAAACCTCAACTGTTTTTGTTCTAAGACCACGAGTGTTTTGGTATAGAATTGACTCGACGAGACTCTAGTTGTGTTTACCGGGTGCGGAGAACAATTAGACAGTGATTGCTATTTTACAGTATTTATATTAAATGCATACAGATGCAACTCCTGATCTTACGTGCGCATAAGCCCTGAACGCAATGCTCAATTCTGAGAAATAAAGAAGCATTCAGTTTTGTTTGTTTACGGCAGCTTTTTCAGCTCCTTGTGCAGGGAGTACTCACTACTCCATGTGAAACCAATGGATACTCTCGCTGAACTGTACTCTATCCGAACTGGTTGCGATGCGAGTATGCTTTAGAATAAACGAGTACTCGGTAACGTATACAAAGTAATGGATAGTACAATGAAAAGTAATGAATAGTAAACAGTAGCAAAAAGTAACAAAAGTTGACATCACTAGTGCTGAAGGTGAGAAAGCTGTCAATATTTATCATTGGCTGCAGACAATTTCATGAAGAATGTCTCTCATGAAGCTCGGTATTTGATTAGTGGACCAGCTACTTCAGTCAATGATTTGACTAGTGATCGGCCGATACGGATTTTTTTTGCCGATACCGATAATCGGCCGATACCGATATTTTAGTTGCCGATACCGATATTATATCGGTATCGGCACTACATTTTTAAAAGGTCTGTAATTATTTAATATACGTTATATAAGTAAAAATTGTCAACTCCGCATCGATGCGGGCGTGACATGAACCAATTTCGGTAATTCCCCGACAGTGTCGTGGTGATTACCCGTTTTACAGATAGTGTATTATTTCATTGTTTGCGCCAGTGCACAGTGCTGCTGCAGTTGCTGCTCAGATAACGATTGTGTCGTGCGGTATTATAATCTTTTGGGATTCAAATAAAAATACAATGGGAGAAAATAGCGAAAATAAGTTTTTACATACAAATAATTAATAAAATGGTTGATCTTAAATTTGCCGATATATATCGGCAAAATTTCGCCGATACCGATTATCGGCAAAATTTGCCGATATTGCCGATACACCGATATTTATATCGGTATCGGCCGATCACTAGATTTGACCATTTGAAGAGTTCATAAGCTTATTCGAGAAAACAGGGGGATACAAATTCGAGAATTGGCTGCTCTTGTAAAAATAAGTGTTCAGGTTATTATTCATGATAAGCTGAATTTTAACAAAGTTAGTGTGCGATGGGTGCTGAAAGATTTGTCTGATGAACAAAAGCAGAAACGAGTTCAAATTTCGCAAGAACTTCTTCAACGTTTTGAAAATGAGAGTGATGCTTTTTTATCCCCATAATTACCATTGATGCATCCTGGGCGCACCATTACATCCCAGAAAGTAAACTAACGAGCTAAATTTTAAGTCCCGGGACTAGTCCCGAAAATCCCGGAAAGGAAATAGTGTTTAAGTGAAATTTCCGAATGCAAATTCCAAAGAAAAACAAGTGTTTTAAGTTAAATAAAGTATTTCTATGCTGATAATGGGCTGCGTTGGGGCTCGTCTATAACTTCATCACTTTCTTCTGGTACTAAAAATGTCTGTCGTTTTCATCTTTTGCTTTTGCGCGAAATGCAAAGTGATTGTGTAATCCTTTCGTCGAGCTGCTTCTGATTATTATGATAATTTTATTGGGATAAACTTTACATTTCTTCAATTTATTGTTTATCTTACGATATATAAAAGTGTTACCATACCGACTTCATTTCATTATTTTTTTTTATGTAGAATGAAGGTAGGTTGAGAATCGGAATTCATTTTAAATCTAACGCTTTATCAGACAAATAACGAGCACCTTTAAAATGCAAAAATATATATTATTCAGCTTCTTCACACATAATTTTAAGTCTACAAATTTTGTTACTTTACTGTTTACTACATATGCACACGACTACGCGTAAAATATATCTAAATCCAACAAAAGAAACAAAGAAATACATAAATAAAAGAACACTTGCAAATGTGGCTAAAACAACAAACAGGTTTAATTCTAACCTACCGAAAACCATACCTCTCCTGCCTACGCAAAACACAAATAATGGAGAATGTGCAAGAGACATGAGTAATACGCTGGACGTCGGTGAATACCCATCCTAATTCTCTGATATTGAATATACGCACGCATGTTGACATGGTCTCGGGACTTCGCCTGTGCTGGCTGTGGTCCCGGGACAAGGTTTTTTTGGAAGAATCCCAGGACTGGAAACCCTACCGCCAATACTTTTGGTCGTTAAAATAGTATGAAGATGTATAGAAGCAATTATAAGAAGCTGAGGTTATAGCTGAAGTAACATCCATCAATAATGATGTATTCAAGGTAAATGTGCAAAACGAAGATTAATATCGACAGTTGTTCTATGTGTAAATAATGTAAAACACTACACAAACGCGGACAAACAAAACGGACATATAAAACTTCTACCCAAGAGAATACACCCAAACAAGCTCATTACTCTCATTAGACATGATCATAGTGGACCTGAAAGAATAGCTATTTGTGCAACAAGTGCTAAAAGTGGATGTTTATGTAGGAGACATGTCTCGTGCCTAAACACTTTTAGCACAATATTTTTCTACGGTCTTGAAGATTATTAATCCATAAATGCCGATTTAATAAAGGTTTGCATTTATGACAGTTATAATTTATGTCATAGTAAAGAGATGACCTTGACGGCACAGGTGACTGTTTCTGCAGCCAGTAGCTGTCAAAGTCAGTTATCAAAGGTAATTATCACGGCCTGCTGAATTGTGTGACAAACTTCACTTTATAAGGCCTGGGCATTTTTTTGAAATTCATTGTTGTTTTAATTTCTGAGAAAATGCCAATTTTGGCCGTTTTGGCGCCACATACCCACGATGAAATTTAAATGCTGCCTTGGCAAATACGTGTTTTAAAAATGATTCTTCAAATGCAGTATCAGTAGAATAAGGACCTATCTTTTTGAATTTAATGTAAATATGAATGGTGTAATCTATTTACAGTGCCGTGTACGTATATCTTGGAGATTTATAGTTTTAAAATTGTTCTTCAGAGAGATTTTGAGCTCCAAGTATTCGTAGCTGAAGACAAAGTAATATTTTCAGGCAGGTATTTTTTGGATAGCTCACACATTCTCTCTAAAATAGAATGTGATATGCAGTTAATCGTATTATTCTTATAAATTTGGAAGATGTTACTAAGTGGTAACAGTAATGAATTATTTTGTTCAGTATGCTATTGTAAGGTTGTAGTTTATGTATAATTCACTGTTGTACAATTTTAAAATTAAAATAAAAAAGTTCTTTGTTTTAGTGAACAACCATCTGTAAATGTAGTAATTAAAGTGCAGGCACTGCAGTATGCTTAATAGTCTTCGCCCAGAAGTTACTCGCAAACAACTTTCTTCAAAATACAAACTACAAATAATTTCTTTCTTGTGGTTTTCGTTATTTAAATAAAAATATAAACTAGAAATTGTTAGAACGTACGTGGTTTGAAGGATCAGTACCATCATTTAAATTTAGCTTTCAAACCATGCTTTCGTAAAACTTGATTTGAGGGAAATTCACGACAAGATCTTCTCCAATCTGTATATTTGCAGGTTGCAATACATTATCTATTATACGTAAAATATGCAGAATCGGTTTCCATTTTAACAACACCAAACCAAATCGTAAACAATTGAAAACGAATAACTTAATCAACAAATTAAACTGTGAACGTAAATAAGAAAATACACAAAAGAAACCCGCAGGAAACTGATGAATATTTGCATCGTAGTCAATGTGGTAACTGATATTACATTGCAAATTTGAAATTTCCGCTCGGGGGTATACAGCGCTCTGCGGAGAATCGCGAAACTTCACAATGTCCAGGCTGTATAAAGTGACGTTTATCACACAATTCCGCAGGCCGTGGTAATTATAATAGTACACATTTGACTTTATTCATTACATAATGCTTTAATTATTTAAAAAACATTTTACCTCTAACGAAAGAAGTAACTAGAATAACTTTATAACCTCACTTCCAGTTCAAAATTCTAAATTCAACACCAGCTGTTTACTTTTAGCACATGGGCTAAAAGTAAACAGCTGATTTCACTTTCAACATGCTGATTTACAAAACGTCATTTTTAGTGAAACAAGCTAGTGCTAAAAGGCCTACTTTTGGTAATGATCGTAGAAAATAGCTATTTATACAGGGTGGGCCATTTTAATCGACGCATCCGAATAAAAAAAATTGTGCAGACAAAAGTTATTGAGGACGATGGGGGTTTTGACTGTACTAATAATTTTGACCTTGGCGTCAACTTTCAAGGTCATTTGAAGGTCAAAATATTTTTTTTTAATAGGAACCTCTATTTCTGACACCGGATTCGGAAAGAGCGGAAAATTTTATGTCCAAAATAATACTTTCTAACTCGTTGGAGTGACCTTGAAAAGGTCAAATCAAGGTTAAATGTTGAAAATTCGTCCAGAAGCTGTTTTCTCGAATTTAGATGATTTAAGGGCGAAAAATTATTTGAGTAGACTTAGAGAACAATAACTTCGACCATCTTGTCCTTTAGGTCAACTGTCATTCGAAGGTCAAAGTGATTTTTTTATATAAAAAAATCTCACTAGTTGCAATAATTGTATTTTAATTCAAAATTAAAATTCGGGCATAAAAGGGAATTTGAGGCTTCATTTTTATCAAAATACAATTATTACATAAATAAAGTGTAAAATAAATGTACATTTTAAATAATTACTATTAGATGTATTGAAAGAAATCTTATTTAAATTATATTTATTACAAACCATTAAAACTTACACTAATAACATAGTGAATAATTACCAATGCAATAAAAAAAAATACTGGCAAGAAGAATCGATTTTGACCTTCGAATGACCTTCACAGTTGACCTAAAGGACAAGATGGTCAAGATTATTGTCCCTTAAGTCTACTCAAATATTTTTTCACTCTTAAATTATCCAAATTCGAAAAAAACGCTTCTGGACGAATTTTCAACATTTAACCTTGATTTGACCTTTTCAAGGTCACTCCAACGAGTTATAAACTATCATTTTGAACATAAAATTTTCCGCTCTTTCCGAATCCGGCGTCAAAAATAGGGATTCCCATTAAAAAAAAGATTTTGACCTTCAAATGACCTTGAAAATTGACGCCAAGGTCAAAGTTATTAGTACAGTCAAATGACCCCCATCGTCCTGAATAACTTTTATCTGCACAATTTTTTTTTATTCGGCTTACCAACGGAGATATTCGGATGCATCGATTAAAATGGCCCACCCTGTATATCTAGGGAGCTAAGGTATTCATTTTCTCCCGCGTGTGAATTTAATTTAAACACACAAGGGAGGAAATGAACCTTTGCTCCAGTGATATATATATTTTTTCTTTGAAAAAAATGCTTTAGGAAATCATTAGAGTGACTCTAGATTTCTGTAGTGACATTTTGTCTAATTTCCAAATCAGCATAACGTTGTAAAGCTTTGGTATGATATCCATGGTGACATAAACACAAATGCGAAAGCTAAAAAATGCTGGCTCCCGCTGGGAGTCAATAAAAATTGGCTCCCGCTAGTTGGAAATTGACAGTTTTGTTTCCTAAAACTACGGTGCAAAAGCCGACTTTCTATAGAGTGAGTAGAAAAAGATCCTTTATCTAATAGACTTGCCTGTCCGGGACGCTGTTTCAGCAGCCAAACCGTAAGAGATAGAGAAAAAAGTTATGAAAGTTATATGTTTGGAATGGTCATGTCAGGTCAGGAACCGAATTTCAGTCACGTGACACTTCCGGTTTTCGAGAAATCACGTGATTTCTGTCCGTCCGGGATGCTGTTTCAGCAGCCAAACCGTAAGAGATAGAGAAAAAAGTTATGAAAGTTATATTTGGAATGGTCATGTCAGGTCAGGAACCGAATTTCAATCACGTGATTTTAAAAAATATTATTGTTTTTATTTAATACGCGTTCTATTTGAAAAACGGTGTTTTTGTTTTATTAAATGAGACATTTGTCTCACTGGTTGCTAGTTTTAAAATAAACCGAAATAGAAAATGCAATAATTACTTCCGTAGCTAGGCAACGAGTAGCTATTGTACCTACTTGTCGCCTAGTTAGCAAAGTAATTATTGCACTTTCTATTTAGGTTACTCTTATTTATTTCATTTTAAACGGACCTAAGTCCTTATACAAATAGTATGTGAAATTTTTTCAACTTATGGAATTGCCATGTTCCGCACAATTTTAGGTAACCTGTATATTGATGATACAATGATGATGACGAATAAAAGCTCGAAGAATTATTTGGCTGGGCAACACACGATGCCAGAAGAAATGATCACAAAAAATGTGCTGGATTTTATGACAATAATTATAGTAAATTCAATTAAACCACAAAATTTCAATAGAATGATTACTACCAAGTTATGACATAAGACATCTTTAGATGTCACAACTATCGGTGATGAAATTCACTTAACAAGAACTATTCATCATTCGCATGGTAGCCCTGTAGATTCTGAACATACAGTTGTTGTATGTAACTACTGCTTTATTAAAGGCAGTTATCGAGATACAAATTGGTACGCAGTAGCAAGAATTTTATAGAAATGAATCATATATTATTATAATGAGCAACACAACAGAATATGACCCCACGCAAGCTCAGCACACGATAACATACAGACTAAGGTATTTTATAAGTCGGTGCCGTCTTACACTGCCTGTATCAACTAGTTAAACAATGTCATGCCCTAAAAGCCACCAACAATAGTCTATTTAGATACCTCATCCCAAAAAAATGGGAGTTACGCCAATATTTTTCTTTTTCGCCTTACAAAAATGGTTTAAATGGTTTGATTTCTGATTATGTGAATATTTCGTCTCAGTTAATCAACCTTGTACGCCCTACAATGGGACACTCACGGGACAAGTCAAAACAGAGCTTAGTTACCCTTGTAGAATACACAACATTTAATTAAATTCAAAATTGATGTTCTAAAACTAGGTACAGTCGGCGCCTTGTAATATTTAATTTATTATTATCTTTTTGTATTATTGGAATTTTACTATAAACCAAAAGACACAACATTTGAATAATTACATAACAATTACAACCACAACTGCAAAATTCCAGTTTATAAACTTAAAATACATGCAAAATATATCATACTAATGTCCCGATTTCTAAGGTGCCGACCGTACATACATCAAAAGTGCTTGCTGCGCCATGTCTCATGAGTCTACATAACAACAAAAGAACGAAACTGGTAACTTTGTAAACATGCACCAGTAATTTCTATACGAAGTGCAATTATACCATACGCAATTATAAAAAAAAACATAGGTACCTGTAGTGATAGGACCTAAACTTTCGGAACTGCTACCGAACTGTTGCCGCTCAGAGTCGCTGCAAGCGGACGCCTGTTGCATCACCCTCTTTCGGTAGCCGGAGATCGCTTTCCTCTCGTGAATGCCCGACTCGCTCATGGACGTAGCAGTACTAAACAAAACAATCAATTAACTCAATATAGCACTATGTAAATGTGAAGGTTACAGTAAAAATATGATTTTTATATCTACCCGATAAAAGCTATTAGTAATAGTACACATTGATTATATTTAATTACGTAAACAAACAGCTGCAACTAAGCCAAAGAGTAACGACCGTCTCTCAGTTGTACCATGTGATTGCGATAGTTTCCCAAAATATATGTGCGTCCTTGAGTAAACCCAGAAAATGTGGAGCGAGTAGGCACGATTTAAAAACAACATCTGCAAACAAATCCTACATTGCTATTAATTAGCACTTATTACTGATCTGGACAAACTTGTTTCTGCAGTTCCATTTCAATTAGACAGCTGATAAATGGAGTGCAATTAGAAGTTATATTTTTCACACTGTAATAAATCATAAACAGTATTATTAGTCCATTTATCTTTTATGTAACCATATATAACCGCTACATAACCATAGCGAAGCAATTGTTTACAACCTTGTCTTTGTATTTCCTCTTTCTCGACAGTAGTATATATTTTTTTTGCCTTATATCTATTATCCTCTAGGTATTTCATTCTCACAGCTTTTCTATAGCCTAATTTGGTTGACTTCCCTTAGTTTACTGTTTGTAATTGAGCGAGAGCCTGTCATTAACATCAGAAGTGTGACTTTATAAACCATCTTTAACTCTGGCCCATGCAAATGGATAGCCTAATTCATTGATTATGGAAAAACTCCCTTTCACAGAGTTCACAACCACTAAAGGTGTTCGTTCATATGATGGCTGCAGAGAGTATGATGTAACCAACTGTCTGGTGTGAGGTTCGAATTCACACAAATATTACATATTAAAATCAAGGTTATAAATGCATTTAATTTCCTTCGGCAACAGATCAGGAAAGTCTTCAATATCACTCGGGTTTTATTATCGTTTGTATTAAATAATGGCAGGTGCTGTTATTAGCATCTCCGACTAGTACTTTCATTGCTACGTCTTGCTTTGATCCAAGTTATTTTATAAGCTGCTTTGAGGATATTTTAGCTACTAATGATTTAATAAACACATGCTACTAATTAGAAGAGCTGCTAGCTTACATAATCTGTATCTATTATTATTGCTGTAATTACGTATTCACCCATCAGTTGAAATATATGTTATAATTGTTGGAAAATTACATTTAAAATGATGGATCCTAAGAACTATTATTTACAAGTATTCTATTGGTTCTTTAAATTTGGAAAATAAACTTTAGACCTCCACTATTTGTATTCTCCAGTTTCAGTATATTTTATCTTAAATAAACTTTTGACTCCATTTAATTCTTTAAATTTACCAAAATACGTATTATAATTCTACACAAAATTATTATAAATGAATTAAAACAGGAAAATACCGGTATAGACTAGTATAATTTTGATCATATTACTGACATTGAGACAAGTAAATAATCATTTAAGCTTTGAAGCTAAATGTAGAGCAACATTCAAGGAAAATTATCTATAACAATCAGATTAAACAACATTAATCAGTCATTTAAATTAGGTCCTACCGTTCTCTATGAGAGGCTGCCAGTGGTAAAACATTCCTAGCCATGATGGCTTCTTCCAAATGCATCTTAATGGGGGTAACGATGCTATCAGACTCTGAGCTGAGAGAATGGCCATCGACGTTGGCCGATCTGGTTTTCTGGTACCTCTTCCTGGCATCTTTAGTATTAGACTTGTTTCTCGTGAATACATTTTCATAGTCGCTGCAGCAATCCTCTTGACCGTCGGACTCCTCTGCGAGCACTTCTTCGGTCTTGGACAGCAGTACAAAGTCGTTCTTCGTGATTGCCCCGTTCCTGGGCAGGAGGGCTAGTTTGGTGTCGCGGTAACTGCCATCAAGAGAGATGTTGGACAGAAAGGTTACGGCTGCGATCCGCCTGCGTGAGCGGTTGCGTTTGAGTGAACTTGCCATTATGTAAGATTATTGCTGAAAAAAGAGAGGAAAAAAGGATACGCGGCTTTGTCACAGGTTTATGCCAATAGTCTCTTTATGCATGTTTTTACAGTTCATACACTGTCCGATGGTTAAAACACACGCCGGGACGAGCAACGATGTATATTCTAGCGAATACGACATCATTTTAACTGTATTTTACACTCAAACAATAACTATTTATACCGCTCGGTTGTCCGTACCGCACATAAATACTTATCGTTCTATTTTAGATGAGTATTTGCCGCTTGACATTCAATGTAGGGACTTTCTTTTCTGGTTGTTACTTGTCAGTGGCGTACAGAATATTAACTTAAAATATGCAAGAACTTTTTTATTTTTCTCTGTTATTGGCAGTATAATTAAGCTAATAAATAAAATTGTTAAGTATTTATTGTTATACATACCTGCTTTAAATATAACAATTGTACAGATAACTTTATATAAAAATATAGTAAGTACTATACAGGGTGTTTGTAGATCGCTAGATAGCCCGTAACTTCGTTAATAATAGAGATTTCCAAATAATAGTAGAGGGTGGCCATAAATATCTGAGATCCCGGTAGCAATGGAATTAGCTACTTATAAATGTTGGTTAGCGTTATATTTCAATTATGATAAGTATTGTTACCTATGTAATGTTATAAAATGCAATAAGAGGAGGGAAATGTGCCCCGGACTCTGCAGTTTAGCCTACGACTCAATTATAAAAATCTCCTGTTCTAACTCGATTACTTATTGCAATCTGTAATAATTTTTGACAGATAGGAATTTTAGGTGTGATGACATTAATGACATTTAGTTTAGTTGGATTCATCACTTTAATAAAGCGGTGTTGATTCCAAAGGTAATGTGATATCAGATATTTATGGCCACCCGGTATTATAAGTGAGAGAAATGCATCATTATTTGCGAGTGAGAATTTTGAATCGCGAGTGCCCCAGCACGAGCGATATAATTTCTCACGAGCTTATAATGGCATTTCCCTCACGTGTGATCTACGACGTTTTATCTTACAGTAGCAATTCTTGTGTCTAACTAGTTTGCGCAGTCAGAATATGTCGCGAAATAAATTTATAATTAGTCGCCTATGACAGTACTGAAGTGTATTTGCAGTACTGACGTGTATTGTCAGTCTATGTCAAATTCGAGGTTAGTAGGTTCGGTATTGCTTGTTATTCGACAAAGACAGACGCAAAACTTAACCTAAAAATTACGAATTTGGCATAGCTTGACAGTGCTACCAACAATGCAGTAGTATAAATAATGAAAACTCACTTGTGAATAAAACTTCATTTTAGTCACTGAAAACAGTTGTATAATGTATGGTAATAGGCGCTACTGTAAGATAATAGTAATTTACGATTCAAGTAACGTTATCAAGCTTTTTACATTACGAGAGAATAGTTTGAATGAACGAGCGACGTTAGGAGCGAGTTCTTTAAAATTCTCGAGTAATGTAGAAAGCAGATAACGTTACGTATATCGTAACACGGTTTATTTTATCCTAAAATACTTTTTTTTCAGAAAATAGGAAAAACTGTTATTAATAACACAACAGCGAGACATATATCTGCTATGGGTGTGGTGGTATCACTCAATACTGTATTGTTGGTAGCACTGTCAGGTTATGTTAAATTCGAAATTAGCAGGTTACGTTTTGCGTCAGTTTGTGTCAAATAACAAACAAAACCTAACCTACTAACATCGCATTTGCCATAGACTGACATTGTCACTAACAATACACGTCAGTACTGCCAACATGTGATTAAATGCTAATAAAGTAGCATTATGTTATTTTTCTTAACAACACTCGTGCTGTTAAATGTATCTTAACGTAACTCTTTGCTAAGGAGTTATTATTATAGTAACTTAATAGGATAAAATAAATTATTTTTATCTACTCCAGTGGGACAAGTAACTCATTACGTCACTCATTTGACTCTATTTTAGTTAGGTAATGAAGCTCATTACACCACTCAGTTATGGTTTCATTACGCAACTGAGTTGTGTAATGATTTCGTTACCTAACTGAAATAGTGTCAAATGAATGACATAATGACATTTGCCTACTAAAATGTTTCTAAAAATGACAGATCTGACATTTCTCTTAATGCACTTTTCTCAATTTTAGGCAGTCGTAGATAAAATTTTGTACAATACATGTGTGATAATGCATCATTAATATACTTGTGTGCTTACATAACTCGTGCTACGCACTCGTTTGAAACTTACACACACGTATATTAATGATGCTGTTATCCCACTTGTATAGTAAATAACTATTATCTTACAGTAGCGCCTATTACCATGCATTATACAACTGTTTTCAGTGACTAAAATGAAGTTTTATTCACAAGTGAGTTTTCATTATTTATACTACTGCATTGTCGGTAGCACTGTCAAGCTATGTCAAATTCGTAATTTTCAAGTTAGGTTTTGCGTCAGTTTGTGTCAAATAACAAACAAAACCTAACCACGAACCTCAAATTTGACATAGACTGACAATACACTTCAGAACTGCCAATACACTTCAGTACTGTCAAACGTATATTTTGGGGTTAGATGGAAGAGCAGACGTATGCTAATTGCTTGAATTTGGTTATTGTATGTGGAATACAGCTGGCATATGTGCTGAATCTCGCCCTAACTGTAAATTCCAATTGTTTTAATGTGTTACGTTTATAGTAATAAAGACATTTATTATTATTATTATTATTATTATCACAAATCATAGGCGATTAATTATAAATTTATTTCGCGACATATTCTGACTGCGCAAACTATTTAGGCACAAGAATTGCTACTGTAAGATAAAACGTCGTATATCACACGTGAGCGAAATGCCATTATAAGCTCGTGAGAAATTGTATCGCTCGTGCTGGGGCACTCGCAATTCAAAATTCTCACTCGCAAATAATGATGCATTTCTCTCACTTATAATATAATCTACTATTATCTTACAGTAGCGCTTATTACCATACATTATATAACTGTTTTCAGTGACTAAAATGAAGTTTTATTCACAAGTGAGTTTTCATTATTTATACTACTGCATAGTCGGTAGCACTGTCAAGCTATGTCAAATTCATAACTTTCAGGTAAAGTTTTGCGTCAGCCTGTGTCAAATAACAAACAAAACCAAACCTACGAACCTCGAATTTGACATAGAGTGACAATACACTTCAGTACTGCCAATACACTTTAGTACTGTCAAACGTATATCACAAATCATAGGCGACTAATTATAATTTTTTTAGGATACTGCATTGGTAACTAGCGTTTACATAGTTACAAACGAGTCCGGTAGATAAAATTTACCGGCCTAGACCAGTAGTAGTTGACAACGGCCGGATCAAAGGCAAACAACATAGTTTTTAATTGTTTTTGTACGTTTGGTGCGATAATTCCGTGTATCACTGTAACGCTAACGTCTACAGCAAATTTTATTGATACATTGCAAATGTATTTAATGTGTACATCGCGTAATCGAGAGTTACATCTATTCGGCGCTAGAACTGATGATAGCAAATCACGTACCCACTATGTGCGAGGCCACGAAGAAACAACCCCGGCGTCGCCTCCCATTCAATGTTACCCAGAGCTGCTGTACCGATAAATCCGCCCGAAGAGTACGTATATAAGAAGACTCCGCAACCATTTTAAGTCACTTGAGTCCACCGGTTTCGACCAGCAGTAAGACTTGAGTCTCTGGACTTCTCTTCCTCCAAATCCTCTTATGACGTTAGAATGTGATAGCGTTTATCTGTCTCTTAACGTTTCTACCAGTTTCCAACCTATGTGTAAGAATGTGATAGCGTTTATCTGTCTCCTAGCTCATTTTCCTATTAATTCAAAGCTCCACGTCCCCGACACGACCGATGGTGGCGAGAATATTAAAACCTATTAATGTCCGTACCTGTAGGGATCACATTGCTCGTCCCGCACAAAAGAGGAACGATCAATATAATCGCATTAATTAATTTACATGAAGGGTCAACAATTTACGTCCAACGACGTCTTCCTGGAGTCCAAAGGCGAATTACGTTACTTCAACCCGAACGTAGATGTCCTCGCCGCAGGCAAAAACCGGAGCTGTCAATTATATTTGCCCGCTAAAATGAGTGAATTTTACCAGATGCAAATTCACGGCACAAGTACTCCTAGAATAAAGAACTGCCATTCTAAGGCACTTCCACGAAGTGCACCAGCCGTTACTCACTCCCGGAGCAGCAAGCATCCCCTAATCTTGTTAATTTTTGCTTATGTTTGCAGAACACAAATTGTAAACAAAACCGCCTTTATCTCCGAAGTCGTTTTAGACCTCCGACATCCAGGGCCGAAATAGATACTTCACTCCAGGTCAAATACTGCCACCACTGACACTCGGGTGTTGTGTGGGTTGCAATTCACCAGAAAACAAGAGAAACACAACTCCCGAGGAAATGGTTATTTTTATTGATATACAATTCATTTTACTAAAAATTACTGATTATTTGTACTAGTTAAAAACATTATACTATTAGTAAGTATATTGTGTTTTCCTGACCATATATATTTGAGTTTGAGTGAACATTTCTCCGATTTGAGTTATCCGAGGTATAAATCCTATGCAGGGACGTTTGAAACTTTACATCACTACGTATTACGTAAAAATAGGAGGCTTTGGTTTAAATTGGTTTACTGCATATATGTATTGTTTACTGCAATTTGTAGTTTATTTACTGGCACTCTTCAAATGCAAAGCTATCTGTGATATCAAAATAAATATAAAAAATAAGTTATATTAAGCTGGTACGACACGATACGAATTTTTGCGAAAACTTACGAATAATTAAAAGTTACAACATATACTAACGACCACACTTATTTATTAAAAGAAAAGGTACAATTATTAAAACTGACCTTGCTGCATTGTTGCAGAAAAGTGCCGGAGGTTCAACAATATTTCGAACTGCGTCAGCCGTAGAACTGCTTCTAGCAGTGGTAGTAGTTTGCCTCATTTTTTTCTATAATTGTCTCATGACGATCTACATCGAATTCAAGATACGATATGATAGAATGAATAATATGTTGGTGACACTGTAAGTCTATGTTAAATTCGAGGTTATCAGGTTAGGTTTTGCGTCATTTTGACACAGACTGAGGCAAAACCTAACCTACTAATCTCGAATTTATTTTATTTTATTCTCCACTCCGCCAACAGCCGTTAGGCCAATTATAGGCGTCACTGTACATTTTATGGGGACTTCCAACCCCATTAACGACTGTCATGATGTTATTATGACAAACCGGGACCAACTTTTTTCCGTGGCAACCGTACCACGAGGTGCCGGGAGAAGCAGCCGTGGAACTCCCATCCAAGTTCTGACCAGAGAGAGCGTTGCTTAACTCTGCTGATCGAACGTGGACGCTTGTTCAAGCTACACCACCAGGGACCCTAATTTGACATAGACTTACAGTCGCATCAACATATTGATAAAAAGCTAAACTTCAGTGCCTTGGTATACAAGCTACTATTTCTGGAGACCCTTTGGTGCATTGTCATCAAAACTTCAGACCATTTTGCCGTATTTAATTTCAGTGTTCAGCGCTGTTCTTCCTTTTTCCCGGTATTACTTGTAATTGTTTTGTTTTTGCGTCTCTAGCAGCCCTTGCTTGATTGGAAAACCACGTCAGAAAAAGGATTTATTTTAGTTTTCCAACTCTTAAAATACTTGCCTTGGGTTAATTTAGCAGTGGTATTCCACATATGCTTAACGACCGTTTCCTTATAATCTGTCCCATTTTTTCTTTTCATGTTCACAGCCCAACATTTCAAAATGTTATTTACCTATTCAGGTGTAATTTTCTGATTAAAGTTGTATCTTTTTTCTTCAAAATCCAGTAAACTGTCTCCATACCCAAGCCCGCAACTTCTTAATGTTTACTGTTACGATGCCTTCAATTTCCCGATCGATTTCTTCTGAGAAATCTCATAGAAAAGGCGCACGAAAAAAATATCACAAAAAGTTTGATGCGTATCAAAATAGCTATTTATATATCAATTTGCAAAATAAAAGTGTTTTCACATGAGAAGTGAAGTTTGCCCTACGAGCGCTAGCGAGTTGGGTAACAGCATACAAGATTTTCTGTAATTTTGAGTCATATTAATTTTTATAGTAAATAAATTTAGATAAATCTACAAAGTTGTTGTAAATTTTCATATTAGCACTAGTGTCAATATGAAATCAAACATTGCAATTAATGTGAATACGAGTATATACATCATTTTGACGTTGAAAACGACAACAAAATGTCATTATATTAGGTCAAAATTACAGAAAACAACACGTTGCAAAATTAGTATTTTTCACACACAACGTGTTGCACAACTCGCTATCGCTTGTAGGGAAAACTTCAGATCTTGTGTGAAAAACACTTTCATTTTGCAACTTGATACATAAATAGCTATTTTGTATACTCGTCTGGTAGCAACTAGGGTGGGTTGATGTCAATTTGACGTATTTGTACTATAACAGGGTACGGACAGATCGTTGTCCTCTCTCACTCTAACGTAATTTAGAGTGAGAGGGGAAAACAATCACACCTTATCCTGATAGATATCCGTACTCTGGTAAAGGACATCAAGGCATCCTAGTAGCAACTATCTACTAGCTTAGCAACGATTTCGGTATGTCTTTATGGCATAGGCCGGTAGCACTTAGTTCGTGTTCTACGTTTGTCCCTGAAGTATAGTATGACCAAAAATTATGTTGCTCTAGTGCTGTTATGAAATAGTTTCTAATTTATGAATGCCACTATAAGTCACTAAAAAAATCAAATGTCAAATTTGGCCGCAACCGGAGCGGACATAGCCGATAAACTAGGCAAAGTGTCCCTCAAAAAGGTCCAACTTACAGCCAAGGAACGCAGAGAACGCGCCAAGCGAACCTGCGAAGCCAAGGGCATTAAGTACGACCCAAACTTTAAAAGAAAGCAGAAGATGGAGAAGAAGAGGGCAGCAGACCCAGCTTCGAAATCTGAAAAACCTGCAACCAACCAGGGACAAAAGAGGCAACGCTCTGACGAAGCCACTCCCTCCCCGGCAAACGCCAAAAAGAGGCCCAGACAGAAAGTAGACAAGCCGACCTCACCAAAGGCAGGCACCAGCAAGCTTGATTTTGCTGAGGCAGCCACTACGGTGAAGATGGCCATCTACCCTGCTGCATATCCAGACGTCAAACTGACAAAGGAACAAGGTGACCTAGTCAGAGACAGTCTGATAAATCTCATCTTCCAGATGGAAGAAGAAGAGAACACACCTCTCTTTACCAGCCACTATCTCGAAGCTGGTACATACGTGGTTGCGTGCAAGGACGAACTCACAAAACACTGGTTAAGTGAGCAAGTACCTAAGCTGCACCCGTGGACCAATGCCAAGCTGGAGGTAAAAGAGCGGGCAAAACTTATTAACTCCGTCCGGGTAGTGTTCAACGTCCCCAAGTGGTACGACAAACAGAAACCCGAGGTCATTCTCCGTTTGATCGGAAAACAGAACAAACGGAAGGCAGATCTCCAAACCGATACCTGGAGAATACTCAACGTCACTCCACTAGAAGATGGCGGTAGAACGTTCGCAGCTATGATAGATGACAGGGCAAAACAAGCACTAACATCCATTAACTGTGTAGCGCACCTAGGCCTCAACAAGGTCACTTTCCTTATCCGCTCCAAGGATAGGAAAGAAGAACCTGAAAGTAGTGCAAATTAACCTCCACCACTGCAAAGCAGCCACTGCAAATCTAAGCAGAAAGCTGCTAGCAGATGACATCGATTTAGCACTGATCCAAGAACCATGGATAGTTAAGGGACAAGTCCGTGGATTAGGGGGTGCTAAAGGTAAGCTTATTTATAATCATGCAAGTCCTAGAACATGCATACTTATAAGAAATAATCTAGACTGTTTACCACTAATGGAATTCTGTTCTAGAGACATAACCACAATTAAAATAAAATGGAATAACGATGAAGGTTGTGACCAAGCCATTATAAGCTCCGTCTACCTTCCATCCGATTCCAGGGACCCACCGCCTAGCGAGGAACTAGAGAACCTAGTATCATCTTCCTCCCAAGACGATCTAGACCTCATCCTAGGCTGCGACGCAAATTCGCACCACACCATTTGGGGCAGCACCAACTGCAACATAAGAGGTGAGTCACTTTTAGAATTTATCTTAACTAACAATCTAGTAGTAGTCAATAAAGGTAACACTCCAACCTTTTATAACACTAATAGACATGAAGTTATAGATATTACCATAACCACAATGAGAATTAGTCAATCAGTGAATAAATGGCAAGTTTCAGACGAACCATCACTATCTGACCACAATTATATAACCTTTGAACTGTCTCAACGGGAAGTAAGCCAAAGAGTTTACTACAACCCAAGAAAGACAGACTGGGACCTATATAAACAAAAACTACAAGAGAAGATAGAACACCTAAAGTTCAGATCTTCCAATAAAGTAGTTTTAGACTCTAATGCTGACCGGTTAAAAGAGGCCATGATTGACTCCTTTCAGAGTAGCTGTCCTCTAATAGACCCAAGTCAGCAAAGAGCAAAAAAACACACAAATTGGTGGAATAAAGGCCTAGAAAAGACCAGACAAGAAGTCAGACGTCTGTTTAACTGGTCTAAAGCCACAAATAACTGGGAGAACTATCACAAGGCTCTCACAGACTATGGCAAAAAGATCAAGGCAGCTAAGATGGCAGCCTGGAAAAAGTTTTGCCAGGAGGTGGAGACCACGCGATCCACAGCTAGACTCCACAAAATCATCTCAAAGCAAGCCATGAACCCAGTAGGCACTCTTAAAAAAGAAAGCGGAGAATACACTACAACGGAAGAGGAGACTTTATCTCTTTTGATAAAGACTCACCTACCCGGAGCAGTGGAACAACCTACTCTGGCTGAACCCAATCATACCCCTAGGAGGGAAGACTGGGAAACAGCTAAGAGAATAGTCAGCAAAGAAAGGATTAGATGGGCAACTAGCCTCTTCAGTCCTTTCAAATCTGCTGGAAACGACGGCATACAACCCGTAATGCTGCAGAAAGGGATAGATATACTGCTGAACCCACTCAAAGACATGTTCCAAGCAAGTCTTGCCTTGGGTTACATTCCCCAATCCTGGAGAGTGACTAAAGTAGTATTTATCCCTAAGCCTGGTAAGAGCAGCTATGCAGAAGCTAAATCTTACAGACCTATCAGCCTAACGTCATTCCTCCTTAAAACGTTGGAAAGATTAGTAGACAGATACTGGAGGGAGGAAGCCCTAACTTCACTCCCGATTCACAAATATCAACATGCTTACCAAACAGGGAAGTCATGTGAAACCGCCCTACACCAACTAGTGGGGAAAATTGAGAGAACCTTGGAGTACAAGGAGTACGCAGTCGGAGCATTTCTAGGCATAGAAGGTGCCTTCGACAACACCTCCTACCACTCTATTAAAAGAGCAATGACAAACCATCAGATCGATAACACCACGATAAGATGGACTATGGCAATGCTCAACACCAGAGTTGTAAAGGTCAAGTTATTTGACAAGGAAAAGACAGTGCAGGCGACAAGGGGATGTCCACAGGGAGGAGTTCTTTCTCCACTCCTGTGGTGCCTCACAGTTGATGAACTGCTGATCCAACTCAATAACAAAGGCTACTACACTCAAGGATACGCTGATGACATTGTCATACTGATTCAAGGTAAATACCAAAGAACCGTAGACAATGTAATGAAATCAGCACTAAAGATAACCGAAGAGTGGTGTCTAGAGAATAATCTTAGAATTAATCCCAGCAAAGCCACTCTCGTCGCTTTCACTCGTAGAAAGAACATCACAAACAGAATGAACATAAAACTGTTTGAGACAAATGTCAACTGGGAGAACGTGGTTAAGTACTTAGGTCTAACCATCGATTCCAAACTAACTTGGAACTCCCACTTAGACAAAACAATCACCAGGTGCATACAAACATTAGTTATTGGAAAAAGAGCCATAGGTAGTACGTGGGGGCTCAAACCGGAACTGACCCTCTGGCTGTACAAAACCATGGTTCGACCAATAATTTCATATGGAATAATCGCCTGGTGGCCCAAAATAAAACAAGCAACTGCGATCCACAAAATCAGCAGAATACAATATCTAGCTAATCGGTGCATCACTGGAGCCTTTAAAGGCACCTCAGGACAAGCACTGAATGCTATTTTAAATCTGCCACCTCTGCACATCTTCTTGGAAGGTGAAGCCAGAATGGCAGCCTACAGATTACAAAGTACAGGTCACTGGATGACCACAGCTAATAATCTAGGACATGGCAAGATCATGTCACACATCAACAACCCAATATTAGAAATGGGTTCTGATCTTATAATCAAAGCCTATGACTTTGAAAAGAACTTTACTGTACACACAAGTTGGAATCCGGACCAACTACCAACTCCAACAAATAAGAACATAATTTTTTACACTGATGGATCTAAGTTTGAAGGGGGTACAGGTTCCGGTGTGTAGAGTACCAATCCTAGAACCAACGAAAAAGTCAGTCTAGGAAAGTTTTGTAACATCTTTCAGGCTGAAGTACAAGCTATTAACGTATGCGCAAACATCAGCATAGAAAAGAAGCTGCTCAATCGAGACATACACATTCTCTCAGACAGTCAGGCAGCATTGAAAGCGTTAAACGCTTTCAGTACTTCATCGAGACTGGTCAAGGAATGCAAATCCAAACTTCAAACTTTAAGCCAGGGAAATACAGTAAAATTATGCTGGATCCCAGGTCACCAAGGTATTGAAGGAAACGAAAAGGCGGACAAGCTCGCAAAAGAAGCAGCCCGTAATGCAATGACCGGTCCAGAACCTGGTCTAAGCATTCAGAAAAACCAAGCCCGCTCAGCCATTAATGAATGGGTCAATACCGCACACCAACTAAGGTGGAGAAACTACAATCAAGCAACACACTGCAAAAGATTGCTAAAAACTCCGAATCCACATACCACCAAAACCCTGTTGAGACTGAACAGAACTCGAATCAAGCAAGTAGTCAGTCTACTAACAGGCACTGGAGCATTCAGAGAATTTATGCACAGGATCAATATCTATAGAGATGAACCTGTTTGCAGACTATGCCAAGAGGATGATGAAACAGCCTATCATATCCTCTTTGAATGCCCAGCATTAGAGCGTAAAAGACACCAACTCGATTGGAGCCTTAACTCTATTGACAACCGCAAGCTAGTAGGGGACATTGCAAGTCTAGTAAAAGATACGGATGTCGGCTTGCTAACTTGAAAACTCCCGACAGTACAAAAAGCCCTAAGGGCTGACGTGCGCATGCCAGCAAAAGGCAGTCGTGAAATCTAATCTAATCTAATCTAATCTAGTTCGTGTTCTACGTTTGTCCCTGAAGTATAGTATGACCAAAAATTATGTTGCTCTAGTGCTGTTATGAAATAGTTTCTAATTTATGAATGCCACTATAAGTCACTAAAAAAATCAAATGTCAAATTTGACATTTAAGTATAAGCATTGATTAATTACACTTACTAAGTGTAATTAATCAATGGTATAAGTAACACATCGTTGCATTCATAAATTAAGAACTATTCCACAGCCATACTAGATGAGAATAATTTTTGATCATACTTTATATTGCCGGGCTCCATAGCTCAGTGGTTAAGCATTCTGGCTACTGATCTAAGGAACGAGAGTTCGATCCCCGATTCCGGTGAGGTTTAAAAAAAATAAAAAATGCAGATGACAACCTCTACAGAATGCCATGATTCGGAAGTGATGTAAAGCCGTGGGTCCCATGTTACTACGATGTGTATCATGTAAAAAACACCTTGCTAGGGTTGGAACTCCTTAGTCTCGGCAAAATTCTAAGGTACATGGTACTCTGCATGTCTAGACCTTGTCTACGGGGTTGGCAAAAAAGGCCTACGAAGGCCTACTTGCTTGACATCAGTCTCCCCATAAATACTACTGCTACTACTACTTTATATTGTTACTGGAACTGTCAATCAAATTCGAGGTTAGCAGGTTAAGTTTTTCTTCAGTCTGACGCAAACTGACGCAAAACCTAATCTTGAATTTGATATAAACAGCTTCACCCACAATACACTTCAGTACTGCCAAACGTACGACAAAAATCACAGGATTTTTAAAGCAAATAGTTTGGGATAATTCTATAATTAAATTAAAATGGTTCTTGTTCTTGATCAGTATACAAAAAATTGTATATTGCACACGGCCGGTATTCGCTTTATGCCTCGCTAGTTCAAGTAGGTATCTCGCCCTGGCAGGATCGATCGTACTAGCTCGGCAATAAATGCTACCGGCCTAATATCGTAAATATCTGTTATCTCCATCCGTGTTGTTATAGCCTCTTAACCAAATTAATTTTAGTATCGTTAAGAGCTTCATTACCGCACTGAGTGCGGTAATGGATATTACCGCACTCAGTGCTCTTTTTATATAAAAAAATACATTGAACCAGAGTTTATTGATAAAGATAAAATATTGAACAATACACGTTTGCTTATGGCACACAACAAAACTCGTTTGATTGCTGCAAAACTCGGCTCACCGCCTCGTTTTGGCAATCAAACTCGTTTCGTTAAGATGCTTATAATCAAACTTATATCGTTAATATCTACTATTTTATCCTATTATGTTGCTATGATAATAATTCCTTAGCAACGAGTTGCGTTAAGCAGCGTTTAACAACACTAGTGTTGTTAAAAAAATAACATACCGATACTTTCTTAGCATTTAATTACATGTTTTTAGTACTGATGTGTATTGTTGGTGGCACTGTCAGTCTATGTCAAATTCGATGTTAGTAGGTTAAATTTTGTTTGTTATTTGACACAGAGGACCAACAGGAACGAAGAAGAAGAAGAAGTGATACCATCACAGCAATTGATGGGTCCCGGAAAGTTTACCGAAAACACTTTACCGACGGAAAGTTGACCGAATGGAAAGTTTACCGAAAGGAATGTTTACCGAAAGGAAAATTCGCCGAATGGAAATTTTACCGAAAGGAAAGTTTACCGAAACACAATTGACCGAAAGGAAATTTGACCGAAATTATAAAATCCTATATATTGAGACGATATCAAGCTAGCGGTATCTAGTTCTTTATTGATTTATTTACCTTCCGTTGAAGACAGGTGTTACTTGTTCTATAATTTTGAATTTAGAAGAAGGGTTGTTGTGTTGATTATTTATTAATTGTTACTTTTCTCAAATATGGCATGATTCATTAAGAACTATAAAGCATAGGGGAGCGTGAAGTGTTTAGCTATAAAGAATCTTAATTTGAATTGTTAATGTAGTTGACTGTATAATTAGAAAATATATGTAGATTTATTTTTGAACACTATGTAATGTGGGCATAAAGTATAAGATAACAGACACTACATAACCAGACTATCTAGTCAATAAGAACATAAGTATTTTATAAAAAGAAAATAAGCAGGCAGGAAAATGTTTGGGTTGGTTACGAAAAAATGATGAATGTTCTTAACAAGAATAATCACATTTGATTTGAACAAAATCTTTTGGCATTGACATACGTCATTTTCTTCAATTTTTATGTTTTACGATAGAAGGCTGTGACGTGAAAAACTATGTTCTAATTGACTCTAGCAACTAATGATAATAGCTACTTTATCAATGAAGGTAATAACAAACCCTTAATAAAGAAACAAAATTTGCTAAACACGTTTTTTAGTGTTACCACAGAGTGCAATAGCCGTTAGCCTGAGCATCTTGTGCGATGGATTTTCCATTCGCCATTACATATCTTTCTGCTATAATTACCAGACATCGAAGAATTGATAAAACTGTTTCCCGTTAGTTGTAAATTGTGCATATTAATACCACTAATTAACCCATGGACCGAGTAACAACTTGCTAGGTATAAATACAAATTCCGGGACGCTACTATTATTCCTAGACGACGTCTTAACAACAAAGATACAGAAGTTAAAAGCTGAAGTTCCCTAAAAAATGTTATTATTACATAAACACACCACAGAAAACGATAGAAGTTAGCCTGAGCTTTTGTATCAGAAAAATATGTAATAGCGAATGGAAAATCATTCACAGAAGATGCTCAGGCTAACGTCTATTCCACTCTGTGGTAACATCTTATGCCAAAAACTCTCTCTAAGAAACTTTAGCTTCAACGTTGTTACGGTATTAAAAGAACTTTACGACACCCACCCAAGGTGAGCATCGCTCCACGGAATCAGTCCTGAAAAACTGGCACACTGGCCTTAAAAATTGGTTCGAAATAGGCTAAAAGGGCCACGGCTGGGACGCTCAGGGAGTCGGGCGTGAGTCACACGATACGTTCTGGGCAAGCGTGTGGTGACATAATATATACAGGGTATATCGAAATTATGAGGGCGCCACCAAGCCTGTCTTAACCCGGCTAACCGGGCCTGGACGGTTAGACGGGAGCGAAGCATGCAAAATACTCCGCCAATAGGATTACTCAAGAGTTGCAAGGTCAAATAACAATTTCGGGATTGCCTTATGCAAGGATTGTAATTAGGTGTCAATCCGACCGCGACTACACAGCTGTCTCACCCACCTGCACGCTCAAAGCTTCCTCGTTCCGTCGTACAATAAACAGTACAATGAAGGGGGCGTCTATCTGTAACAGAACATGCACAAGTCGAAACAAAACAATAGTTCCCTTAACTAACCAATCATCTATTGAACTTCGGGTTACAATGGGGCAGCAGAGTGCGTCGCCCTATATCTATACTTAACCTATAATTAAGGGCACCAGCTGGCACGCGCGCTCTAAACTTAACGACAGATGTTGAACAGTAACGAGCAGTAATAAGTAGTAATGAGTACAAATATGCGCGTCGCCTTATGCGGCGGACAGCGAAGATTTAAATTAGCACTCGCGGCATGAACAGTCTGCAAGTCTGAATGAATGCACTAGCGCAGTAATGAGTACGAATATGCCCGTCGCCTTATGCAGCGGGTAGCGAAGACTTAAATTAGCACTCGCGTTCACAGCGGTAATCAGGTTAAAGTCACATACCTTAATGCGTAGGCGGCGAGGGAGCCTGGTACAGTTGAGTTGCGACAGGCTGCAGTCGTAGGTGGCAGGTACCTTCGATGTTACAACGGCTATAGGGGTGAATGCACAACCGCCTTAATGGCGACGGGAGACGCGTCAAGACGCGTGCAACGGGACGACGAAAAGAATGGGCCACTTTCGTTCTGCGGAACAAATCCTCGTAGGTCGAGATGAAGGGGGCACGACCCCTTACTTACGGAAGCAGGAACTGGGCTCAAAAACACCCACGCTACGCCGAAGACAATTCGAAAACTCCGACTCACAACCACCACACGAGCGTGCTCTGCCACGGGCTGCGGACAACTGCCACTTAAGGCGAAACAGTATATCACATGATTGCTGAAGCAGCACTTGACGGGAAAAAAGGCTGACGCCCCCGCCAAGGGCGGAAGCGCCGCACGAAAACACACACTCTGCGACCTCTTGTTCGTTCGACCGCTCTCGGCTGAATGCCCCGAGGGAGGCGTTGGCAAAGGTCACCTTGGCCGCGTCCCCACGTGACTAAACCTTGGCAGCCAATCGCAAGGCGATAAAATGAAACAAGCCAATGCGGGCCACGATGGTATCACGCCACAACAGCGTGCTTTCTAGCAGATTCGGAATTCGAAAAAAAAACGCCATCAGAGGGGGAGCTCCAACCGACGAAAAATACTGCTTTTGGGGCTAAATATGTGCGACATCGTGATTCTGGAACTAGGCGATGGAGCCAAATAAAGAACTAAAAGGGCTTAGCATACGGGCACGCTGCCCTAAAGCCTAGGTGGCTATTTAAAATACCAAAATGACCTAACTAAAGGCGTGAAATGCGATTAAGCATCTGCGACAGCAAAATGACTTAACACTCCCCTTACTTGAAAGAGAGTTCCCCGAAGTCTCTTATAAAACAACGAGGCATTTTGCGACAACGTAACGAGAACTCAAACGAAAACGCAACAACGAAAAACGAACGAAACAAAAAAAAACATTCGATACGATAGAGTGCACCCCCAAAGGGATTACGCACACTGGCCACCAGATAGGGTGCAAAGGTGGGAAGAGAGAAGAGGAAGAAGAAAGACTGGATACGCCAGTAGAAAATACGTAAATTGTTTGGGTCAAAATCGGGTAAAATAGGTCTTACACCTGTGGACACTTCCGACCAACCGTTCCAAAAGAACACAGGGAGGGGGGGTATAGAAATGGAAGTCCAAAGTCCCACCCAAGGGTTACCTGAAGAGGGCACGCTGCGCGTCACGAGATCGGCGCATTGTGTGGATCCCACAACTGGTATGGGTACCCAAGAGAAGAGGATGAACCACCAAAAAAAAGGGAAATGGTTGTGACAGAAACTGTCAAAAATAGTCATAATCAGTAATAGGAAAAACTCAGTCCACCGAAATCCTCAATCAATGCCGATGCCGGAGCCAAGTCGACTATTAAACCGCAAAGCGCGAGCTCGAAAGTGACTCCAACACCGAACACCAAAAGAAAATCCGGAAGAACCAAGTCTCCAAGGGTGTAGGCGTTCGATGACGCATGCCCAATAAATCCTTTTCAGAAATCCTTGCGGCCCAAAGCGACTACCTTACTACGACAGGGTCCGCACGAAACAAAATGACCAGAAACACGCTCTCTTTATGTAATCCCACACAGGTGGTTGAAAATGGCGACGGCCAACGGTACGGTAAAAGAGCGCTAGGCCACGAAAACAATAGGGCATCACTACATAAAAAAACTCAAAAATCTGTTGAACACTCCAACACTAAACACTTAAGAGACCTCATGCGGACAGCAGGCCATTACCGCTACACAAAGCTCAGAAGCTTCAACGAAACTGTTCACAAAGAACACGATACTTGACAACATGACGTCATCAGTCAAAAAGGGTACGGTAAATGACAACAAAACGTCAACAGGCACGAAACATTCCGACCAGCGGTAAAAGCTCGTTAAATGCTAACGGTAAGTGTACAAAACACTGCGATAACTGTTAGGGGTGTCCACGAAGAAGTCGGTAAACAAAGTTGGGCGGTACATGATAATAATGAAAATGAAATAAAAGTCCAACGAAAATAACTACGTCAAACCAACTAATAAGGTGGCCTGAGGGACGTAATAACCGCACGAGCGAATCTCCCCAAGCACACCAACAACACACCAAAACTTATCAACAAACCAAGACAAGGTAATGAAGGTGAAAATGAATTCCAACCTGTTTACCAAAAATCAACTCGGTACAACACCAAACGATAGAGAAAAAAAAATTGTCAAAATCGGTAATCATCAACGTCAAAGTCGATAAACCTCGCTAACGTGAACGTCAAAATCGATAAACGTCAGTTCGGTACAACAAAAGTGTCAACTTAGCCCAAGGCTAAACAATGTAAACGACAGGGAATCGAAACTCCCAACTAAGCCTTCGAAAAGACTTAAAAAAAAACAAGGTCGGTACCTTCACTCAACAACATCTGGTACTAAATCCGACTAATACGGGATAAAATGTGCACTAAATGCAACAAGAGATCTCGGTAGTATGAACTGGCTAAGAAAAACAAGAAACGACGGTAAAAATTACGAAAAAGATACTCAAAATATGAAAAGACATGGAAAAACACAAAAAGAAAACTCAAAAAGGCGATAAACAACAAGAAAACACAAAACTACAAATAGAAAATAAGAAAAGACAAGAAAAAACATATAGGAAACAAGAAAAGAAACGTAAAGACAAATGACAACTAAGAAAAAACATATACACGGTCAAGAAAACTAATGAAAATAAACTAAGAACAGGAAAAGACAAGAAAAGACATATAGAAAACAGAAGAAAACAGGAAAATACAAATAGAAAACAAGAAAAGAAGCTCGGTAAACTATTCTACTAAGAAAAAAAAACGGTTTACCAGTCCATACCACTTCGAAATGACGAAAAAAAAACATTGGGCGCCAAAATTAAGACACACAACGCAAAGAAAGAAAACCCCAAAATGAGGTCGAGCGTTGTCGTGCACCAATAGGCTCCAGACGTTGGAGCACCGAAATTAGGCGCGTTGACGAGAACAAAGGAGCCACAAGGCCCCACAAGGCCTCACACGATGGGCTGCCAAAATTAGGCAGACAACGGGTGGCTTAATAAGAAAAACGAACATACAAGGCCCCCGATGTTGGACGCCAAAATTAAGACGCACAACGAAGGGGCTTGACGAGAAGACGAATATCAGAAAAAAAACAGGCCCACACGTTGGGATAGCCAAAATTAGCCTGTTACGGTATTAAAAGAACTTTACGACACCCACCCAAGGTGAGCATCGCTCCACGGAATCAGTCCTGAAAAACTGGTACACTTGCCCTGAAATCGGTTCGAAATAGGCTAAAAGGGCCACGGCTGGGACGCTCAGGGAGTCGGGCGTGAGTCACACGATACGTTCTGGGCAAGCGTGTGGTGACATAATATATACAGGGTATGTCGAAATTATGAGGGCGCCACCAAGCCTGTCTTAACCCGGCTAACCGGGCCTGGACGGTTAGACGGGAGCGAAGCATGCAAAATACTCCGCCAATAGGATTACTCAAGAGTTGCAAGGTCAAATAACAATTTCGGGATTGCCTTATGCAAGGATTGTAATTAGGTGTCAATCCGACCGCGACTACACAGCTGTCTCACCCACCTGCACGCTCGAAGCTTCCTCGTTCCGTCGTACAATAAACAGTACAATGAAGGGGGCGTCTATCTGTAACAGAACATGCACAAGTCGAAACAAAACAATAGTTCCCTTAACTAACCAATCATCTATTGAACTTCGGGTTACAATGGGGCAGCAGAGTGCGTCGCCCTATATCTATACTTAACCTATAATTAAGGGCACCAGCTGGCACGCGCGCTCTAAACTTAACGACAGATGTTGAACAGTAACGAGCAGTAATAAGTAGTAATGAGTACAAATATGCGCGTCGCCTTATGCGGCGGACAGCGAAGATTTAAATTAGCACTCGCGGCATGAACAGTCTGCAAGTCTGAATGAATGCACTAGCGCAGTAATGAGTACGAATATGCGGCGGACAGCGAAGACTTAAATTAGCACTCGCGTTCACAGCGGTAATCAGGTTAAAGTCACATACCTTAATGCGTAGGCGGCGAGGGAGCCTGGTACAGTTGAGTTGCGACAGGCTGCAGTCGTAGGTGGCAGGTACCTTCGATGTTACAACGGCTATAGGGGTGAATGCACAACCGCCTTAATGGCGACGGGAGACGCGTCAAGACGCGTGCAACGGGACGACGAAACAAAATGGGCCACTTTCGTTCTGCGGAACAAATCCTCGTAGGTCGAGATGAAGGGGGCACGACCCCTTACTTACGGAAGCAGGAACTGGGCTCAAAAACACCCACGCTACGCCGAAGACAATTCGAAAAAACCGACTCACAACCACCACACGAGCGTTCTCTGCAACGGGCTGCGGACAACTGCCACTTAAGGCGAAACAGTATATCACATGATTGCTGAAGGAGCACTTGACGGGAAAAAGGGCTGACGCCCCCGCCGAGGGCGGAAGCGCCGCACGAAAGCACACACTCCGCGACCTCTTGTTCGTTCGACCGCTCTCGGCTGAATCCCCAGAGGAAAACGTTGGCAAAGGTCACCTTGGCCGCGTCCCCACGTGACTAAACCTTGGCAGCCAATCGCAAGGCGATAAAATGAAACAAGCCAATGCAGGCCACGATGGTATCACGCCACAACAGCGTGCTTTCTAGCAGATTCGGAATTCGAAAAAAAACGCCATCAGAGGGGGAGCTCCAACCGACGAAAAATACTGCTTTTGGGGCTAAATATGTGCGACATCTTGATTCTGGAACTAGGCGATGGAGCCAAATAAAGAACTAAAAGGGCTTAGCATACGGGCACGCTGCCCTAAAGCCTAGGTGGCTATTTAAAATACCAAAATGACCTAACTAAAGGCGTGAAATGCGATTAAGCATCTGCGACAGCAAAATGACTTAACAACGTTCTGTATCTTTTATGTCAAATTCTATCTAAAGGTTATTGTAGCATCCCAGACTTTGTATTTATACCTAGCAAATTGTTACACCTGTTGCATGGGGCAATTAGGGGTTTACAAATCCAGGGAAGCAGTTCTAGCAATTCTTCAATGTCTGATAATTGTATCAGGAGGAGATGTAATGGCGAATGGAAAATCCTTCCCAGAAGATGCTCAGGCTAACGTCTATTGCACTCTGTGGTAACTTCTTGTACCAAAAACCCTCTCTAAGAAACTTTAGCTTCATAGTTTTGAAACCTTGGTGTTAAAACGTCATCTAGAGGTTATTGTAGTGTCTCAGAAGTTGTACTTATACCAAGTAAACTGTTACACTTTGCATGGGGCAATTAGGGGTATTAATATGTAATATTTGTACTTTTTGCTTGCTTTAAAACTGTCCGCTATGATATTCTTGCACTAGATTAAATGATATTAATATAATCATAATGTAATTATTAATAAAACGCGCTCGAACGAACGAAAGCGGCAGTCTTCGAACTAAAACTCGAGGCGCCCGACGGCGTCGCGGTGCGCTAGCCCGCTTCGATTTTCACGCGGTCCTCCGGCTCGCCGAGGAAGGTCTCGATGAATAAGGCGTCCGGGAGAGGTTCCTCGAACAGAAAGTGGCGCGCCGGGACTCCCGTCGCTCGACGGGGACGCCTTCGAACTTCGAAGCTGGGCAGCCGCTCGACTCGCTTCCGACCGAGCTGCACGGAGCGAGGCTCTTGAGCGAATTTTCTCCGAACCGAAAGAGCCACGGCGATGCCGCTCGGGACGCTGACGGACGGTACCGGCCGCCTTCCCGGAGACCCCCGGACGCCGCTCTCCGACGACGGAAGGGAGTCCTGCGGCGCACCAAAGAGGAGAACTCGCCTGCCGACCCATTCTGGGCTCGTATTTGCAGTCCGATTTACCGTTTTTTTTCCACTTTTCCGCCTCTGTGCATGCTTATTTTTAGGGTGAGTAAAATAAATGTGAAGTGGAGCCTGGATGAAGGTCTAAGCGTCACAAGTAAGTCAGGGCGCTTTATCGTCACAGTACGGGAAGTCGTGAGGCTGTACACACCGATTCTACTATATCCCGTTTAGCTTTTGGATTTCGCCAAGGCGAAAAATTTGCTTCCCGGATTCACAGTGGGATTACTCTTGCGTTTTCGTTCTTCTTGATGGAACTGGCGCTCAATCTATTTTAGACCTGTTTACCGTCCATTAGGCCGGTGCCCGTAGTTTATCGCGTGTTGAACCAACCCTTGCTTCACTGAGTCTAATCGGCATTTCTTGTTACGGGCAGGGCAGCCGTCCCATCTGAGTCATTGTCCCAATTTTGAGTAATACCGTCCGCGCTGACCGTCTACCTTTTTCGTGACTTTTTGTATGAGCTGGCGGGGTATCGTTAAAGTCGATTTAGTCCTGTAACAGTCTATTGCACTCTGCGGCAACTTCTTGTGAAAAAACCCTTCTCTAAAAAACTTTAACTTCATAGTTCTGCAACGTCACCTAGAGGTTATTGTAGCATCCCAGAATTTGTATTTATACCTAGTAAATTGTTACACGTAGCATGGGGTAATTAGGTGTATTAAAATGCACAATTTACTAATTCCGGAAACAATTCTGCTAATGTGGTAACTTCTTGTACCAAAAACCCTCTCTAAGAAACTTTAGCTTCATAGTTTTGAAACCTTGGTGTTAAAACGTCATCTAGAGGTTATTGTAGTGTCCCAGAAGTTGTACTTATACTAAGCAAACTGTTACACTTTGCATGGGGCAATTAGGGGTATTAATATAGCCAATTTACAAATACGGGAAAACAGTCCTAGTAATTCTTCGATGCCTTGTCATTATATCAGTAGGGTATGTTACGGAGAATGGAAAATCCTTCCCAGAAGACGCTCAGGCAAACATCTATTGCATTCCGTGATAAATTTATGTCCTAAAAGCATTCTCTAAGAAACTTTAACTACAAAGCTCTGTACCTTTGATGTTAAAACGTAGTGTAGAGACTATTGTAGCGTCCCAGAATTTGTATTTATACCTAGGAAATTGTTACACGTTGCGTGAGGCAATTAGGGGTATTAATATGCACAATTAAGAAATTCCGGAAAACAGTTCTACTAATTCTTCGATACCTTGTAATTATATCAGTAGGACATGTAATGGAGAATGGAAAATCTTTGGCAGAAGATGCTCAGGCAGACATCTACTGGTGGTAATTTTATGTGCTAAAAACACTCTCTTAAAAACTTTAACTGCAAGATTCTGCATCTTACATGTTAAAATGACATCTAGAGGTTATTCTAGCGTCCCATAATTTGTATTTATTCCTAGTCAATTGTTACACGTTCTATGGGGCAATTAGTGGTATTAATATGCACAATTCACAACTTCCGGGAAGCAGTTCTAGCAACTTTTCAATGTCCGATAATTGTATCAGAAGGATATGTAATGGCGAATAAAAAATCCTTGCAAGAAGATGCTCAGCCTAACGACTATGGTACCCTGCGGCAACTTCCTGTGCCAAAAACCCTCTCTAAAAAACTTTAGCTTTACAGTTCTGCAATATTGATGTTAAAACGTCATCTCGAGGTTATTGTAGTGTTTCAGAATTTGTATTTATACATAGTAATTGTTACACTTCGCATGGGGCAATTAGGGGTAGTAATATGCAGAATCCACAACTTCCGGTAAGCAGTTCTAGCAATTTTTCAATGCCTGATAATTGCTCAGAAGAATATGTAATGGCGAATAAAAAATTCTTGCAAGAAGATGCTCAGGCTAACGTCTTGTCAGGACATTTTTAATTCTTATGTATGTATGAGTTATTTATCGATATTTCAAGATTACGCCCTCGCTTGTACATAGCTTTCTTTAATATTTTTCCGCCTAAATTTAAGTCTGAATCAAGTTTTATACAAACCGTCGCACAGCTGCGCTTTGATCTTCAGCCGTCTCGCTTGCACCTGGGCTGTTTTCGTCTCGTAATCGCTTCTGCCGCTATCGCGAGCTTGGATTTTGTAGCCGCCCCGCGCCTTCGGGCGAGTGAGCGGCCTGTGGAGAGCGTTTTTAGCAGGGTGAGTTATTCACTGTGTAAGATAAATGTAAAGTGGAGCTTGAATAAAATTCTAAGCGTCACTAGTAAGTCATTTGTTTTTTCTTGTCTTTTCCTATTTGTTTTTTTCAGATTTCTTCTGTTTTCTATTTGTGTTCTCCCGTTTTCTATTGTTTTCTCCAGTTTTCTCGTATTTTTTATTTGTTCTTTCTTGTTTTTTTGTGTCGCACAGCTGCGCTCTAGCCTTGAGCCTTCTCGCTTGCACCTGGGCGGTTTTCGTCTCGTAATTGTTGTGAGCTTGGTTTTTGGCGTGCTTTCTGCACTGAATTCAAAACGCGAGCCTATGCGAGCGACAGAGGGGTTCAGTCTGTCTGCTTGCGTTGTCAACGCCCCGCTAGTTTTCTTGCCTATCGGCAGTTACTGCGAGGGGGTTTTCGATCGTGGCTTTCGCCGCCTCTGCGGCCCTTGGATCGTGTGAGGCAGCGCGGTCTTTTGCCTAGTGAGTTTATTGGTGTAGCGTGGTTTTGTTTTCGAGAGAGCGTTTTTAGCCGTTGAAGCGGCAAGCCCTGTGTGTGGTTTTGGTGCTGCTCCTTTCGTTGACCGACGTCCGGTAGTCTCGAATGCCATGAAGGCAATTTTCCACTAATTAGTTGGGATTATATCCACGAGGACGTTCAAAAAAAGGTCTTCCTGTCTTTTTTCCCATGCCGGTCCCGCCGCATCGAGCCTTGTGAAAAGGTATCCTGGAGTATGCGTCATCCACGAGTACAGCTGTGGCGTCGCGTGATCCCTACGCTGTGAGGCAAGTTGCTGCCACCGACCTTGAGGATCAGGCAAAACTGCAATAAATAAGGTAGTGTGTATAAAAGTTATCCGTTAGATAACTGTTAGGTGCATGTAATGTTTGTACTCTTTGCTTGCGTTAAAACTGTCCGCTATGATATTCTTGCACTAAATTAAATGATAGTAACCCATTCTGGGCCTGTGCTTACAGTCATGTTCACCTACTAAATTAAATGCTAGTAACACATTCTGGGCTCGTATTTGCAGTCCGATTTACCGTTTTTTTTCCACTTTTCCGCGCCTGTGCATGCTTATTTTTAGGGTGAGTAAGATAAATGTGAAGTGGAGCTTGGATGAAGTTCTAAGCGTCACAAGTAAGTCAGGGCGCTTTATCGTCACAGTATGGGAAATCGTGAGGTTGTACACACCGATTATACTATATCCCGTTTAGCTTTTGGATTTCGCCCAGGCGAAAAGTTGAAAGGTAGGCTCATTTGCTTCCCGGTTTCACAGTGGGCGTACTCTTGCGTTTTCGTTCTTCTTGATGGAACTGGCGCTCAATCTATTTTAGACCTGTTTACCGTCCATTAGGCCGGTGCCCGTAGTTTATCTCGTGTTGAATCAACCTTTGCTTCACTGAGTCTAATCGGCATTTCTGGTTGCGGGCAGGGCAGCCGTCCCATCTGAGTCATTGTCCCAATTTTGAGTAATACCGTCCGCGCTGACCGTCTACCTTTTTCGTGACTTTTTGTATGAGCTGGCGGGGTATCGTTAAAGTTCTGTAACAGTATATTGCACTCTGCGGCAACTTCTTGTGGAAAAACCCCTCTCTAAAAAACTTTAACTTCATAGTTCTGCAATCTTGATGTTAAAACGTCACCTAGAGGTTATTGCAGCATTCCAGAATTTCTATTTATACCTAGTAAATTGTTACACGTAGCATGGGGTAATTAGGTGTATTAATATGCACAATTTACTAATTCCGGAGAACAATTCTGCTAATTCTTCCATGCCTTGTAATTATATCAGTAGGATATGTAATGGCGAATGGAAAATCCTTGGCAGAAGATGTTCAGGTAAACATCTATTGCATACTGTGATAACTAATGTGCTAAAGACACTCTCTAAGAAACTTTAACTCTCTCTAAAAAAACTTTAGCTTCATAGTTGTGCAACTTTGACGTTGAAACGTTATCTAGAAGTTATTTTAACATCCAGAAATTTGTATTTATACCTCAGAAATACTTGCACGGTGCATGGATAATTAAGGGTTTTAATAGGCACAATTTAAAACTACTGGGAAGCAATTGTAGCATTTCCTCGATGTCTGGTAATATATCAGTAAGATATGTAGTTACGAGTGGAGAATCCATCGCAGAAGATGATCAGGCTAACCTCTATTGCACTCTGTGGTATGTCTATGTACTAAGATAACTTCCTAAGGAACTTGTGCTGCATAGTTCCATATAATTATTGTTAGAATGTCGTCTAGATATTATTTTGAATTTATACCTAAGAAATAATAACTGGTGCATGGCGCAATTAAGGGTGTTAATAGGCACAATTTACCACTACTGGGAAGCAGTTGTAGCAATTCCTCAATATCTGGTATTTATTATAACTTCGCAAAAGATGCTCAGGGCAACGTGCATTGCACTCTGTGACAACGTTATGTACTAACAACACTTTCTAAGGAGCTTGTGCTGCATAGTTCCATATATTTGGTGTTAGAAGTTACTTTAGCGTCCAGAAATTTGAATTAAAACGTAAGAAATAATTACACGGAGCATGGGCAAAGGGCAAAGGGTGTTAATAGGCACAATTTACAACTACTGGTAAGCAGTTGTAGCAATTCCTCGATGTCTGGTAATTATATCAGAAGGATATCTAATTACTAATAGAGGTACCATCGCAGAAGATTTTCAGGATAACGTCTGTTGCACTTTGTGATTACTTTAAGTTCTAAAAACACATTCTAAAAAGCTTGTACTGCATAGTTCCATATATTGGGTATTAAAATGTCTAGAAATTATTTTAGCGTCCAGAAACTTGCATTTATACCTAAGAAATAATTACACGGTGCATGGGACAATAATTAGGGGTGTCAATAGGCACAATTTTCAACTACTGGGAAGCAGTTGTAACAATTCCTCGATGCCTGGTATTTATATCAAATTGATATCTAATTGCTAATGGAGATACCATATCAGAGGGTGCTAAGGGCAACGTCTATTGCACACTGTGGTCACTTTATGTACTAAAAACGCTTTTTGTGCTGCATAGTTCCACATATTTGATTATAGAATGTCGTCTAGAAGTTGTTTTAGCGTCCAGCAATTTGTATTTATACCTAAGAAGTGATTACACGGAGCATGGGGCAAATAAGGGTGTCAGTAGGCACAATTTACAACCACTGGTAAGCAGTTATAGCAATTTCTCGACGTCTGCTATTTATACGTATAAGAAATATATGTAAGTACGAGTTTAGAATCCATTGCAAAGGATATATTTGGTGTTAGAATGTCGTCTAGGAATTATTTTAGCGTCCAGAAATTTGAATTAATACCTAAGAAGTAATTACACGGAACATGGGGCAATTAAGGGTGATTATTTCCTTCATATCCATAATAATGCGTAATCACCATGGTTTCTGTCAGTTTAATAATGACTAAAATTCAAACGTCAAAATTTAACCGCGGTTAAATTTATGTCAAAATTTAATCGCTTGTGCATAATTTTAACATGATTATTAAAAGTGCTTCACCAACTGAATTTTATCTATTTATTCAGGAAATAATCACGCCGAACATCCCACGTGCATGTAAACTAGCCTGAATAAATGTTGACGATTTTCTGTCAGAATGTTTTGCTCTGAAGAAATATATCTCGTAAATTTTCCGCTTCAAAATCCCTCGTGCTGCGCACTCGGGATTCTTGTTGAGCGGCAAATTTACTTGACAAATTTCTTAGCAAAACATTCTGACAGAAAACGTCAAAATTTAATCGGCTATTTTAATGCACTTGGGATATTACTGTTGATAATACCGGGTGGCCATAAATATCTGATATCACGTTACCTTTGGAATCAACACCGCTTTATTAAAGTGATGAATCCAACTAAACTAAATGTCATTAATGTCATCACAACTAAAATTCCAATCTGTCAAAAATTATTACAGATTGCAATAAATAATGCAGTTAGAAGAGGAGATTTTTATAATCGAGGCAAGCCGTTCACGACCTTTTTGTTGGCTATGATTTTTTCTTTTCATGTTGGACTAACTGATTCGATGATGTACCGGATGTAACTTTTTTTCTGTTAGTGTCTGTTCGACATTTTCTTGCCACCACATTGCCAGATTTATTATTTTAATATTCGTAAGAAAATAAATGATTTATGAAATGTGTAAAAATTATTTTAATTTCCGTCAAAGGAAAAGTCAAAATACCCAAAATAAATTTCCATTAAACGATGCTACTTCCAATTTAAAAAGGACAGACCAAATTTAAAAGAACGCGAGTCGATGTGGAGACTAGAGAATATCCGGCAACAATGTACCTATTCAGAAAATATAACCTTAAACTGAAAACAACCTAACCTAACACAAAAAGTGTCAATCCCCATGAGGGAGTTTAGTTGCAACAGAGGTTCTGTCAACAAAATTACTAGATGGTCATAGCCTTACCTGACCCAAAAAGATCGTGAACGGCTTATATGCACAATTTACAACTACTGGAAAGCAGTTGTAGCAATTCGTTGCTGTCTGGTATTTACGAGGGTGATTGAAATTTGACCTGCATTTTATTTTTTATGAAGATAATTGTAGAGATACTGTAAAGCGGTTTTACATTCATTGAAGTAGGCATAAACCACTATACCTTGATTGTGTCAATACTGTCATTTGTATTAAGAATGCCGTGCAACAATGTGTCAAATTCTGTTGCACAACGTCTAATTATTAAGGTTCCTTTCAATGAAGGTATAAAAGCGACTGATATTTATCAGAAATTTGAAAAACAGTTTGAAGAAGGGTGTTTATCACCCAAAACAGTCTTTGAATGGTGTAAATCCTTCCACGATGGTCGTGAAAGCGTGTCGAACTTGCTGCATGCTGCCTGTCAAACGTCTGCTGTGAATCTTGGAAATATTCAAAAAGTTGACCAACTGAATAGGCGAATATCTGTGAAGGGAATTGCTGGGATTGTAAACACCAGTGTTGGTAGTGTTCACACTATTGTCCACGACAAGCTTAAATCTAGTAAAGTTGGCGCCAGGTGGGTTTCAAAAGAATTTTCCGCGGAACAACAGCAGAAACGACTACAGGTTTGCAGAGAACTCGGGCTTCGCTACGAGTATGAAAGCGATGACTTTTTGTCACGTTAAATTGAACTGGGAAGTGCTGCCTAACCCCCCACATAGTCCGGACTTGGCCCCAAGTGACTATCATCTCTTTAACCCCCTTAAAAAATTCTTGGGATGCAAGCGCTTTGCCTCTAATGAGGAAGTGAAGAATCCGGTGCAAAATTGGCTACGTCATCAACCAAAATATTTTTTTTTAGACGGGAATACAGAAGCCACCGGAGCGATGGGACAAGTGTATTTTAAAGGGGTGTTGTTACTTAGAAAAATGATGTAGCTATAATACTAATTTGTAGTTTGGTCCATGGAGCTATTAAGGGTGTTAATAGGCACAATTCACAACTACTAGAAAGCAATTGCAGCAATTCGTCGATGTCTGGTATTTATATCAGAAATATATGTAATTGGGAATGGATTCCATTACAGAAGATGTTCAGCGTAACGTGTATTGCACTCTGTGGTAACTTTATGTACCCAAAACACTTCCTAAGAAGCTTGTGCAGCATAGTTTTATATATATAATGTTATAATGCCGTCTAAAATTAATTTTAGCATCCATAAATTTTGTATAAACCTAAGAAATACTTACACGGTGCATGGGGCAATTAAGGGTAATAATATGCACAATTTACAACTACTGGAAAGCAGTTGCAGCAATTCGTCGGTATCTGGTATTTATATCAGAAAGATATGTAATTGAGAATGGAGAATCCGTCACAGAAGATGTCCAGAGTAACGTCTATTGCACTCTACGGTAACGTTATGTACTAAAAACACTTCCTAAGGAGCTTGTGCTACATGGTTCCATATATTTAATGTTATAATGCCGTCTAGAAGTTATTTTAGCGTCCAGAAATTTTTGTATTTATATCTAAGAAATAATTACATGGTGCATGGTGCTATTAAGGGTGATTATATGAACAATTTACAACTACTGAGAAGCAGTTGTAGCAATTCGTCGATGTCTGGTATTTATATTAGAAAAATATGTAATTGCGAATGGAGAATCCATCACAGAAGATGTTCAGGGAAACGACTATTGCACTCTGTGGCAAATTTATGTACTCAAAACACTTCCTAAGGAACTTGTGCTGCATAGCTCTATTAGATTAGATTAGATTAGATTAGATTCCACGACTGCCTTTTGCTGGCATGCGCACGTCAGCCCTTTGGGCTTTTTGTACTGTAGGGAGTTTTCAAGTTACCAGGCCGACATCCGTATCTTTTACGAGACTTGCAATGTCTGCTACTAGCTTGCAGTTGTCAATAGAGTTAAGGCTCCAATCGAGTTGGTGTCTTTTACGCTCTAATGCTGGGCATTCAAAGAGGGCTGTTTCATCATCCTCTTGGTATAGTCTGCAAACAGGTTCATCTCTATAGATATTGATCCTGTGCATAAATTCTCTGAATGCTCCAGTGCCTGTTAGTAGACTGACTACTTGCTTGATTCGAGTTCTGTTCAGTCTCAACAGGGTTTTGGTGGTTTGTGGATTCGTAGTTTTTAGCAATCTTTTGCAGTGTGTTGCTTGATTGTAGTTTTTCCACCTTAGTTGGTGTGCGGTATTGACCCATTCATTAATGGCTGAGCGGGCTTGGTTTTTCTGAATGCTTAGACCAGGTTCTGGACCGGTCATTGCATTACGGGCTGCTTCTTTTGCGAGCTTGTCCGCCTTCTCGTTTCCTTCAATACGTTGGATCCAGCATAATTTTACTGTATTTCCCTGGCTTAAGGTTTGAAGTTTGGATTTGCATTCCTTGACCAGTCTCGATGAAGTACTGAAAGCGTTGAGCGCTTTCAGTGCTGTCTGACTGTCTGAGAGAATGTGTATGTCTCGACTGAGCAGCTTCTTTTCTATGCTGATGTTTGCGCATACGTTAATAGCTTGTACTTCAGCCTGAAAGATGTTACAAAACTTTCCTAGACTGACTTTTTCGTTGGTTCTAGGATTGGTACTGTACACACCGGAGCCTGTACCCCCTTCAAACTTAGATCCATCAGTGTAGAAAATTATGTTCTTATTTGTTGGAGTTGGTAGTTGGTCCGGATTCCAACTTGTGTGTACAGTAAAGTTCTTTTCAAAGTCATAGGCTTTGATTATATCAGAACCCATTTCTAATATTGGGTTGTTGATGTGTGACATGATCTTGCCATGTCCTAGATTATTAGCTGTGGTCATCCAGTGACCTGTACTTTGTAATCTGTAGGCTGCCATTCTGGCTTCACCTTCCAAGATGTGCAGATGTGGCAGATTTAAAATAGCATTCAGTGCTTGTCCTGAGGTGCCTTTAAAGGCTCCAGTGATGCACCGATTAGCTAGATATTGTATTCTGCTGATTTTGTGGATCGCAGTTGCTTGTTTTATTTTGGGCCACCAGGCGATTATTCCATATGAAATTATTGGTCGAACCATGGTTTTGTACAGTCAGAGGGTCAGTTCCGGTTTGAGACCCCCCGTACTACCTATGGCTCTTTTCCCAATAACTAATGTTTGTATGCACCTGGTGATTGTTTTGTCTAAGTGGGAGTTCCAAGTTAATTTGGAATCGATGGTTAGACCTAAGTACTTAACCTCGTTCTCCCAGTTGACATTTGTCTCAAACAGTTTTATGTTGATTCTGTTCGTGATGTTCCTTCTACGAGTGAAAGCGACGAGAGTGGCTTTGCTGGGATTAATTCTAAGATTATTCTCTAGACACCACTCTTCGGTTATCTTTAGTGCTGATTTCATTACATTGCCTACGGTTCTTTGGTATTTACCTTGAATCAGTATGACAATGTCATCAGCATATCCTTGAGTGTAGTAGCCTTTGTTATTGAGTTGGATCAGCAGTTCATCAACTGTGAGGCACCACAGGTGTGGAGAAAGAATTCCTCCCTGTGGACATGCCCTTGTCGCCTGCACTGTCTTTTCCTTGTCAAATAACTTGACTTTTACAACTCTAGTGTTGAGCATTGCCATAGTCCATCTTATCGTGGTGTTATCGATTTGGTGGTTTGTCATTGCTCTTTCAATAGAGTGGTAGGAGGTGTTGTTGAAGGCACCTTCTATGTCTAGAAATGCTCCGAGTGCGTACTCCTTGTACTCCAAGGTTCTCTCAATTTTCTCCACTAGTTGGTGTAGGGCGGTTTCACATGACTTCCCTGTTTGGTAAGCGTGTTGATATTTGTGAATCGGGAGTGAAGTTAGGGCTTCCTCCCTCCAGTACCTGTCTACTAATCTTTCCAACGTTTTAAGGAGGAATGACGTTAGGCTGATAGGTCTGTAAGATTTAGCTTCTGCATAGCTGCTCTTACCAGGATTAGGGATAAATACTACTTTAGTCACTCTCCAGGCTTGGGGAATGTAGCCTAAGGCAAGACTTGCTTGGAACATGTCTTTGAGTGAGTTCAGCAGTATATCTATCCCTTTCTCCAGCATTATGGGTTGTATGCCGTCGTTTCCAGCAGATTTGAAAGGGCTGAAGAGGCTAGTTGCCCATCTAATCCTTTCTTTGCTGACTATTCTCTTAGCTGTTTTCCAGTCTTCCCTCCTAGGGGTATGATTGGGTTCAGCCAGAATAGGTTGTTCCACTGCTCCGGGTAGGTGAGTCTTTATCAAAAGAGATAACGTCTCCTCTTCCGTTGTAGTGTATTCTCCACTTTCTTTTTTAAGAGTGCCTACTGGGTTCATGGCTTGCTTTGAGATGATTTTGTGGAGTCTAGCTGTGGATCGCGTGGTCTCCACCTCCTGGCAAAACTTTTTCCAGGCTGCTATCTTAGCTGCCTTGATATTTTTGCCATAGTCTGTGAGAGCCTTGTGATAGTTCTCCCAGTTATTTGTGGCTTTAGACCTGTTAAACAGACGTCTGACTTCTTGTCTGGTCTTTTCTAGGCCTTTATTTCACCGATTTGTGTTTTTTGCTCTTTGCTGACTTGGGTCTATTAGAGGACAGCTATTCTGAAAGGAGTCAATCATGGCCTCTTTTAACCGGTCAGCATTTGAGTCTAAAACTACTCTATTGGGAGATCTGAACTTTAGGTGTTCTATCTTCTCTTGTAGTTTTTGTTTATATAGGTCCCAGTCTGTCTTTCTTGGGTTGTAGTAAACTCTTTGGCATACTTCCCGTTGAGACAGTTCAAAGGTTATATAATTGTGGTCAGAGAGTGATGGTTCGTCTGAAACTTGCCATTAATTCACTGATTGAGTGGTTATGGTAATATATATAACTTCATGTCTATTAGAGTTATAAAAGGTTGGAGTGTTACCTTTATTGACTACTACTAGGTTGTTAGTTAAGATAAATTCTAAAAGGGACTCACCTCTTATGTTGCAGTTGGTGCTGCCCCAAATGGTGTGGTGAGAATTTGCGTCGCAGCCTAGGATGAGGTCTAGATCGTCTTGGGAGGCAAATGATACTCGGTTTTCTAGTTCCTCGCTAGGCGGTGGGTTCCTGGAATCGGATGGAAGGTAGACGGAGCTCTATATATTTAATGTTATAATGCCGTCTAGAAGTTATTATAGAGTCCAGAAATTTTGTATTTATACCTAAGAAATAATTACATGATGCATGTGGCCTATTAAGGGTATTAATAGGCCCAATCTACGACTACTGGGAAGCAGTTGTAATTTGTCGATGTCTGGTATTTATATCAGAAGAATATCTAATTGCTAAAGAAAATACCATCGCAGAATATGCTTAGGAGAACGTCTATTACACTCTGAGTTAACCTAATGTACTAAAAACACTTCCTAAGGAGCTCGTGCTGCATAGTTTCATATAATTAATGTTTTAAGCGTGTAGAAGTTATTTTAGCGTTCAGAAATTTATATTTATACCTAAGAAATAATTACATGGCGCATGGGGCTGTTAAGGGTGTTAATAGGCACAATTTACAACTACTGAGAAGCAGTTGTTGTAAGTCCTCGATGTCTGGTATCAGAAAGATAAGTAATTGATAATGGAGAATTAGACACAGAAGATGTTCAGGGTAACGTCTATTGCACCCTGTGGTAACTGTATGTATTCAAAACTCTTGCTAAGGAGCTTGTGCTGCATAGTACCATATATTTAATGTTATAATGCCGTCTAGAAGTTATTTTAGCGTCCAGAAATTATATATTGATACCTAAGAAATAATTACACGGTGCATGGGGCAATTAAAGGTGATAATATGCACAATTTATAACTAATGGGAAGCAGTTGAAGCAATTCCTAGATATCTGGTATTTATATCAGAAAGATATGTAATGAAGAATGGAGAATCCGTCACAGAAGATTTTCAGGGAAACGTTTATTGCACTCTGTGGTAACTGTATGTAATCAAAACACTTCCTAAAGAGCTTGTGCTGCATAGTTCCATATTATTAACGTTATAATGCCGCCTAGAAGTTATTTTAGCGCCCAGAAATTTTGTATTTATACCTAAGAAATAATTACATGATGAATGTGGCTATTAAGGGTGTTAATAGGCACAATTTACAACTACTGTTAGGCGGTTGTTGTAATTCCTCGATGTCTGGTGTTTATATAAGAAGGATATGTAATTGAGATGAAGAATCCGTCACAGAAGATGTTCAGGGTAACGTCTAAGGTCTGTGGTAACTTTGTGTACTCAAAACACTTCCTAAGAAGCTTGTGCTGCAAAGTGATGTATTTAATGTTATAATGCAGTCTAGAAGTGATTTTAGCGTCCAGAAATTTTGTTTTTATACCTAAGAAATAATTATATGGTGCATGGGGCTATTAAAGGTGACAATGAGCACAACTTACAAGTACTGGAAAGCAGTTGTTGTAATTCCGCGATGTCTGGTAATCACATCAGAAGGATATCTAACTGTTAATGGAGATACCATCGCCGATGTCCAGGGTAACGTTTATTGCACTCTGTGGTAACTAAAAACACTTCCTAAGGAGCTTGTGCTACATGGTTCCATATATTTAATGTTATAATTCCATCTAGAAGTTACTTTTACGTCCAGACATTTTGTATTTATACCTAAGAAATAATTACATGGTGCATGAGACTATTAAAGGTGTTAATAGGTACAATTTACAACTGGGAAGCAGTTGTTGTAATTAATCGATATCTGGTATTTATATCAGAAGGATATCTAACTGCTAATGGAGATACCATCGCAGAAGATGTACAGGGTAACGTTTATTGCTCTCTGTGATAACTTTATGTACTAAAAACACTTCCTAAGGAGCTTGTGCTACATGGTTCCATATATATATATATATTGTTATAATGCCGTCTACAAGTTATTTTAACGTCAAGACATTTTGTATTTATACCAAAGAAATACTTACATGGTGCATGGGGATATTAAAGGTTATTCTCCTTAGCATAGAATTTCGGCTTAGACCGCTTAGTATTTGTATATGAACACCCAGCATTTTCTGGCTTAATGTGCCTTGCACCTTGTAAAGTCGAGCAAAAACCCGAGCGATGGCCATGCTCTTTGGTGGCTCGTGTTGTTTGAGTATCAGAGCGACTTTCACTCTGATGATGCAAGCTGCAAGGTCTTGCGAAACGTTAGTGAATATGGATGCACAAACAGCAAAACGGCCAAATCTGCCTAAGTATCATCGTTCTCAAGATACTCTAACTGCTAATGGAGATACCATCGCAGAAGATATACAGGGTAACGTTTATTGCCCTCTGTGGTAACTTTATGTACTAAAAACACTCCCTAAGGAGGTTGTGCTACATGGTTCCATATTTTTAACTTTATAATGGCATCTACAAGTTATTTTAACGTCAGGACAATTTGTATTTATACCTAAGAAGTAATTACATGGTGCATGGGGCTATTAAAGGTGTCAATTGGCACAATTTAGAACTACTGGGAAGCAGTTGTAGCAATTCGTCAATGTCTGGTATTTTATCAGAAAGGTATGTAATTGAGAATGGAGAATCCGTCACAGAAGTAGTACAGGGTAACGACTATTGCACTCTGTGGTAATTGTCTGTATTCAAAACACTCCCTCAGGGGCTTGTGCTATGTAGTTCCATATATTTAATGTTATAATGCCGTCTAGAAGTTATTTTTGCGTCCAAAAATGTTCTATTTATACCTAAGAAATAATTGCATGGGTGTTAATTGACAACATTTACAACTGCTGGGAAGCAGTTGTTGTAGTTCTTCGATGTCTGGTATTTATATCAGAAGGATATATAACTCCTAATGGAGATACCATCACAGAAGATGTCCAGGGTAACGTTTATTGCACTCTGTGGTAACTAAAAACACTTCCTAAGGAGCTTGTGCTATATGGTTCCATGTATTTAATATAATAATGCCGTCTAGAAGTTATTTTAACGTTCAGAAATTTTATATTTTTACAGCTACTGGGAGCAGTTGTTGTTATTAATCGATATCTGGTATTTATATCAGAAGGATATCTAACTGCTAATGGAGATACAATTGAAGATGTACAGGGTAACGTTTATTGCACTCTTTGGTAACTTTATGTACTAAAAACACTCCCTAAGGAGCTTGTACACCATGGTTCCATATATTTAACGTTATAACGCCTTCTAGAAGTTATTTTAACGTCCAGACATTTTGTATTTAAACCTAAGAAATAATTACATGGTGCATGGGGCTATTAAAGATGTCAACAGACACAATTTACAACTACTGGGAAATAGTTGCGGTTTTCCTCGATATCTGGCATTTATATCAGAAAGATGCTAATGGAGATTCCATCGCAGAACATGTCCAGGGTAACGTTTGTTGCACTCTGTGGTAACGTTATGTACTAAAAACACTTCCTAAGGAGCTTCTGCTACATGGTTCCATATATTTAATGTTATAATGCTATCTAGAAGTTATTTAGCGGACAGAGATATTGTATTTATACCTAAGAAATAATTACATGGTGCATGGGACTATTAAAAGTGGTACTAGGCACAATTCAAGGATATTTAATTGCGAATGGAGAATCCATTCAGGAAGATATTCAGGGTTACGTCTATTGCACTCTGTGTTAACTTTTTGTTCTAAAAACATTTCCTAAGGAGCTTGTGCTACATGGTTCCATATATTTAATGTTATAATGCCGTCTAGAAGTTACTTTAACGTCCCAAATTGTGTATTTATACCTAAGAAATAATTACACTGTGCATGGGGCTATTAAAGGTGTCAATAGGCACAATTTACAACTACTGGAAAGCAGTTGTTGTAATTCCTCGATGTCTGGTATTTATATCAGAAGGATATCTAACTGCTAATGGAGATACCATCGCAGAAGATATCCAGAGTAACGTTTATTGCACTCTGTGGTAACTAAATACACTTCCTAAGAAGCTGTTACGGTCTTAAACTAATTTTACGACACCGCACCGGCTCATACAATAACGAAACGGCCGGCGCGGGCCGTAACTGACGAAATCGGGACGAAATATCTCCTAGGCCGCCACCCACGTCGCAACAAGTTACACCGAGCTAGACTTTCAGTGGAGATGGGCGGGTCCTTTAACGAAATTATCTGAGGCTAACGGCCAGAAGGTCGGTAACTAACGGTAAAATAATGAGGACGCCACCAAGCCTGTCTTAACCCGACTAACCGGACCTGGGCTGTTAGACGGGGCGAAGCATTCACGATAATCCATCGATAGGATTACTCAAGAGTTGCAAGTTCAAATAACAATTTCGGGATTGCCTTATGCAAAGATTGTAATTAGATGCCAATCCGGCCGCGACTACGCAGCTGTCTCACCCACCTGTACGCTCAAGGCTCCCTCGTGCCGTCGCACATTAATCGTTACACTGTAGGAGCGTTTATTTGAAACAGAACATGCACAAGTCGAAACAAAACAATAGTTCCCTTAATTAACAAGTCATCTATTAAATCACAGGTTACAATGGGGCAGCGGAGTGCGTCGCCCTATATATATGTTTAAACTTGATTTAAACACACATAAATTTTATTTTCTAAAATTTACGAAATCCAGTTGCATGTTTTTAAATGCAATTCCCATTTATTAGCAAGAAAAATTTAATGTTGCAATCACCAGTCTTTGCCTCATAATTACTAAATTTAATATGTTTAAATTAGATTAAAAACTATATATTTCAGTCCAAATTTACGAAACATTATTCATAATTTAAAAGCCAGTGTTATTACGTAATCAGACGAGTTAAAGACCAGGAAAATGCAATTCTGCACTCCATGCACAATACCGACCTACAGTAGTAAGTTCAACGGGCGACCTTCGCTCTAGCAGGAAATAAAAACTGCACAATTGCTTATCTGCTGTTTTGTAATTTAAAAACTCTGGCCTAGTAAACTGTATATATGAACATGAACAGAGATGCCTGAGAGGCTGTATCAGGACTCCGTTACTTTGCGCTGATTCTATCCGTCAAGCACGTAAACAAGACTGTGTTTACGTTTTAAACCAATGTAGTCAATGGTACTTGAACGGACGACAGTAGAAACACCAACCCCTGAGATGCAGCTTCACATCTCGACAGTATTATGGCTTGGTATAGGGGTGGCGACGTAGTGAATGAATCAAACATTAAATGCAGATTCTTGCTAATTAATGGGAATTGCATTTAAAAACATGCAACTGGATTTCGTAAATTTTAGAAAATAAAATTTATGTGTGTTTAAATCAAGTTTAAACATATTGCCAATTTTAGGCCGAAGAAAAAGAAAAGGAAAACTATATTGTTTCTTCCACATTAAGGGTTTTTAAAGGATATTCTTCTACGGCTGACTGGCGTTGTTTGGATTGATGCTTCCTTCGGTTGATCCTTTTCCGAATGTAGTAGAAGGCTCCTATTAGAATAGCCCCTCCCAATAGGCTGCCTGTGATCCCGCTAGATAGATAGTAGTGGTGGCGGATGGTTTTCCATGTTACGTCTTTTAGACGCTGTTGATGATTCTTCTGGATAGGTAGTAGCGACGTCGGATGGCTCTCCATGCTACTTCCTTCAGATGATGTTGCAGGTCTAACCGAGAGGGTTGTAAATCCTCGAAGTGGTTCGGTTGCTGCAACACTGGCTCCTTTGCTATTTCTGTAAAAGAGCTTTTGTGTTATTGTGTCGTTGAAGAGGTTACCAATTGGTTTGGAACATCCTGCCAACGTCCATCGGCTGCCTCTTCCTTTGGAGACGAACATTATATGAGTGCATACGATAATTAATATCACTCTTGCCGAGGTTAGCTGTTTTAAAAGTTTCTGTATCGGTGTTCCACATTGCGAGTAATCGGTAACTTCCCTCGCAGACTTTAATAAGCCGTCTTCTTGATACCATCTTCTACGAGGGGCTAAATGCTTAGCATTGTGTTTATTGTTTCCTGAACTTGTTGCTGTTAGTTCTTGAATCCACCTTCTATTAGGCGTATAATATTTGGTTTCGGATTTTTCATTTTCTGAATTTCTGGCTGCTGCCATTTCTTGGTTCCATCCATCGCTAGGTGCGACGTGTTTGGTGTTTTCTTTTCCTGCATCCCCTGCCGACAAGTCTTGGTGCCGCTTTCCACCGGGTGTCAAGTTTTTAATGGGTTCGGAGGTGTTGTTGTTAGCAGCAGTTATTGCTGCAGCTTCTTGGCTCCATCCATCGCTAGGAGCTGCTGTCGAAGCATCTGGAGGAGTTCCAACGATTTTTTCGTGGCCTGCAATTTCTGGACTGCATCCACTGCTTGGAGCTGCTGTAAGAGTTTCAACGATTTGTTCGTGGCCTGCAATTTCCTTTCCTTTCTGTCCATCGACTTTGTGAATGGGAACTTCCTGAATGGGAACTTCGTGGATGCGGACTTCATGAACGAGGATTTCGTGAGTGAGGACTTCGGAGGTTCCATGCACTTGGTGATTTTCTTGTGGATGAGAAGATGCTACCTTTTCACATTCGATGATAACAGGATGTTGAACTTCCGTATTCTTTATATTGGCAGCTGCGATTGCTCGTTCTTCCGCTGTAGGATCGGTTGTTAATATTTTCTTCACCTGCTGGATTGTTTTCTTGTCATTGGTAGGTGAACTTCGAAACTGACCACAGCTTTTGATGTAGTGACCTCCATGATTAAGAGTTTCGGAAGCTTCGATTTTCTGCGGTCTTTCCTGTACTGATTCTGTGAATTTCTTTTCACGTACCTGATATTTTGGGGAAAGTGTTCTTTGTGTAGGTACTTCTTCTGTGTCCCAGAATTTCTGCAACTGATATTCTTCTCCAATTTTGGCAACCATGGTGTTGACTTTAATGCTGTCGTTATGCTGTCTTCCAATGGTTCCAGATAATACCCAACCCAGTTTGGTATTTTGTCCCAAGATGCCATCCTTTGTTTTAGTGATTCCTTCTAGCATTATTTTAGAATATTCTTCGGCGCCTAGAATTATATCTATAGGACCGGGTCGGTTGAAGGTTGGATCGGCGATGAAAATATTGCTCCAGGAATTGATATTTATGTTTGGGATGGGGGATGAAGGCATGGCTTTGGTAAGTTTAGGAAGTATTAATAAATTGACAAGTAGGGAAAAGTTACTTGAAAATCTAGGTGTGATCAAACCTGGGATTTTCCATTTGGCAATTTTTGGCTCGCTGTTCCCAATTCCTGTGATTTCAGCTCGAAGCTTGGTCCTGGGTAACCCCAATAATTCGGCTGATGCTTCCGTGATAAACGACCCCTGAGACCCGGGATCTATTAATACTCGTAATAGATGAGTCATCCCGGATGCTGCCTTTACTTGAACCATTGCTGTGCCAAGTAGAACTTGGCTCTCCTGTGCGCCTAAATTGGCGGTGATGATGTCCGACTTCGGCATCTTTTCTGGAGCGTTGGAAGTCTTCATAGCTGCTGCATGAGCTGACGTTCTCATCCTTTGGGCAGGAAGCGGCCTTGATGGTGGCTGCGCCTTATGAAGCAGTGTATGATGCGGGAAGCGACAGATCCTACAATTAAAATAGGCACGACATGGTATATTTGAATCGTGCCGCAAGCATCGATAGCACAATCGATTGGTTTTTACTGCTTCTAGTTTTTCATGGGTAGGTAGCCTCTGGAATTGGCTACAGTTGTCGAGGTAATGATCTCCATGGCACAGCTTGCAATTTAGGGATGCGGAAGCGTAATTCTTCTGTGGTTTTTCCTGCGTGGGCTTTCGAGCTCCATCTATGTGTTCTAGGGATTGGAACCGCACTTGCAGGAAAGCCATTAAATTTTGGTGATCCTGGACTTCATTTGGACATTGAAGCGACTGTTCATATAATTTTTTGGTTTCAGGATCCCATTTTCGAGCGATAGCTCTGTTAATCCACGGACCCCAACTGTCCGTGGAGATGCCTAAATTTTTGATTGCCTCCACACATTCCTTGATGGAGTCGTGCAATCTTTTTAACCCTTGGGCTGACTCTTTGGAGAGGACCGGCAGATCGAATATGGTATCTAGCAATTTAGTTAGAATAAGGCGATTATTTTGATACCTTTGTTGCAGCAGATTCCAGGCAGGTGTTGTAGTTTGCTTGGGTAACAGCTCGATGCTGGATCAGTCGGCTTGGCTCTCCCTTAAGATGCGTCTTTAAATATTGCATCTTGATGACATCGTCCATATTCTGGTTGTCATCTACTAATTTAGTGAACAGGTCCTCGAAAGTGGCCCATTCCTCATAATTTCCCTCGTATATGGGAATTTTGACTTGAGGAAGCGAGATGGCTGCTGCTTGCTCGTTCCTTGTCGGCGCCAGCAATAAAATAATTAAATTTCTATACCTGTCTTCCAACGTAGTATATTCAGGACTGAAGTGCATTTGTTCTGAAGCCATGTCGTTTGACATAACTTCTTCGTCCATCTCGACCACACGATCCCATTTTTCTCTTAATTCCCTTGTCGTGATGGCGGGCCTCCCTAATTCTTGTGTTAGTTCGGCGTCGTCCATCGCTTGCTTAAAATTCTGGATCCGAATCTGCAGTTTTCGGATACGAACCTTTTGCTCGGGGTTGGCCACCATTTCCTCTTGTGTTCTGCTTACGGAGGCGTTGGAAATTTCCGTTGTTTTTGAACAGCTCTGCAAGTAACTTTTTGCTTCGCCGTATATGGCTTTAATTTGGTCGTAATACCCTGTTTTAAAATAATTATGAGTTGGAATACTTAGCTGCCCCATTTCTGCATGATTTTTAGTTGCAGTGTTCCAAAGTTCGTCCAGCGTTTTGTTGCGACTGGCGATGTAGGCTTCATTTTTTCGGCTGGCAGGGTCCTTTTTGCTGTTGGATAATATTTGCTTTATCTTCTGCGCGAGCTCTTCTTGGGCGATAGCTAAATTGTTGAATTCCTCCATGTTGTTGGCCATTTTCTGGGAACTGGGTGGTTGGCAGATGTTGTCTTCTTCTCGGGATGTTTTTTCGTTAGTTGGAGACAAATCCGGCTCGAAGGACCATGAACAGAGATGCCTGAGAGGACTCCGTTACTTTGCGCTGATTCTATCCTTCAAGCACGTAAACAAGACTGTGTTTACGTTTTAAACCAATGTAGTCAATGGTACTTGAACGGACGACAGTAGAAACACCAACCCCTGAGATGCAGCCTCACATCTCGACAGTATTATGGATTGGTATAGGGGTGGCGACGTAGTGAATGAATCAAACATTAAATGCAGATTCTTGCTAATTAATGGGAATTGCATTTAAAAACATGCAACTGGATTTCGTAAATTTTAGAAAATAAAATTTATGTGTGTTTAAATCAAGTTTAAACATAATATATATATTATATCTAAGAAAACACCAGCTGGCGGACGTTCTAAACCTAGCGACAGATGTACAGAATACACAAGATAGCACTAGGCGCAAGCCCGTGCAAAGATACAGTCTAAAATTCGAAATGAATGCGCAGCATGTGGGCGCAAAGCCTTATGCAACATACAGTAATGCAAGCCCTTGTAAATAGAAAATCGGTAATTTGAAATGAACGCACAGCATGTGGGCGCGACGCCTTATGCAACATACAGTAATGCAAGCCCTTGTAAACTAGACAGTCTGTAATTTGGAAATGCGGGAAAATACGACGACAGTGCCTGTAGGCACAAGAGACGTGACGGGCTCGCTCGCGGCGTTCCAAAACAACTCGCACACGGGACTTAATGCTCCCCGCGGGACAGGAACACTCGCGTTCACAACGGTAATCAGTTGAAAGACACATACCTTAATACGTAGGCGGTCGGGAAGCCTGGTACAGTTGAGTTGCGACAGGCTGCAGTCTTAGGTGGCAGGTACATTCGATATTCGACGGTTATAGTGATGAGTGGGTATCCGCCATAATGGCGACGTGCGACGCGTCAGGACGCGTACAACTTGACGACGAAAATGGGCCACTTACGTTCTGCGGGACAGATCCTCGAATGTCGAGATGAAGGGGACGACCCCTTACTTACGGGAGCAGAAACTGGACTCAAGATGCACCCACGCTACGCCGAAACAATTCGGAGCTCGCACAACACCTCTCGAAGGTGAAACAATTCTCGCAGCGCTCGCTGCAACACCTCGAAACGGGCAACACCAAAGGGGGCCTCCATGGCAACAATATTAATCAACAGCGGCAGGCGTCCTCGGGCACCTAAGGGGCCAAAGGACGCCGCCTGGATAACACAACCACCAAACGAACGCTTTCTGCAACGGGCTGCGATCAACTGCCAAGAGGAAAACGCTGCAACATGACACATCGGTCGCGTCCCCACGGCAGCCAATGGCGAGGCGCCCAATAAAACAAATAAGTGCCGGTGACAAACACAGCCAATGGCGAGGCGCCTAATAAAACAAATAAGTGCCGGTAACGAAGACAGCCAATGGCGAGGCGCCCAATAAAACAAATAAGTTCCGGTAACAAAGAGAGCGCGAGGCCTCGCAGTCACACCAACAGCGTAAATTCTAGAAGGTTCGGAAATCCTGCGAGCGTTAACACCCGATTGTCAAAGTACCAACAAAGGGGTGCCCCAGATGACGAGAAATACTGCGCTTGAGGCCAAATATGTGCAAAATCATTATTATGGAATTAGGCGATGAAGCCAAATAAGTAACTAAAAGGGTTTAACATACGGGCACGCTGCCCTAAAGCCTAGTTGGCTAATTAAAATACAAAATGACCTGACAAAGCTTGCGCTACGTGGTTCCGTATATTTAATGTTATAATGCCGTCTAGAAGTTAATTTAACGTCCCAAATTGTGTATTTATACCTAAGAAATAATTACACTACACTGTGCATGGGGTTACTAAAGGTGTCAATAGGCACAATTTACAACTACTGGAAAGCAGTTGTTGTAATTCCTCGATGTCTGGTATTTATATCAGAAGGATATCTAACTGCTAATGGAGATACCATCGCAGAAGATATCCAGACTAACGTATATTGCACTCTGTGGTTAATAAATACACTTCCTAAGAAGCTTGCGATACGTGGTTCCATATATTTAATGTTATAATGCCGTCTAAAGTTATTTTAACGTCCAGACATTTTGTATTTATACCTAAGAAATATTTGCATGGTGCATGGTGCATAGGGCTATTAAGGGTATCAATAGGCACAATTTACAACTACTGGAAAACAGTTGTAATTCCTCGATGTCTGGTATTTATATTAGTAGGATATATAACTGCGAATGGAGAATCCATCCAGGGAGATATTCAGGGTTACGTTTATTGCACTCTGTGTTAACTTTTTGTTCTAAAAACATTTCCTAATGGGCTTGTGCTACATGGTTCCATATATTTAATGTTATAATGCCGTCTAGAAGTTATTTTAACGTCCCAAATTGTGTATTTATACCTAAGAAATAATTACACTGTGCATGGGGTTACTAAAGGTGTCAATAGGCACAATTTACAACTACTGGAAAGCAGTTGTTGTAATTCCTCGATGTCTGGTATTTATATCAGAAGGATATCTAACTGCTAATGGAGATACCATCGCAGAAGATATCCAGACTAACGTATATTGCACTCTGTGGTTAATAAATACACTTCCTAAGAAGCTTGCGATACGTGGTTCAATATATTTAATGTTATAATGCCGTCTAAAGGTTATTTTAACGTCCAGACATTTTGTATTTATACCTAAGAAATAATTGCATGGTGAATAGGGCTATTAAGAGTATCAATAGGCACAGTTTACAACTACTTCAAAACAGTTGTAATTCCTCGATGTCTGGTATTTATATTAGTAGGATATATAACTGCGAATGGAGAATCCATCCAGGGAGATATTCAGGGTTACGTCTATTGCACTCTGTGTTAACTTTTTGTTCTAAAAACATTTCCTAATGAGCTTGTGCTACATGGTTCCATATATTTAATGTTATAATGCCGTCTAGAAGTTATTTTAACGTCCCAAATTGTGTATTTATACCTAAGAAATGATTACACTGTGCATGGGGTTACTAAAGGTGTCAATAGGCACAATTTACAACTACTGGAAAGCAGTTTTTGTAATTCAGCGATGTCTGGTATTTATATCAAAAGGATATCTAACTGCTAATGGAGATACCATCGCAGAAGATATCCAGAATAACGTATATTGCACTCTGTGGTAACTAAATACACTTCCTAAGAAGCTTGCGATACGTGGTTCCATATATTTAATGTTATAATGCCGTCTAAAGGTTATTTTAACGTCCAGACATTTTGTATTTATACCTAAGAAATAATTGCATTGTGCATAGGGCTATTAAGGGTGTCAATAGGCACAATTTACAACTACTGGAAAGCAGTTGTTGTAATTCCTCGATGTCTGGTACTTTTAATCAGAAGGATATATAACTGCTAATAAAGATACCATCGTAGAAGATGTCCAGAGTAACGCCTATTGCACTCTGTGGTAACTAAAAACACTTCCAAGAGGCTGGTGCTACATGGTTCCAATTATTTAACCTTATAATGCCGTCTAGAAGTTGTTTTAACGTCTAGACATTTTGAATTAATAACTATGAAATAATTACGTGGTGCCTGGGGTTACTAAATGTGTCACTAGGCCCAATTTACAACTACTGGCAAGCAGTTGTTGTAATTCTTCGATGTCTGGTATCTATATCAGAAGGATATCTAACTGCTAATGGAGATACCATCGCAGATGATGTTCAGGGTAACGACTATTGCACTCTGTGGTAACTGTATGTACTAAAACACTTCCTAAGGAGCTTGTATTACATGGTTCCATATATTCAATGTTATAATGCCGTCTAGAAGTTATTTTAACGTCCAGACATTTTTGTATTAATACCTAGGAAATAATTTCATGGTGCATGGGACTATTAAAGGTGCCAATAGGCACAATTTACAACTACTGGAAAGCAGTTGTATTCCTCGATGTCTGGCATTTAATCGGAAAGATGCTAATGGAGATACCATCGCAGAAGATGTCCAGGGTAACGTTTGTTGCACTCTGTGGTAACGTTGTGTAATAAAAACACTCCTTAGGAGCTTCTGCTTCATGGTTCCATATATTTAATGTTATAATGCCGTCTAGACGTTATTTTAACGTCCAGACATTATGTATTAATAACTAAGAAATAATTACATGGTGCATGGGGTTACTAAAGGTGTCAATAGGCACAATTTACAACTACTGGGAAGCTGTTGTAGTAATCTTCGATGTCTGGTATTTATATCAGAGGGATATCTAACTGCTAATGGAGATACCATCGCAGAAGATGTCCAGGGTAACGTTTGTTGCACTCTGTGATAACGTTGTGTACTAAAAACACTCCTTAGGAGCTTCTGCTTCATGGTTCCAAATATTTAATGTTATGATGCCGTATAGAAGTTAATTTAGCTACCAGAAATTATGTATTTATAACTAAAAAATAATTACATGGTGCATGGGATATTAAGGGTGTTAATACCCACAATTTACAACTTCTGAATAGCAGTTGTAGCAATTTGTCGATATCTGGTATTTATATCAGAAAGATATATAATTGCGAATGGAAAATCTATCACAGAAGATGTTCAGGGTTACTTCTTTGCACTCTGTTGTAACTTTATGTACTCAAAACACTTCCTATAAAGTTTGTGCTGCATAGTTCCATATGTTTAATGTTATAATGTCGTCTAGAAGTTGTTTTAACGTCCAGAAATTTTGTATTTGTACTTAGGAAATAATTACACGGTGTATGGGCAAGTAAGGGTGTTAATAGGCACAATTTACAACTACTGGGATGCAGTTGTTATAATTCCTCGATGTCTGGTATATACATACTTATATCAGTAGAATATCTAACTGCTAATGAAGATACCATCGCAGCAGATGTCCAGGGTAACGTTTATTTCACTCTGTGATAACTTTATGTACTCAAAACACTTCCTAAGGAGCTTGCGCTGCTTAGTTCCATATATTTAACGTTATAGAGCCGTCTAGCAGTTATTTTAACGACCAGAAATTTTGTATTAGTACTTAAGAAATAATTACACGGTGTATGGGCAAGTAAGGGTGTTAATAGGCACAATTTACAACTACTGGGAAGAAGTTGTTATAATTCCTCGATGTCTGGTTTTTATATCAGAAGGATATCTAACTGCTAATGGAGATACCATCGCAGAAGATGTGCAGGGTAACGTTTATTGCACTCTGTTGGAACTGTATGTACTAAAAACACTTCCTAAGAAGCTTGTGCTTCATGTTTCCAAATATTTAATGTTATAATGCCGTCTAGAAGTTACTTTAGCGTCCAGAAATTTTGTCTTTATACTTAAGAAATAATTACATGGTGCATAGGGCTATTAAGGGTGTTAATAAGCACAATTTACAACTACTGGATAGCAGTTGTAGCAATTCGTCAATTTCTGGTATTTATATCAGAAAGATATGTAATTGCGAATAAAAAATCCATCACAGAAGATGTTCAGGGTTACGTCTTTGCACTCTGTGGTATCTGTAGGTACTCAAAACACACCCTAAAAAGTTTGAGCTGCATAGTTCCATATATTTAATGTTATAATGCCGCCTAGAAGATATATTAGCTTCCAGAAATTTTGTATTTATACTTAAGAAATAATTACATGGTGCAATGGGCTATTAAGGGTGTTAATAACCACAATTTACAACTACAGTATGGCTATTAATTTATAGTACTGAAAATTTCAAACTTTTTTCACTTAAAATGATATTAATAAATAAATTAACACTTAAGTATTAGCTTTACAAATAACATGTTCTAAGTGCCCTCCATTACGTTGGACGCACAGTTCGTATCGTTTTTCCATATTTGTGGCCATATTTGAAATATAGCAGTATTCAAGTCTTGCAGCATTATCATCCATTCTCAATTGTTGGGTCGTCTGAATAAAGTATGAACTTTTTTTTTCGACCAGCTTTACCTTTCCCTTGGTGTAGCACACTTCCAGTTCTGCCAAATTTGGTAATAATGTTCCATACAATAGCATTACTTGGTGCCTGTTTATTGAAATGCTACAAAAATTGTTCGCGGGCGAATTTAATGTTTGGACCATTTTGTCTGCCTAAACCGTATGAGCGAAAATAGTGCTCAACTAAAAAGACTCTTTCTTCAGTAGATAACATTATTTGTCGTCGACTAGCGTCACAATGCCATCTTTAATGTAGGGAAAATCATGCATAAACACCTACTTTATGGCACGAATGCCATAAAGTTGTCATAACAACAAAATAAACACAAAGATCAATCAGATTTATTTATATTAATATGAATACTACAATTGAAATTTCCTGATATTGTGATACCCGACATAGATGTATTAGCGGTAGAAAGAACATCATTACTCGTTGAACAAACATTGCTAATCTGTCCACTAGCAGCTCCAAGGGTTCGGGCAATCTTGTTTTTATTTTCTCGCGAATCTGCAATATATCCCTCAGCAACTGCATCACTCTTCCAATCTCCATGTCTTTTGAGGGTTCTAATATCAGCACCGCTATCTGCTAAAATCGTAGCGGATGTTCTCCGAAAGGAGTGACCCGTATACTCAGTAGCATTCGAAATTTTCAGATACGTGGCGATCTTTCGAGGAATCTGGCCAAATGTGTTAATGCCAACCGGATTGCATGTACATCTTCCGCAATTATAGAATAAAAAGAACTCAATTTTCACATGTTTTGGTCTTAAACTAATGTACTTTTTAACAAGATCAGTATAATTCACTGCGCCATCATCATTCAAAATTGTAAATATCCTAGTCCTGTGAGTTTTTGTGTCCCTGATATAAACAACCAGCACAGAGCCTTCCTCCTTGACATCACCAACGCATAAATTATGAAACTCTGCACGTCGACAAGCCCCAAACAAACCAAAAATTGCAACCACCTATAAATAACATTAGTATGACAGAAACTATAATAAACTTAGACATTTAAAAAAATAAATCGTACCTTCATAAGCAAGTACTTGTCATTTGGCGCATTTACAAAAAAATGTATTAATTGCTCCTTTGAAAACACTGCAGACTTCTCTGGTGCATAACCAACCGAGTAGTTCTTCAGGAAGGCAGTAAGCTTAGGAAAATTACTAATGTCAATATTGTCCTTTATTCGTAACATGCATTTCAACTTCGAGAACAGACACCATAACGATGAAGACTTGTAAATCTTTGACTAAAAATAAGGTACGATGAATTGGTAGCTAATATATCTAACTCAAAATGCAAATAATTTACCTGATCTAAAAAATACGCAAGCACAACCTTTTCTGTAACTATCTCCGTATTTTTGGCTCTTAGCCATTGCCAAAACTTGTCATACTCTTTCTTATAAATCTCTTCCGACTTCTTAGGAATCAAACTCAGCTCAGCTTCTGCAGCTTTTTTAAGAATTTCATCACTTATTAATAAAGGCTCGTGACAATCATTCATTTTGGCCGAAAATGTGTTTGCGAAACAAAAATTGTTACCATAAGCATAAACAATAGCTTAGCAACCACATTATCATAGCAACAACTACGTCATAGTTTTGTATACATGAACTGCTTTTAAAAAATAGCAGAAATTAATTTCCTTCGAAAGTATTATGTTAGTCGACGACAAAATAGTATATGAAACTCGTTTATAATAGAGGATTATGGTATTCGTGAAATTAGCGCATTCGCTTCGCTCATGCGCTAAAATTCACTCATACCATAATCCTCTGAATTATAAACTAATTTCATAATGTAGTATTACGAACTTGCAAACATATTAGTACATCTAACGAAATCTAAACGTCAATGTTTATGTCAAATAACAGTGTCAATTGTTAGAGGTTTAAGCAAAAGTAGGCCTACCGTTTCAGTACTGAGAATTAATAGCCATACTGTACTAGATAGCAGTTGTAGCAATTCGTCGAGTTCTGGTATTTATATCAGAAAGATATGTAATTGCGAATGGAAAATCTATCACAGAAGATGTTCAGAGTTGCTTCTATTGCACTCTGTGGTAACTGTATGTACTCAAAAGCCTTCCGAAATAGTTTGTGCTGCATAGTTCCATATATTTAATGCTATAATGTCGTCTAGAAGTTGTTTTAACTTCCAGAAATTTTGTATTTATACCTAAGAAATAATTACATAGTGTATGGAGCTATTAAGGGTGTTATTAAGCATAATTTAATACTACTGGATAGCAGATGTAGCAATTCGTCAATTTCTGGTAGTCAAATCAGAAAGATATGTAATTGCGAATGGAAAATCCATAACAGAAGATGTTCAGGGTTACGTCTTTGCACTCTGTGATAACTGTATGTACTCAAAACACTTCCTAAAGAGATTGTGCTGCATAGTTCCATCTATTTAATGTTATAATGTCGTCTAGAAGCTGTTTTAGCGTCCAGAAATTTTGTATTTGTACGTAAGAACAAATTACACGGTGTATGGGCAAGTAAAGGTGTTAATAGGCACAAGTTACAACAACTGGATAGCAGTTGTAGCAATTCGTCGAGTTCTGGTATTTATATCAGAAAGATATGTAATTGCGAATGGAAAATCCATAACAGAAGATGTTCAGGGTTACGTCTTTGCACTCTGTGGTAACTGTATGTACTCAAAACACTTCCTAAAAAGTTTGTGCTGCATGGTTCCTTATATTTATAGTTATTAGGGTACTAAGGGCATTATGAGTAAAATAAGAGCCCAAGATTGTTAGTGTACTAACCGAGGGCCTTTGGCCCGAGGTGTGTACAACAATCGCGGGCTCATAGCTCATAATGGCCGTGGTGCCTTCAAGGTTTTATGTCCTACCAATTTTCTTACCTAATTCCTATTCATAATTCAATTCATATAATTACTATGAACTATCTAGTTAGCTGATCTAAGTTAGAGTTGTGACATTAGCTGAGCTGTCATTAATTTTCATTGTGACAGTGGTGCATAATAAAGTTGTATCCATAGAAACAAATACTGTTAATTTTTCATAATAACCCTAGTGTTCTTATGAAGAAAATAATTGCCCAGGAGCGTCATTTTGTATCTAAGATACCTTAAAATAGAGTCATTAATTTCAATTAATGTACTGGTAGGACATACATGTTATAATGTCGTCTAGAAGTTGTTTTAACGTCCAGAAATTTTGTATTTGTACTTAAGAAATAATTACACGGTGTATGGGCAAGTAAGGGTGTTAATAGGCACAATCTACAACTACTGGGAAGCAGTTGTTATAATTCCTCGATGTCTGGTATTTATATAAGAAGGATATCTAACTGCTAATGGAGATACCATTGCAGAAGATGCACAGTGTAACGTCTATTGCACTCTGTGGTAACTTTATGTACTAAAAACACTTCCTAAGGAGCTTGTGCTACATGGTTTCAAATATTTAATGTTATAATGCCGTCTAGAAGTTATTTTAGCGTCCAGAAATTTTGTATTTATACCTAAGAAATAATTACGTGGTGCATGGGGCTATTAAGGGTGTTAATAACCACAATTTACAACTACTAAATAGCATTTGTAGCAATTCGTCGATTTCTGGTATTTATATCAGAAAGATATGTAATTGCGAATGGAAAATCTATAACAGAAGATGTTCAGAGTTGCTTCTATTGCACTCTGTGGTAACTGTATGTACTCAAAAGCCTTCCGAAATAGTTTCTGCTGCATAGTTCCATATATTTAATGCTATAATGTCGTCTAGAAGTTGTTTTAACGTCCAGAAATTTTGTATTTATACCTAAGAAATAATTACATAGTGTATGGAGCTATTAAGGGTGTTAATAAGCATAATTTAATACTACTGGATAGCAGATGTAGCAATTCGTCAATTTCTGGTAGTCAAATCAGAAAGATATGTAATTGCGAATGGAAAATCCATAACAGAAGATGTTCAGGGTTACGTCTTTGCACTCTGTGGTAACTGTATGTACTCAAAACACTTCCTAAAAAGTTTGTGCTGCATGGTTTCTTATATTTATAGTTATTAGGGTACTAAGGGCATTATGAGTAAAATAAGAGCCCAAGATTGTTAGTGTACTAACCGAGGGCCTTTGGCCCGAGGTGTGTACAACAATCGCGGGCTCATAGCTCATAATGGCCGTGGTGCCTTCAAGGTTTTATGTCCTACCAATTTTCTTACCTAATTCCTATTCATAATTCAATTCATATAATTACTATGAACTATCTAGTTAGCTGATCTAAGTTAGAGTTGTGACATTAGCTGAGCTGTCATTAATTTTCATTGTGACAGTGGTGCATAATAAAGTTGTATCCATAGAAACAAATACTGTTAATTTTTCATAATAACCCTAGTGTTCTTATGAAGAAAATAATTGCCCAGGAGCGTCATTTTGTATCTAAGATACCTTAAAATAGAGTCATTAATTTCAATTAATGTACTGGTAGGACATACATGTTATAATGTCGTCTAGAAGTTGTTTTAACGTCCAGAAATTTTGTATTTGTACTTAAGAAATAATTACACGGTGTATGGGCAAGTAAGGGTGTTAATAGGCACAATCTACAACTACTGGGAAGCAGTTGTTATAATTCCTCGATGTCTGGTATTTATATAAGAAGGATATCTAACTGCTAATGGAGATACCATTGCAGAAGATGCACAGTGAAACGTCTATTGCACTCTGTGGTAACTTTATGTACTAAAAACACTTCCTAAGGAGCTTGTGCTACATGGTTTCAAATATTTAATGTTATAATGCCGTCTAGAAGTTATTTTAGCGTCCAGAAATTTTGTATTTATACCTAAGAAATAATTACGTGGTGCATGGGGCTATTAAGGGTGTTAATAACCACAATTTACAACTACTAAATAGCATTTGTAGCAATTCGTCGATTTCTGGTATTTATATCAGAAAGATATGTAATTGCGAATGGAAAATCCATTACAGAAGATGTTCAGGGTTACTTCTTTGCACTCTGTGGTAACTGTATGTATTCAAAAGCCTTCCGACAAAGTTTGTGCTGCATAGTTCCATATATTTAATGCTATAATGTCGTCTAGAAGTTGTTTTAACGTTCAGAAATTTTGTATTTGTACTTATTTATATCAGAAAGATATGTAATTGCGAATGGAAAATCCATCACAGAAGATGTTCAGAGTTGCGTCTATTGCACTCTGTGGTAACTGTATGTACTCAAAACACTTCCTAAAGAGTTTATGCTGCATAGTTCCATATATTTAATGTTATAATGTCGTCTAGAAGCTGTTTTAAGGTCCAGAAATTTTGTATTTATACTTAAGAAATAATTACACCGTTTATGGGCAAGTAAGGGTGTTAATAGGCACAGTTTACAACCACTGGGTAGCAGTTATTGTAATTCTTCGATGTCTGATATCAGAAGGATATATAACTGCTAATGGAGATACCATCGCAGAAGATGTCCAGGGTAACGTTTATTTACTCTGGCGTAACTTTATGTACTCTAAAAACTTCCTAAAGAGCTTGTGCTGCATAGTTCCATATATTTAATGTTATAATGTCGTCTAGAAGCTGTTTTAACGTCCAGAAATTTTGTATTTATACCTAAGAAATAATTGCATGGTTAACGGGGCTATTAGTGTTAATTGGCACAATTCACAGCTATTTTACAGCAGTTGTTGTAATTCCTCAATGTCTGGTATTTATATCAGAAGGATATCTAACTGCTAATTTAGATACCATCGAAGAAGATGCACAGGGTAACGTCTATTGCACTCTGTGGTAACTTTATGTACTAAAACCACTTCCTAAGGAGCTTGTGCTTCATGGTTCCAATATTTAATTTTATAATGCCGTATAGAAGTTAATTTAGCTACCAGAAATTATGTATTTATAACTAAAAAATAATTACATGGTGCATGGGGATATTAAGGGTGTTAATAACCACAAGTTACAACTACTGGATAGCAGTTGTAGCAATTTGTCGATTTCTGGTATTTATATCAGAAAGATATAGAATTGCGAATGGAAAATCTATCACAGAAGATGTTCAGGGTTACTTCTTTGCACTCTGTTGTAACTTTATGTACTCAAAACACTTCCTATAAAGTTTGTGCTGAATAGTTTCAAATGTTTAATGTTATAATGTCGTCTAGAAGTTGTTTTAACGTCCAGAAATTTTGTATTTGTACTTAAGAAATAATTACACGGTGTATGGGCAAGTAAGGGTGTTAATAGGCACAATTTACAACTACTTGGAAGCAGTTGTTATAATTCCTCGATGTCTGGTATTTATATCAGAAGGATATCTAACTGCTAATGGAGATACCATCGCAGCAGATGTCCAGGGTAACGTTTATTTTACTCTGTGATAACTTTATGTACTCAAAACACTTCCTAAGGAGCTTGCGCTGCTTAGTTCCATATATTTAACGTTATAGAGCCGTCTAGAAGTTATTTTAACGACCAGAAATTTTGTATTTGTACTTAAGAAATAATTACACGGTGTATGGGCAAGTAAGGGTGTTAATAGGCACAATCTACAACTACTGGGAAGCAGTTGTTATAATTCCTCGATGTCTGGTATTTATATAAGAAGGATATCTAACTGCTAATGGAGATACCATTGCAGAAGATGCACAGTGAAACGTCTATTGCACTCTGTGGTAACTTTATGTACTAAAAACACTTCCTAAGGAGCTTGTGCTACATGGTTTCAAATATTTAATGTTAAATGCCGTCTAGAAGTTATTTTAGCGTCCAGAAATTTTGTATTTATACCTAAGAAATAATTACGTGGTGCATGGGGCTATTAAGGGTGTTAATAACCACAATTTACAACTACTAAATAGCATTTGTAGCAATTCGTCGATTTCTGGTATTTATATCAGAAAGATATGTAATTGCGAATGGAAAATCCATTACAGAAGATGTTCAGGGTTACTTCTTTGCACTCTGTGGTAACTGTATGTATTCAAAAGCCTTCCGACAAAGTTTGTGCTGCATAGTTCCATATATTTAATGCTATAATGTCGTCTAGAAGTTGTTTTAACGTTCAGAAATTTTGTATTTGTACTTATTTATATCAGAAAGATATGTAATTGCGAATGGAAAATCCATCACAGAAGATGTTCAGAGTTGCGTCTATTGCACTCTGTGGTAACTGTATGTACTCAAAACACTTCCTAAAGAGTTTATGCTGCATAGTTCCATATATTTAATGTTATAATGTCGTCTAGAAGCTGTTTTAAGGTCCAGAAATTTTGTATTTATACTTAAGAAATAATTACACCGTTTATGGGCAAGTAAGGGTGTTAATAGGCACAGTTTACAACCACTGGGTAGCAGTTATTGTAATTCTTCGATGTCTGATATCAGAAGGATATATAACTGCTAATGGAGATACCATCGCAGAAGATGTCCAGGGTAACGTTTATTTACTCTGGCGTAACTTTATGTACTCTAAAAACTTCCTAAAGAGCTTGTGCTGCATAGTTCCATATATTTAATGTTATAATGTCGTCTAGAAGCTGTTTTAACGTCCAGAAATTTTGTATTTATACCTAAGAAATAATTGCATGGTTAACGGGGCTATTAGTGTTAATTGGCACAATTCACAGCTATTTTACAGCAGTTGTTGTAATTCCTCAATGTCTGGTATTTATATCAGAAGGATATCTAACTGCTAATTTAGATACCATCGAAGAAGATGCACAGGGTAACGTCTATTGCACTCTGTGGTAACTTTATGTACTAAAACCACTTCCTAAGGAGCTTGTGCTTCATGGTTCCAAATATTTAATTTTATAATGCCGTATAGAAGTTAATTTAGCTACCAGAAATTATGTATTTATAACTAAAAAATAATTACATGGTGCATGGGGATATTAAGGGTGTTAATAACCACAAGTTACAACTACTGGATAGCAGTTGTAGCAATTTGTCGATTTCTGGTATTTATATCAGAAAGATATAGAATTGCGAATGGAAAATCTATCACAGAAGATGTTCAGGGTTACTTCTTTGCACTCTGTTGTAACTTTATGTACTCAAAACACTTCCTATAAAGTTTGTGCTGAATAGTTTCAAATGTTTAATGTTATAATGTCGTCTAGAAGTTGTTTTAACGTCCAGAAATTTTGTATTTGTACTTAAGAAATAATTACACGGTGTATGGGCAAGTAAGGGTGTTAATAGGCACAATTTACAACTACTTGGAAGCAGTTGTTATAATTCCTCGATGTCTGGTATTTATATCAGAAGGATATCTAACTGCTAATGGAGATACCATCGCAGCAGATGTCCAGGGTAACGTTTATTTTACTCTGTGATAACTTTATGTACTCAAAACACTTCCTAAGGAGCTTGCGCTGCTTAGTTCCATATATTTAACGTTATAGAGCCGTCTAGAAGTTATTTTAACGACCAGAAATTTTGTATTTGTACTTAAGAAATAATTACACGGTGTATGGGAACGTAAGGATGTTAATAGGCACAATTTACAACCACTGGGAAGCAGTTGTTGTATTTCATCGATTTCTGGTATTTATAACAGAAAGATAAGTAATTGCGAATGAAAAATCAATCACAGAAGATGTTCAGGGTTACGTCTATTGCACTCTGTGGTAACTGTATGTACTCAAAACACTTCCTAAAGGGTTTGTGCTGCATAGTTCCATATATTTAGGGCCGCGTTCAGAAAGCAATGTTAAGGGCCGGTTGCAGAAAGCAATGTTAAGTCTGGTGTTAGCTAACATCGCGTCAAAGTGAACAAAAACGAATCAAATATCAAATGCTTATGGTAACTAATACATTAGTAAACAAAATTTGATGCGATTTTGTTCACTTTGACGCGACGTTAGCTAACACCAGACTTAACATTGCTTTCTGCAACCGGCCCTTAATGTAATAATGTCGTCTAGAAGCTGTTTTTGTTATGACACCATCAAACAGTAGAACTTAATCTTGAAGAATGTTGACCATTTCTTAGAAGAAACCCAGAGAAAGTTTAAGTATTTATATATTGACAGAGTTATTTACATGTCTAATTAAAACAACACATTTACATATCATAGCAACAGATATTGCAAACTATAAACCTTTCAATGGCCAGCTTTAACACTTTCCCTCATTGAATAGATTTATTTTATCAATCCCATCTGTGCACACACTCTCGTAAATACAGGTCCAGGGATGGGTTTGGTCAATACATCTGCTACTTGATTAGCCGAACCAATTTTAATTACTTCTATGCTGTCCTCCATGACCAATTCTCTGACAAAGAAGTGTCGAATTCGAATGTGTTTCGTTCTGCGATGAAACTCGGGATTGTGTGCAAGTCGAACAGCAGCTTCGTTGTCCACTTTAAGTGATGGAACACACTTTAATTTAGTTAGGTCACTAAACAACCTCGTTAGCCATATGAGCTCTCTAGCTGCTTCACTTGCGGCCACTATCTCTGCTTCTGTGGTTGATATTGCAACCGATGCTTGGCGTTGGCTTAACCATGATACAGCGCTTCCAGTATAACAGCAAACTACACCTGAAGTAGAGCGCCCTGTCAACTCATCTCCTCCGTGGTCTGCGTCACTGTAGCCTTCAATCGTTTCTGATACATAATTTGATTTGTATTTGATTCCATATGACATTGTCCTTTTCAGATAGCGCATAATACGCTTCACCTTCAACCAATCTGACTTTGTAGGGTTTTCTAGCTTTCTAGATACCACTCCGACGGCATAGGCAATGTCAGGTCGCGTACCAACCATCAAGTATGCTAAGGCACCAACTGCCTCTCTGTATGGAAATTTCTCATTTGAATTTTCTACTTTCCCCGAATCTGTACCATCTCTTTGAATTGGTGTTGCAACTGGATTGCATTCACTCATTCCAAAGCGTTCAAGGACTTTCTTTGTATAAGCTTCTTGTTTGACTATGACTGAACCATCATCTTCTTGATATATTTCCAGTCCTAAATAGTATGTTGCTGGCTTTGTTGTAATTTGTAACTTCTTTTGCAAATCACATAAGAAATCTTCTGCTAAATTTTGATCTGATGCTGCTACCAGTCCATCGTCAACATATAAGGTTATTAGCAATTTCTTATCCCCTATCATTTTTCTATACAAACATGGGTCAGCATCGCTCTGTTTAAAACCAAACTCGATTAATATTTCTGCAAAACAGGCGTTCCAGCATCTTGGTGCCTGTTTTAACCCGTATAAACTTTTATTTAGCCTACATACCCTCGATGTACCATAATTAAAACCTTCCGGTTGATGCATGTAGATCTCTTCTTTAAGTTTTCCATGCAGAAACGCTGTCGAGACGTCAAATTGAATCAAAAACAGCTTTTCGCTAGCAGCAACACTCAAAACTGAACGTATTGTTGCCATTCGTGCAACAAGACTAAATGTCTCCTCGTAATCAAACCCCTTTCTTTGTTTGAAGCCTTTAACAACCAACCTCGCCTTGTACCTCTCTATCGAACCATCTGGGTTTGTTTTAATCTTGAAGACCCATTTGCATGGTATCGCCTTTCTTTCTGTAGGTAGCTGTTGAAGTGTCCAGGTGTAGTTTTCTTGTAATGACACCATTTCGTTCTTCATAGCTTCTAACCATTCATCTTTCTGTTCACTCTCCATCACCTCTTTATATGAAGTAGGAACACATGAAAGAACCTCACTGGCAAGGGTTGACATCGCATAATCGTGAAATTTTGCTGGTTGTTAAAGAGTAGATCTATTTCGTAACTGATATGATCTATTAACATCTGCAGATTTAGGTTCATCCTCATTGACCATATTTTCTTTCTGAATGATGTCTTCAACTACTTTATTTTCTCCCTCAAATTCAATCGATTCTACATCGTCATTCTGCAGTTGTAGCTCCTTTGTGTTGTCTCCCTCTAATTTTGTAGGTTCAAAGTTCCCATCATTGTGAATCACCTTGAGCTCTTTGTGTCTTTTTAGAGGTCTTTCTTCGAAGACAACATCCCTTGAGCGTATAAGTCGGTGTCCGTTTTTCTCTTCACACCATATACGATAACCGTCATCATTATCGTAACCTATTAAAATGCCCTTGGCGGCTTTCTTATCTAACTTTGTTCTTCTTTGTTTCGGAACATGAGGATAGCATGTACTTCCTATAATTCGTAAATGCTTAATACTTGGTTTCTTTCCGAACCATAACTCATGCGGAGATTTATTTTCATGTCGACTAGCACCCGTTCTATTTGAAATATATGCAGCAGTATTAATTAATTCTGCCCATAAACCTTGAGGTAGAACTTCATGTGCGTACATAATAGACCTGGCTGCCTCAACTAACGTTCTGTTTTCTCGCTCACTACAGCCGTTCTGCTCAGGCGTGTAAGGCATTGTAAGACGCTGTCTAATTCCGTGATTCTTCAAAATATCTTTAATATCATTATTATCAAACTCTCCGCCATTATCACACAAAATGGTTTTGATAACATGTCCTGCTACTTTAGTTTCAGTAATCATCTGTACCAACTTTTCTTTCACCTCAGACTTCTCCCTCATGAAGTAAACATGTCGATAACTTGAGTAATCATCTTTGAACAATACAAAGTAGCGATATTTTGAAATAGAATACAAGAACGGTCCACAAACGTCTGAATGCAGAAGCTCCCCTGGTTGAGTAGCTCTTTCCCTAGTTCCAAATTTCAATCTTTGCGCTTTCCCATAATCGCAACCTTCACAAATATCTTGATCCAAAGACAACTTCAGTCCCAGCTCTCTTTCTACTACAGCTTTGACGTGTCTTTTATTTTGGTGAGCTAATCTTTCGTGATACAGCTGCATTAGATTTGTTGCCGTCATCGCATAAACTCGAACATTTGGTAAAACGTTTTTGGATTCCAGTTTATATAGTCCTCCATTACGACTACGCTTGCCAACAAGTCTTACTTTACCATCCACTGTCAAACTGCATGTTTGGGCTGTGGAAGTAAAAGTACTTTGCGGTTTCTTATCATGAGCAGCCAATACAGAGAATAGATTCTTTTGTAGACATGGTACGTATCAGACATCAGCCAGATTTATTCTTTCCAGTCTGCCATTGACATTTGATTCAATCTCAACATTACCTCTTCCTTCTGCTCGAATGAAATTACCATTAGCTGTGGTAACCGTATGATCTTGATCAAAATGCTGAAAGGTCTGGAACAAATCTCTCCGGTTCGTAATGTGGCTCGTCGCTCCATTATCTATGTACCAATTTTCTCTGTCACATTCTGCTGTCATCGCACATGAATGAACTGTCATTAATGTCATATTTGCCCCTTGTTTAGAAGAGAGCGTATTACTATGTTTTGGTGGTCTTCCGTCTCTGATCCACTTTTGGCATTTCTTCACACGGTGGCCCATTTCAAAACAATAATTACACCTTATTTTCTTGTCCTTATACTTTTGACTTTTACTTTGCGTGTTGCTAATTAAAGCCTCTGGATGAGGTTCACCAGTTTTACAAGTAAGAGCCCTCTCGTATGCGCATAGGTGACTAGTTAGGTTCTCCACAGTTCTTTCTTCTTTTGACATCAATAACCAGCTGGATCTAAAGGAGAAATATTGTTCACCGAGAGTATCTAATATTTTACAAATTAAGAGAAGTTCTGGTAACACTTTATTGTCGCCTTCGCCTTTTATGATTTCTTGATTCAACTCGTTCCATATATTTTTCAGTTTCGACATGTGTGTAGCGATGTCATCTGCCGGTTCTTGTTTGTATCCAAAGAACTGCATACATAGATTGTACGCTTTATCTTCGCAAACACCATCATACAGTCTATGTAACTCTAGCCATACCTCACGAGCAGTTGTATAAAGCATGACCTTTCGTAACGTATCCTCATTCATGTTGGTTGTCATCATAAGCAACGCGCTACTGTCAGCTTTCATATAGTTTGTAAACTCCGACCTATAAGCGAACACTTCAGCGTCACCTGCACCGTCTGCCAATTCTACAGGTCTCTTTAACTTTCCTTCTACAATATCCATTGCACCTGGTGTGCTTCTCAATAAAATGGATATTTTGTATTTCTATGTAGGCCAATTAACTTTACCTTCTAGATTGCCAATTTGCAATTTTGCAGTAAAGTTCTCCATTTTCGAAAAAATTAGTGCAAGCCCATAACCTGATATGACACCATCAAACAGTAGAACTTAATCTCGAAGAATGTTGACCATTTCTTAGAAGAAACCCAGAGAAAGTTTAAGTATTTATATATTGACAGAGTTATTTACATGTCTAATTAAAACAACACCATAGGAAATATAATCAGAACAACACATTTACATATCATAGCAACAGATATTGCAAACTATAAACCTTTCAATGGCCAGCTTTAACAGTTTTAACGTCCAGAAATTTTGTATTTGTACTTAAGAAATAATTACACGGTGTATGGGCAAGTAAGGGCACAATTTACAACTACTGGGAAACAGTTGTTGTAATTCCTCGATGTTTGGTATTTATATCAAAAGGATATCTAACTGCTAATTGAGATACCATCGCAGAAGATGTCCAGGGTAACGTATATTGTAGTATTTTTTTTTATGAGTTATAGCTGGTTCTGCAAAATAAGATGCAATGCACAGCTTTGTTATACAGGGAAATTCAAACTATTTCTACCTACATAATATTCAAATGTCACACTTCAGACTAAAAGTGTGTTTTTAAGACAAAACAAGTTTCAAACTCACAGAGCTAAAATTAAATAAGGTCCTGCGGTAGCTTCCGTTTAAGGCGAGTATGGATGTCTTTCTGTCCAAGTTTAAGTTTTACAGCACTGTCACAGAGCACTATGTTCTTGAAAAACTTCTGAGTGAGATTTGTTATAAATTCAGTCATTAGAGGAATTCCTAGTTCATTATGAACTTGGGTGTTACGCACAAACCACGGGCACTTTATAGCAATTCGAAGCACTTTGTTTTGGATCACTTATAGTTTCTTCAGTGATGTCTTGGATGTGGTACACCATACTGGGCAACCATATGTGAGTATTGGCCGGAGGATTGCGGTATAAATGAGAACAGAGCATTCAGTTCTGAGATGGGAAGTTCGGTTCATTAGGGGGTAGAGCATACCCAATCGGGTGTGGCATTCATTGAGTTTTTGGTTGATATGGAACCCCCAGTTAAGTCTTGCGTCTAGGTAGACGCCTAAGTACTTAACGGCTGAGTCCTTTGGTTTCCAAGTTATATCGATATTGTCTATTTTGAGTGTTGGGATTTGCACAAATCTTTTAAGAGTGAATATTTTAGCTTGAGATTTGCGTGGATTTATTTTTATCTTCCATGTGGTAAACCATTCCAATGTGGAGTTGAGGGGCTGCTGAAGGTGATATATAGCTGTTTCAGCACTGTGGTTCTGGGTTAGTATCGCCGTGTCGTTAGCATACATGGCAAGTGTTGAATTTGGAGGGACATTTAAGTCATGCACATACAGGTTGAATAATGTTGGTCCCAAAATGCTCCCTTGGGGTACGCCGGCTTTTATAGGTTTATTGCTAGAGGTTGTTGTATTAATTCGCACTCTGAATGTTCTGCTGGACAAAAAGGAGTGAATAACTTTGATTACGTAGATCGGCAGGTCTAAAACAATCATTTTGTAGATTAACCCCTCGTGCCAGACCTTGTCAAACGCTTTCTCTAGATCAACAAAGATACCGGCAGTGTATCTTTTTTCTTCGAAATCTTTTTCAATTAGTTTGCTTAACCGAAGCAGTTGATGGGCGGTTGAGTGGGAGGAGCGAAACCCGAATTGATGCGAAGGAATAATATCCTTTTCCTGCAATAAGTCTTGTGGTCTGGTAAGTATCACTTTTTCAAGGAGTTTAGATATCGATGATAGAAGGCTGATCGGTCTGTAGCTGTCTGGGCTATCCTTGGGTTTGGCAGTTTTATAGATAGGAAGTATGATTGCGGTTCTCCATTGCTTCGGGAAGTATCCCAGTCGAAGAGAGGCGTTACAAATAGTAGTTAGATAGACGACAGCCTTCTTGGTTAGGTTTTTTAACATCTCGTTTGTTATTAGATCAGGTCCTGGAGATTTACGGTTATGTAATCGTTTGATATAGGTTTCGAGTTCTTGGGGTGTTGCTGGGACTATTGTTGTATTCTCTTGTAGGTGGAGGTGTTGGATCGCGTCATTGACTTGATGTTCAATATGCTCATCGTATTCGTCTACATTAGGTGCGAATGCCTGTTCTAGGTGTGTAGCTATTATGTTTGCTTTATCTATGTCAGATGTGTAAGTAGAGTTATTGACTGTCAGGGGATAGATGACATTCTTTTGCCGTAGTAATCTTTTCGTGGAAAGCCACATAGAAGGGTCTTGAGGTTGGATTTCTTCAAGGTAGGAGCGATATCTCTGGATTCGTAGAGAGTCAAATTCTTGTTTGACTGAGTGGCAAAGCCTGTTGTATAGAGTTTTAAGATACGGCAGGCGAGATCTCTGCCAGTCTCTTCTGTATCGATTTTTAAGTTTGATCATCTCAAGTATGTGTACAGGTGTTCTGATGTGATCAGGAGCTTTTCTGTGATTCCAGGGTGTGGTGGAGTCAATTATGCTTTCTTGAATTGCAGTCGTATAATGATGAACAAAATGATCTAGGTCACTAAGGGTTTCAACGAGTGTCATAGTCAGCTGTTGATCTAGAGTTGACTGAAATGTTTCCCAGTTCGTTTTTCCGTAGGCAAGTTTAAGTATAGGGGGGGTTATTTCCGGGGTATTACACAGGGTGATGATTATGGGCAGGTGATCAGAATCTAATTCTGTAGTTACTGTTTGTAGTATCGGTTGGCAGAGATTTTTATGCAGCACTACATCTAGGATGTCAGGTTGATGATCAGCTCTATAAGGATTGTAGGTGAAATCAGTTGGTGCGGAAAGCAGTATATTGTGATTAGCCAGGATGTTGTGCAATTTAATTCCATCAGGATTGCTAACCCGGCAGCCCCATATTGTATTCTTTGAGTTGAGATCTCCCAGTAAAAGAGTGGGCTCGTTACTGTAGAATACTTTTCTAATGTCCTCTTCTATTAGCCGTTTATTCGGCGGTTTGTAAGCAGCCGTGATTATTAGAGACCTATTATTCTTCATAAACAGTTTTATTGTGATTGCTTCTATGTTTTGAATTGCACCCATATGTAGAAGATGGTGGTTAAATTTCTTCTTGATTACGATTGCAACCCCGCCTGACGCAATCAGTGCATCTCTGTCCTTTCGATACACCTCGTACCCAGGAATTCGAAATTTTTCCGTGCTAGTGAAGTGGGTTTCTGTGATACAAGCGACATCTATGTTATATCTTGACAGGAATTCTATGAAGGTTGATCGTTGAGATTTTAGGCCATTGGCATTCCAATTGGCCACTGTTAAATTAGTAAGTATTGGGTCACTATTTTGATCCATTATTTAGTAGATTAGGGATCAATGTTGTTAAAAATGGCATAAATTTATCTAAATGTGGTATAAGTAGCTCAACTATTTTTGTGATTATGTTAGTAATAAAGTCTGTCGATTCTTGGTTCTCTCGTAAGGTATGATTCTGTCCATGTGAGTAGTTCCATGAGGCAACATCGTTGGCCGAACCTTCTTGTCTATGTTTTGTTGCGTCAGAATAGGTTCTATTGGGTATTCGGTTACTAGAATTTAGCGTAAGTTTCCTATTTATCTTTAGATAGTAACTACAGCCTTTGTAGTTGGCGGGGTGTTTTTCTAAGCAATTTACACATTGAGGATCTTCATCGGGTTGTTTTGGGCATTGAGTGTATAAATGGTGTCCAGTGCACTTAACACATCGCTCTTGAGATTGACAATAATTACGGGTATGCCCGTACAATTGACATTTCTTGCACTGAGGTATTTCTTTGGGTTTTCTTCTTAGTTCGACATCTATAATGCTGTAACCTAATTTTTCTAATCCAAAAATTTTTCTACCTTCCGGAGTATGGTTAAGGTCTACAGCGCAGAGCGGGATAGGGTACCTGCTTTTGTTATAGAATCGTACTACTTTCAGTACAGGAAAGTTTTGGGCCACTAACTCATTTTTAATTTCTGTTTCAGTTAGCGAAACAGGTATATTTCGAATTACTACTGAGAGATTGTTGGCTGCTGGGTCTTTAAATGTGTGGTAATTTAGTTTTATTTCGTTGTAGTGCTTAGTCATTGTCCTGTAATCGTCAGTTGTAGTTAAATTAATACGCAATTGGGTATTTCTTATTACAGTTGTGAATTCTCCTGTAACTTTTTCCTTAAGATCAGAGATAATTTCCTGGTATTTTAATTTATCTGCATTATGCAGATAAATTGGTGAAATTTAAATTTTCGTTTCAGGGTTATCTCGCGTCTGACTCGCCTGAGCGGTATCCGAGGTATCCATGGCGCTGATAGATTATTTTTCCTGCGTTTTCTATCTGCTTGGTCGTTACAAAGAATTTATTTTTTGGAATTAACTTATCCGGTTCAAATAGGTATTTTTTATTTGGTATCATGATGTCTGGCGATAGTTGGGAACTATTTCGCTTTAATTGTTGATTACTAATATCAGGAACCTCCCCCCGCCCCCCAAAGGGGTTCTCAGGATACTATTTTGCTAGTAGTTTATTTTCAGTTGCAAAACTTATTAGCAGTTATAGCGTAATAAAGGAATATTACCAGTTTATTCCAGCGACTGCAGCGCAAAACAAATGTTGTCACTCGCACTTCCCGGCACTGCTTATGCTACGAAAGCCAAAGGCGTACAGTATATTGTACTCTGTGGTAACTGTATGTACTTAAAGAACCTCCTAAGAAGCTTGTGCTGCATAATTCCATATATTTAATATTATAATGCCGTCTAGAAGTTATTTTAGCGTTCAGAAATCTTGAATTTATACCTAAGAAATAATTGTATGGTGAACGGGGCTACTAAGGGTGTTAATAGCCACAATTTTCAAACTACTGGGAAGCAGTTGTAGCAATTCGTCGATGTCTGGTATTTATATCAGAAAGATGTGCTAATGAAAATACCATCGCAGAAGATGTCCAGGGTAACGTTTATTGCACTCTGTGGTAACTTTATGTACTCAAAACACTTCCTAAGGAGCTTGTGCTTCATAGTTTCATATATTTAATGTTATAATGCCGTCTAGAAGTTATTTTAACGCCCAGGCATTTTGTATTTATGCCTAAGAAATAATTACTTGGTGCATGGGGCTATTAAGGATTTTAATAGGCACAATTTACAACTACTGGGAGCAGTTGTAGCAATCCGTCGATTTCTGGTATTTATATCAGTAAGAATATAATTGAGAATGGAAAATCCGTTACAGAGGTTGTTCAGGGTAACGACTATTGCATTCTGTTGTAACTGTATGTACTCAAAACACTTCCTAAGGAGCTTGTGCTGCATAGTTCCATATATTTAATGTTATAATGCCGTCTAGAAGTAGTTTTAGCGCTCAGAAATTTGGTATTTATACCTAAGAAATAATTGCATGGTGAATGGGGCTATTAGGGGTGTTAAGTGGGACAATTTACAACTACTGGGAAGCAGTTGTAGCAATTCGTCGATGTCTGGTATTAATAACAGAAAGATATGTAATTGAGAATGGAAAATCCGTCACAGAGGTTGTTCAGGGTAACGACTATTGCAGTCTGTGGTAACTGTATGCACTCAAAATACTTTCTAAGGAGCTTGTACTGCATAGATCCGTATATTTAAAGTTATAATGCCGTTTAGAAGTTATTTTAGCGTCCAGAAATTTTGTATTTATACCTAAGAAGTAATTGCATGGTGAACGGGGCTATTAAAGGTGTTAATAGACACAATTTACTTCTACTGGGAAGCAGTTGTAGCAACTCGTCGATGTCTGCTGTTTATAACAGAAGGATATCTAACTGCTGAAGGAGATACCATCGCAGAAGATGCCCAGGGTAAAGTCTATTGCACTCTCTGGTAGCTTTATGTACTAAAAACACTATCTAAGGAGCTTGTGCTACATGGTTCTATCTATTTAATGTTATAATGCCGTCTAGAAGTTATTTTAGCTTCCAGACATTTTGTAATTATACATAAGAAATAATTGCATGGTGAACGGGGCTATTACGGGTGTTAATTGGCACAATTTACAACTACTGGGAAGCAGTTGTAGCAATTCGTCGATGTCTGGTATTTATATCAAAAAGATGTCTAATTGCTAATGGAAATACCATCGCAGAAGATGTCCAAGGTAACGTTTATTGCACTCTGTGGTAACTTTATGTACTCAAAACACTTTCTAACGAGCTTGTGCTTCATAGTTCCATATATTAAATGTTATAATGCCGTTTAGAAGTTATTTTAGCGTCCAAATTTTTGTTATTTATACCTAAGAAATAATTGCATGGTGAACGGGGCTGGGCTATTTAGGGTGTTAACTGGCACAATTTTCAACTATTGGGAAGCAGTTGTTTTAATTCCTCAATGTCTGGTATTTATATCAGAAGGATATCTAACTGGTACTGGAGATACCATCGCAGAAGATGCCCAAGGTCTATTGCACTCTGTGGTAGCTTTATGTACTCAAAACACTTCCTAAAGAGCTTGTGCTAAAGGTTCCATATATTTAATGTTATAATGCCGTTTAGAAGTTATTTTAACGTCCAGAAATTTTTTATTTATACCTAAGAAATAATTGCATGGTGAATGAGGCTATTAAGGGTGTTAATTGGCACAATTTACAACTATTGGGAAGTTGTTATTTTAATTCCTCAATGTCTGGTATTTATATCAGAAGGATATCTAACTGCTACTGGAGATACCATCCCAGAAGATGCTCATGGTAACGTCTATTGCACTCTGTGGTCGCTTTATGTACTCAAAACACTTCCTAAAAAGCTTGTGCTGGATAGTTCCACATATTAAATGTTATAATGCCGTCTAGAAGTTAGTTTAGCTTCCAGACGTTTTGTATTTTTACCTAAGAAATAATTGCATGGAGCATGGGGCTAATGCATTTAAGCACAACTTACAACTACTGGAAAGCAGTTGTAGCAATTCGTCGATGTCTGGTATTTATATCAAAAAGATGTCTATCTGCAAATGGAAATACCATCGCAGAAGATTTCCAGGGTAACGTTTATTGCACTCTGTGTTAACTTTATGTACTCAAAACACTTTCTAAGGAACTTGTGCTTCATTGTTCCATATATTAAATGTTATAATGCCGTTTAGAAGTTATGTTAGCGTCCAGATTTCTTTTATTTATACCTAAGAAGTAATTGCATGGTGAACGGGGCTATTAAGGGTGTTAATTGTCACAATTTACATGTACTGGGAAGCAGTTGTACCAACTCGTCGATGTCTGGTATTTATAACAGAAGGATATCTACCTGCTGATGGAGAAACCATCGCAGAAGATGCCCAGGGTAAAGTCTATTGTACTCTGAGGTAGCTTTATGTACTAAAAACACTTTCTAAGGAGCTTGTGCTACATGGTTCTATTTAATGTTATGATGCCGTCTAGAAGTTATTTTACCGTCCAGACAATTTGTATTTACACCTAAGAAATAATTACATGGTGCATGGAACTATTGAGGGTTTAATAGGCACAATTTTCAACTACTGGGAAGCAGTTGTTTTAATTCCTCAATGTCTGGTTTTTTATCAGAAGGATATCTAACTGCTACTGGAGATACCATCGCAGAAGATGCCCAAGGTAACGTCTATTGCACTCTGTGGTATCTTTATGTACTCAAAACATTTCCTAAGGGGGCTTGTGCTAAAGGTTCCAAATATTCAATGTTATAATGCCGTCTAGAAGTTATTTTAGCGTCCAGACATTTTGTATTTACACCTAAGAAATAATTACATAGTGCATGGAGCTATTAAGGGTTTAATAGGCACAATTTACAACTACTGGGAAGCAGTTGTAGCAATTCGTCGATGTGTGGTATTTATATCAAAAAGATGTCTATCTGCTAATGGAAATACCAATGCAGAAGATGTCCAGGGTAACGTGGATGCACTCTGTGGAAACTTTATGTACTCAAAACACTTACTAAGGAGCTTGTGCTTCATAGTTCCATATATTAAATGTTATAATGCCGTTTAGAAGTTATTTTAACGTCCATATTTTTGTTATTTATACCTAAGAAATAATTGAATGGTGATTGGGGCTATTTAGGGTGTTAATTGGCACAATTTTCAACTATTGGGAAGCAGTTGTTTTAATTCCTCAATGTCTGGTATTTATATCAGAAGGATATCTAACTGCTACTGGAGATACCATCGCAGAAGATGCCCAAGGTAACGTCTATTGCACTCTGTGGTAGCTTTATGTACTCAAAACACTTCCTAAATAGCTTGTGCTAAAGGTTCCATATATTAACAGTCAGTCTTATAAAAGCCACTAATCTGACGTTAACTTTAATTCGCTGTTAAAGCAAACAAAAGCGCATCAAAACGTTAGTGCTTATGACATATTATTCATTAGTAAACAAATTTTGATGCGCTTTTGTTTATTTTAACAGCGAATTAAATTTAACGTCAGATTAGTGGCCTTTATAAGACTGGCTGTTAATGTTATAATGCCATTTAGAAGTTATTTTAACGTCCAGAAATTTTTTATTTATACCTAAGAAATAATTGTATAGTGTGTATAGTTAAAGGTGTTAATTGGCAAAATTTACAACTACTGGGAAGCAGTTGTAGCAATTCGTCGATGTCTGGTATTTATATCAAAAAGATGTCTATCTGCTAATGGAAATAACATCGCAGATAATGTCCAGAATAACGTTTATTGCACTCTGTGGTAACTTTATGTACTCAAAACACTTCCTAAGGAGCTTGTGCTAAAGGTTCCACATTTTTAATGTTATAATGCCGTTTAGAAGTTATTTTAGCGTCCAGAAATTTTTTATTTATACCTAAGAAATAATTGCATGGTGAACGGGGCTATTAAAAGTGTTAATTGGCAAAATTTACAACTACTGGAAAGCAGTTGTAGCGATTCGTAGATGTTTGGTATTTTTATCAATACGATGTCTATCTGCTAATGGAAATACCATCGCAGAAGATGTCCAGAATAACGTTTATTGCACTCTGTGGTAACTTTATGTACTCAAAACACTTCCTAAGGAGCTTGTGCTAAAGGTTCCATATTTTTAATGTTATAATGCCGTTTAGAAGTTATTTTAGCGTCCAGAAATTTTTTATTTATACTTAAGAGATAATTGCATGGTGAACGGGGCTATTAAAAGTGTTAATTGGCAAAATTTCAAACTACTGGGAAGCAGTTGTAGCAATTCGTCGATCTCTGCTATTTATAATAGAAGGATATCTAACTGCAGATGGAGATACCATCGCAGAAGATGCCCAGGGTAAAGTCTATTGTACTCTGAGGTAGCTTTATGTACTGAAAACACTTTCTAAGAAGCTTGTGCTACATGGTTCTATTTAATGTTATAATGCCGTCTAGAAGTTATTTTAGCGTCCAGACATTTTGTATTTACACCTAAGAAATAATTACATGGTGCATGGAGCTATCAAGGGTTTAATACGCCCAATTTACAACTACTGGGAAGCAGTTGTTCTAATTCCTCAATGTCTGGTATTTATATCAGAAGGAGTTCTAACTGCTACTGGAGATACCATAGCAGAAGATGCCCAAGGTAACGTCTATTGCACTCTGTGGTAGCATTATTTATTCAAAACACTTCCTAAAGGGTTTGTGCTAAAGGTTCCAAATATTTAATGTTATTATGCCGTTTAGAAGTTATTTTAGCGTCCAGAAATTTTTTATTTATACCTAAGAAATAATTGCATGGTGAACGGGGCTATTAAAAGTGTTAATTGGCAAAATTTACAACTACTGGAAAGCAGTTGTAGCGATTCGTCGATGTCTGGTATTTTTATCAAAACGATGTCTATCTGCTAATGGAAATACCATCGCAGAAGATGTCCAGAATAACGTTTATTGCACTCTGTGGTAACTTTATGTACTCAAAACACTTCCTAAGGAGCTTGTGCTAAAGGTTCCATATTTTTAATGTTATAATGCCGTTTAGAAGTTATTTTAGCGTCCAGAAATTTTTTATTTATACCTAAGAAATAATTGCATGGTGAACGGGGCTATTAAAAGTGTTAATTGGCAAAATTTCAAACTACTGGGAAGCAGTTGTAGCAATTCGTCGATCTCTGCTATTTATAATAGAAGGATATCTAACTGCAGATGGAGATACCATCGCAGAAGATGCCCAGGGTAAAGTCTATTGTACTCTGAGGTAGCTTTATGTACTAAAAACACTTTCTAAGGAGCTTGTGCTACATGGTTCTATTTAATGTTATAATGCCGTCTAGAAGTTATTTTAGCGTCCAGACATTTTGTATTTACACCTAAGAAATAGTTACATAGTGCATGGAGCTTTTAAGGGTTTAATACGCACAATTTACAACTACTGGGAAGCAGTTGTTTTAATTCCTAAATGTCTGGTATTTATATCAGAAGGAGATCTAACTGCTACTGGAGATACCATAGCAGAAGATACCCAAGGTAACGTCTATTGCACTCTGTGGTAGCTTTATGTACTCAAAACACTTCCTAAGGGGCTTGTGCTAAAGGTTTCAAATATTTAATGTTATAATGCCGTCTAGAAGCTATTTTAACGTCCAGAAATTTTTTATTTATACCTAAGAAATAATTGTATAGTGAACGGGGCTATTAAAGGTGTTAATTGGCAAAATTTACAACTACTGGGAAGCAGTTGTAACAATTCGTCGATGTCTGGTATTTATATCAAAAAGATGTCTATCTGCTAATGGAAATAACATCGCAGATAATGTCCAGGGTAACGTTTATTGCACTCTGTGTTAACTTTATGTACTCAAAACACTTTCTAAGGAGCTTGTGCTTCATAGTTCCATATATTAAATGTTATAATGACGTTTAGAAGTTATTTTAGCGTCTAGATTTTTTTTATTTATACCTAAGAAGTAATTGCATGGTGAACGGGGCTATTAAGGGTGTTAATTGGCACAATTTACATCTACTGGGAAGCAGTTGTAGCAACTCGTCGATGTCTGCTATTTATAACAGAAGGATAACTAACTGCAGATGGAGATACCATCGCAGAAGATGCCCAGGGTAAAGTCTATTGTACTCTGAGGTAGCTTTATGTACTGAAAACACTTTCTAAGAAGCTTGTGCTACATGGTTCTATTTAATGTTATAATGCCGTCTAGAAGTTATTTTAGCGTCCAGACATTTTGTATTTACACCTAAGAAATAATTACATGGTGCATGGAGCTATCAAGGGTTTAATACGCCCAATTTACAACTACTGGGAAGCAGTTGTTTTAATTCCTCAATGTCTGGTATTTATATCAGAAGGAGATCTAACTGCTACTGGAGATACCATAGCAGAAGATACCCAAGGTAACGTCTATTGCACTCTGTGGTAGCTTTATGTACTCAAAACACTTCCTAAGGGGCTTGTGCTAAAGGTTCCAAATATTTAATGTTATAATGCCGTCTAGAAGCTATTTTAACGTCCAGAAATTTTTTATTTATACCTAAGAAATAATTGTATAGTGAACGGGGCTATTAAAGGTGTTAATTGGCAAAATTTACAACTACTGGGAAGCAGTTGTAACAATTCGTCGATGTCTGGTATTTATATCAAAAAGATGTCTATCTGCTAATGGAAATAACATCGCAGATAATGTCCAGGGTAACGTTTATTGCACTCTGTGTTAACTTTATGTACTCAAAACACTTTCTAAGGAGCTTGTGCTTCATAGTTCCATATATTAAATGTTATAATGCCGTTTAGAAGTTATTTTAGCGTCTAGATTTTTTTTATTTATACCTAAGAAGTAATTGCATGGTGAACGGGGCTATTAAGGGTGTTAATTGGCACAATTTACATCTACTGGGAAGCAGTTGTAGCAACTCGTCGATGTCTGCTATTTATAACAGAAGGATAACTAACTGCAGATGGAGATACCATCGCAGAAGATGCCCAGGGTAAAGTCTATTGTACTCTGAGGTAGCTTTATGTACTAAAAACACTTTCTAAGGAGCTCGTGCTACATGGTTCTATTTAATGTTATAATGCCGTCTAGAAGTTATTTTAGCGTCCAGAAATTTGTATTTACACCTAAGAATTAGTTACATAGTGCATGGAGCTTTTAAGGGTTTAATACGCACAATTTACAACTACTGGGAAGCAGTTGTTTTAATTCCTCAATGTCTGGTATTTATATCAGAAGGAGATCTAACTGCTACTGGAGATACCATAGCAGAAGATACCCAAGGTAACGTCTATTGCACTCTGTGGTAGCTTTATGTACTCAAAACACTTCCTAAGGGGCTTGTGCTAAAGGTTTCAAATATTTAATGTTATAATGCCGTCTAGAAGTTATTTTAGCGTCCAGACATTTTGTATTTACACCTAAGAAATAATTACATGGTGCATGGAGCTATTAAGGGTTTAATAGGGACAATTTACAACTAATGGGATGCAGTTGTAGCGATTCGTCGATGTCTGGTATTTATATCAAAAAGATGTCTATCTGCTAATTGAAATACCATCGCAGAAGATGTCCAGGGTAACGTTTATTGCACTCTGTGTTAACTTTATGTACTAAAAAATTTTCTAAGGAGCTTGTGCTTCATAGTTCCATATATTAAATGTTATAATGCCGTTTAGAAGTTATGTTAGCGTCCAGATTTCTTTTATTTATACCTAAGTAATTGCATGGTGAACGGGGCTATTAAGGGTGTTAATTGGCACAATTTACATCTACTGGGAAGCAGTTGTAGCAACTCGTCGATGTCTGCTATTTATAACAGAAGGATATCTACCAGCTGATAGAGATACCATCGCAGAAGATGTCCAGGGTAAAGTCTATTGTACTCTGAGGTAGCTTTATGTACTACAAACACTTTCTAAGGAGCTTGTGATACATGGTTCTATTTAATGTTATGATGCCGTCTAGAAGTTATTTTAGCGTCCAGACATTTTATATTTACACCTAAGAAATAATTACATGGTGCATGGAACTATTAAGGGTTTAATAGGCACAATTTATAACTACTGGGAAGCAGTTGTTTTAATTCCTCAATGTTTGGTATTTATATCAGAAGGAGATCTAACTGCTACTGGAGATGCCATAGCACAAGATGCCCAAGGTAACGTCTTGCACTCTGTGGTAGCTTTATGTACTCAAAACACTTCCTAAGGGGCTTGTGCTAAAGGTTCCAAATTTTTAATGTTATAATGCCGTCTAGAAGCTATTTTAGCGTCCAGACATTTTGTATTTACACCTAACAAATAATTACGTAGTGCATGCAGCTATTAAGGGTTTAATAGTCACAATTTACAACTACTGGGAAGCAGTTGCAGCAATTCGTCGATGTCTTGTAGTTATATCAAAAAGATGTCTATCTGCTAATGGAAATACCATCGCAGAAGATGTCCGGGCAATGTTTATTGCACTCTGTGGTAACTTTATGTACTCAAAACACTTTCTAAGGAACTTGTGCTTCATAGTTCCATATATTAAATGTTATAATGCCGTTTAGAAGTTATTTTAGCGTCCATATTTTTTTTATTTATACCTAAGAAATAATTGCATTGTAAACGGGGCTATTAAGGGTGTTAATTGGCACAATTTTCAACTATTGGAAAGCAGTTGTTTTAATTCCTCAATGTATGGTTTTTTATCAGAAGGATATCTAACTGCTACTGGAGATACCATCGCAGAAGATGCCCAAGGTAACGTCTATTGCACTCTGGTAGCTTTATGTACTCAAAACACTTCCTAAGGGGCTTGCGCTAAAGGTTCCAAATATTTAATGTTATAATGCCGTCTAGAAGTTATTTTAGCGTCCAGACATTTTGTATTTACACCTAAGAAATAATTACATAGAGCATGGAGCTATTAAGGGTTTAATAGGCACAATTTACAACTACTGGGAAGCAGTTGTAGCAATTCGTCGATGTCTGGTATTTATATCAAAAAGATGTCTATCTGCTAATGGAAATACCATCGCAGAAGATGTCCAGGGTAACGTTTATTGCACTCTGTGGTAACGTTATGTACTCAAAACACTTTCTAAGGAGCTTGTGCTTCATAGTTCCATATATTAAATGTTATAATGCCGTTTATAAGTTATTTTAGCGTCCATATTTTTGTTATTTATACCTAAGAAATAATTGCATGGTGAACGGGGCTATTTAGGGTGTTAATTGGCACAATTTTCAACTATTGGGAAGCAGTTGTTTTAATTCCTCAATGTCTGGTATTTATATCAGAAGGATATCTAACTGCTACTGCTACTGCCATCGCAGAAGATGCCCAAGGTCTATTGCACTTTGTGGTAACTTTATGTACTCAAAACACTTCCTAAGGAGCTTGCGCTGCATAGTTCCATATATTTAATGTTATAATGACGTTTAGAAGTTATTTGAACGCCCAGGCATTTTGTATTTATACCTAAGAGCTAATTGCATGGTGCATGGGGCTATTAAAAGTGTTAACAGGCACAATTTAAAACTACTGGGAAGCAGTTCTAGCAATTCTTCGATGTTTGGTATTTATATCAGGAAGATTTGTAATTGAGAATGAAAAATCCGTCACAGAGGTTTATCAGGGTATCGACTATTGCACTCTGTGGCAACTGTATGTACCTAAAAAACTTCCTAAGGAGTTTGTGCTGCATAGTTCCATATATTCAATTTTATAATGCCGTCTAGAAGTTATTATAGCGACCAAAAATTTTGTATTATATATAATTATATATATATATATATATAACGAAGTCCTTTTCACAGCTCGGTGGTTACTACACAAGGCGAAGAATTTGACTGGGAAAGGGGTTATAGTCAACACCAATCTCAGTACTTGGGCAACGATTACAAGAGCTATTAATGGTTTGTTGAAATAAAACCACTTGATGCTAAGGTCGACTGTTTCGATATTTATTTATACCATTCTCAAGACCTAAGGAGAGGTTATAGATACGAAGCGATGTTTGTACAATGTAATTAGTTAAGATCTTACCTAACAACTTGCGGCACAAAACCGAAAAGGCACATGTAGTTCACAAAACATGTGACTAGATTTCAAATTTTAAATTTACAAAAGCAGTACAGCGAAAGCAGCATATCACACAACAAAAGTAATGCTAGATTTTCCTGTCACCAGGTTACATGTTAAACATCCACAAATACATTTAAAATTAATTAATTACTACAATTTTTATTAGTTTTAAGCCATAATGGCCGTCAATTTGATAAAATTGTTCAAACCCGATAAGAAATGCAAGGAATTCATATTCTTATATGGGTATTTCGCCACTCTGCAAATTAAAATATTAAATAACGAAAATATTAACAACGAACGTTTCGAGGGACAATCTGCCCTCGTTATCAACGAATAACAATTAAAACTAACAAGAACTTATCTTTTTTTCTTCACTGGAAGGAAAAACGACCAACCTCCAATGAATTTTCTGACATTGACGTTTGTTGATATCTGTACCTACTTGATCTCATCTTTAAGAATCGATAGCCAACTATTGTCTAAAAATATTGAGAAAGACGACACGCATTTTTCTTCGTTAAGTAAAATGTATGCCGTTTCCTTAATTTTTCGTCTAGTTGACATCGATTCTTTAGACAAGATCTTTGTGTTGTCCCATTGTATTTTATGGTTTTCATCCCAAGCATGTTCTGTCAGAAAATTCATTGGAGGTTGGTCGTTTTTCCTTCCAGTGAAGAAAAAAAGATAAGTTCTTGTTAGTTTTAATTGTTATTCGTTGATAACGAGGGCAGATTGTCCCTCGAAACGTTCGTTGTTAATATTTTCGTTATTTAATATTTTAATTTGCAGAGTGGCGAAATACCCATATAAGAATATGAATTATGAATTCACGCCACAAAGAAGTTTCAGAGATTATCTGAATGCAAGGAAGTTATAAACTTTGCAAATGACAGTTGTGGTTCGCGCATGCGCCTTACGATCGGCGTCGGTAGTATACCAGGGACGTTCAAAATGGAAAGGTACTGTTCGCTGGCACAAGTAAGGAAATTTATGAAAATTAATTAAAGGGTAAATTATTTATTTATGGGAAAGAAAGATATATTATAAGGAGAGTGAAACAGGTTAGGTTGAAAATTATTGACCCTCGATTCTAACCAGGTTGGGGAAAATCTAAAGAAAAATCGTTATTGGACATTGCTAACAGGAGGTGATATGAAACACTAAGGTTGTCAATGTCTGTTTTTGAATTAAGGGTGTTGTTACTGCCAAAAATGTGGCACATTTCAATAAATAAACGATGGTTACTATTAGATTCTGTTGTAATGATTTTGGTATTATCAAAATCCATCTCATGACCCGTACTGTTGACGTGACTAGCTAAAGCACAGGCCTTAGGTTTTACACGGAAATCACTTTTGTGTTAGGTAATCCTAGCTTTCAACCTCTGTGAAGTTTGCCCAATATAGGTGGACTGGCAACCATTACAATTTATCTGATAGATGACATTTGGGGTTAACATAATTGGAGTTTTATCTTTCAATTTGGAGAAACAATCTTTTATAATATGGTGGTGTTTATCTGCTATTATTATGTGATTGAATTTGTGGAAAACCCTTTTTATTATGTGGGATAGCCCTTTGATGTAAATTAGACTTTTGTACATAGGGGGTTTGTCGTCCCCGTTTACAGACCTAACAAGAGGAGTGTATTGGAGAATAAAATGGAATTTAATAGTGAGATTGGATAATTATTTAATTTAAGAATGTTAATTAATTTATTAAGATTGGTCTTATGGAAATCTGGGTGTGAGATCGTAAGGATTCTGTGTTTAAGACCTCTTACGACATTAAGTTTGTGTCGAATGTTATGTATAGATTGAAAATTCAAATACCGACCAGAACTGGTGGGTTTGACGTACCAATCAAGTTTGATTTCGTTAGATGCAGTTCTGATGACCAAAGTATCCAAGAAAGGAACCGACCTATCCTTCTCTCGCTCCACTGTGAATTGAATATGTTTATTGAAGCTATTAAAGACACTCAACACATTGTCGACCTCGTCACCCGGTACTGCGCACACTATGTCATCAACGTACTGGTAAAGAAAGGGAAATTGGAAAGCCAATTTAGGGGTACATTCTTTTATTATGGTATTAACAATGATTTCAGCAAGAATTGGTGAAAGGGTTGAACCCATTGGAGAACCAAAAATTTGTTTGTAAAAAATATTATTAAATGAGAAATATGTCGAATCAAAAATGAATTTGAGTAAATTGATAAATTGTGGTTTTGGTATGCTGGTAAATGGATCTATCAGATTCCAATTGTTTTCAACCACCTGTATCACTAAATCCAAAGGAATATTAGTGAAGAGTGCATCTAATGAAATGGTTTCAAAATTAGGAGGTAAAAGAAAATTATTAATCTTTTCGCTGAAAGCGAAACTATCTTTAATTCGGTAGCTATTGTACTCTAAGAAAGCTTTCCCTAGTATTTCTGCTAGATATTTAGAAATGTTCTTATCCGGAGATTGTGTTGATGACACAATGGGACGACAGGGTATGTCAGGTTTATGAATTTTGGGAAGGCCGTACAATTTAGGGGAGACTGAATTATGACAAATTAAACGTCTGTAAGACGGAGTATCTATGTAATTATTATTATGTAATTCTTTAATTAATTTATTGTGTTTTGTTTCAATTGACAAAGTGGGGTCTTTATTAAGGGGTTTGTAAACCTGGGTGTCTTGTAAAAGGACCTGCATTTTACTAATGTAGTCAGTCCGTTGCATGGCTACAGTAACGTTTCCCTTGTCTGAAGGTAAAATCAATACATCTGGGTTATCTTTTAAGAATTTATTGCAATCCCTTTCTAATGATGATAAGTAGGCGTTGAGCCAGAGGGCATGTGCGGTTTCCTTTCTGGGGAGTAAGTGTAACCTACAAATTTAGATTCGTCATGAAGGTAGGATAAATGTTTGGTATGATACTTCGTAAAATTCGGTAGCTTAGAGACGTTATGACGTCACAAAGATGGCCGCCGGGCGAAAATCTTAGTTAAACATTCTAAAGTCTCGTTTCATGTGTAAGGAGTAAAAGTATTATACAAATTTTGATTCAGCATAAAGCTAGGATTAATGTTTGGGATGATACTTTGTGACATTCGGTAGTTCAGTTATGTTACGACGTCACAAAGATGGCCGCCGAGCTAAAATTGTAGTTTACCATTCTAAAGTCTGGTTTGATTTGTAAGGAGTAAGAGTACCATACAAATATCGGTGCAGCATAATGCCAGAATTATTGTTTAAGCTGATATTTTGTAAATTTGTTAGCTTAGTGACATTATGACGTCACAAAGATGGCCGTCGGCAAAAGTCGTAGGTAGTTTACTATTCTAATGTCTAGTTTTATTTGTAGGGAATGGAAGTATCATACAAATTTTGATGCAGCATAAAGCCAGGATCAATGTTTGAGATGATATTTCTTAAAATTGGGTAGCTTAGTGACAGGATCATGTCACAAAGATGGTCGCCGAGCAGATATCGGTCTTGTTATTTCAATTTGCCTATAGTCAACTTTTGCCTTTTTGTTTCAGATATGGATTCCAAAGCAGACTTTTTACCATTGACAAAAAAAAGTAAAAATGACAGATACAGCCAATGAATGCATCATTCACTGTACCAGCGACAACAGCAGTTTGGTGAGTCTATCATCTATTGAATCATGGAAAAACTCTTCTGAACGCAGCGAGAATAAGGGAGCACAAAAGATTGCTGGAAATTGCGAAGTCAGTCACCTCAGAAGAATTGCCTGTATTAAAGTACCACCGTCAATGTCGAAGCATCTTTACCATGAAATCTAGACTCGCTAGTATTACCGCTAAGCAGAATGCAACATTACCGGATGAACCATCGGTGTCTTCTACAAAGCGTTTGCGTAATAACTCATTACACCAAAATACGTCAGGACCAATTCTACCACTAATCTGTATTTTTTGTGAGACAAAACAGAAGTACAAGCCAGGAAGTAGAACACGTGAGGAACTAGTGCAATGTGTGGAGTTAAGAGGCAGTGATACGATCAAAGCCTCTGCTATATCGAAAAACACTACCAAAGTCACAAGTATCAACGAGCTAAGGTACATTTTATTCTGTAGCAAGCAAGGTAATATTGAGTCGCACAATCTTCCTCCATGTCAGAACACACTACAAAAACATACAACAAGAGCCAATTTCCAAGCAATGGTCTGGAAGAAGGCACTAGATCCACAGCCAGGCATTCCATCACCTGAAGGTCATGGATGGTTATTCAAACAGAGAGTGACGGTAATTCAGTGTTACAGATCGATTGGATGAGCTGTGCGCCAGCACCTCTTGCTGTTCTTAAATTATTGTCATGTTCCTGCAAGAAAGATTGTGAGCCGAATACATGCTGCTGTATCAAAAATTCATTGAAATGTACGGATATGTGTAAAATTCAGGTTTGCAGTAACTATTCACAACCAGATTATGTTTTCGAAGCTTCATCGGACTCAGACCGACGGTTCAGACGATGAATAATCATTGTTTCTTTTGAAAATAGATATATGCTCTGTATAATGTTATACAATACATAATAGTATTAATATAATGATGTATAATATAAAGACAATGCATTTTTATTTTAAATTAAGTTTAGAATTTAGGTTTCAATTCGAATTTTGTTAAACAGAATTAAGTGAATACAAAGTCTATATCAAATTAGAAAGCAGTATCATGAAAACCGCTTAGCTGCCATCTTAGCTACCAACTTTCACAAAGTATCATCCAAATCATTGATCCTGTCTTTATGTTTGATTGAAATTAAAATTTGTATGATACTGGTAGTCCTCACAAGTTGATCCTGGCCTTAAAACGGTATACTACGATTTTCACTTGGCGGCCATATTTGTGACGTCATGATGTCACTAATCTACCAAATTTTACAAACTATCATCTTGATAAATAATCCTGGCATTATGCTGCACCGATATTTGTATGGTACTCTTAATCCTTACAAATGAAACCAGACTTTGGAATGGTAAACTACAATTTTAGCCCGGCGGCCATCTTTGTGACGGCATAACGTCACTAAGCTACCGAATTTTACGAAGTATCATACCAAACATTTATCCTACCTTCATGACGAATCGAAATTTGTAGGTTACACTTACTCCTCAGAAAGGAAACCAAATCGTCCATTTTGACCACCTGGCTCAACGCCTAATATTGGTGTTATTTTTATTTTTAGGAGTCTGTAAGGTGAAAAGCTACTAAAGAGCGATAATTATTTCTTTCCTTGTTATCTAGAGTACTGATAATATCTTCGATTTGGGAAAGATATTTATAAAGGGTTGATTTGTTATTTAAGCGAACAGGCAAACCAAATTTCGGTCCAAGTGAAAGGAACCTGTTAATATTTTCAGGGAAAATAACATTAGTGAGGTTTTTTGAACCACTTATCAGGTGTAATATTATTACTACTGGCTACAATAGGCGTCAACAGGTTATTTAATTTATTAACGTTATTAATTTTTATTTTATTAAGTTGAAATTGATATGATTTAATTTGTTTTATATTAAAGGACTTGAAAATTTCTCTAGGTAATGATTGCTTACTCTTCTCCATGGAGATATGTAAGTTTTTATGTAACATTCTAATAGTGTCATTAATATCGTTAATTTCAATTTTTAATATATTGTGTAGTAACCTTTTTTCATTGTTCTCCACTTGTCTGAGGTTCCTGTTGTTCTGATTGTTGCTGAAGAGGTTTTCTGACGCTTTGATGTAGCCTCGTAAATGCACCGGTGTCACTTGGTGTTGAGGCATTTTCTTAAGAAAATCCTCCTGTTGCGTGCGGCTGCCAGCTTCCTGCTGGTGTTCTGCCACATTTTCATGTGGGTGACTGCTTCATGTCCATACTCCCTGTTAATCATTTGGTAGAAATGCATCCTATTCCTATAACAAAGTCCTTTTCACATTAAAACTTACATATCTCCATGGAGAAGAGTAAGCAATCATTACCTAGAGAAATTTTCAAGTCCTTTAATATAAAACAAATTAAATCATATCAATTTCAACTTAATAAAATAAAAATTAATAACGTTAATAAATTAAATAACCTGTTGACGCCTATTGTAGCCAGTAGTAATAATATTACACCTGATAAGTGGTTCAAAAACCTCACTAATGTTATTTTCCCCTGAAAATATTAAAAGGTTCCTTTCACTTGGACCGAAATTTGGTTTGCCTGTTCGCTTAAATAACAAATCAACCCTTTATAAATATCTTTCCCAAATCGAAGATATTATCAGTACTCTAGATAACAAGAAAGAAATAAATTATCGCTCTTTAGTAGCTTTTCACCTTACAGACTTCCTAAAAAATAAAAAATAACACCAATAACCCCTTATCATCATTAGAAAGGGATTGCAATAAATTCTTAAAAGATAACCCAGATGTATTGATTTTACCTTCAGACAAGGGAAACGTTACTGTAGCCATGCAACGGACTGACTACATTAGTAAATGCAGGTCCTTTTACAAGACACCCAGGTTTACAAACCCCTTAATAAAGACCCCACTTTGTCAATTGAAACAAAACACAATAAATTAATTAAAGAATTACATAATAATAATTACATAGATACTCCGTCTTACAGACGTTTAATTTGTCATAATTCAGTCTCCCCTAAATTGTACGGCCTTCCCAAAATTCATAACCTGACATACCCTGTCGTCCCATTGTGTCATCAACACAATCTCCGGATAAGAACATTTCTAAATATCTAGCAGAAATACTAGGGAAAGCTTTCCTAGAGTACAATAGCTACCGAATTAAAGATAGTTTCGCTTTCAGCGAAAAGATTAATAATTTTCTTTTACCTCCTAATTTTGAAATCATTTCATTAGATGTGGTCTCACTCTTCACCAATATTCCTTTGGATTTAGTGATACAGGTGGTTAAAACAATTGGAATCTGATAGATCCATTTACCAGCATACCAAAACCACAATTTATCAATTTACTCAAATTCATTTTTGATTCGACATATTTCTCATTTAATAATATTTTTTACAAACAAATTTTTGGTTCTCCAATGGGTTCAACCCTTTCACCAATTCTTGCTGAAATCATTGTTAATACCATAATAAAAGAATGTACCCCTAAATTGGCTTTCCAATTTCCCTTTCTTTACCAGTACGTTGATGACATAGTGTGCGCAGTACCGGGTGACGAGGTCGACAATGTGTTGAGTGTCTTTAATAGCTTCAATAAACATATTCAATTCACAGTGGAGCGAGAGAAGGATAGGTCGGTTCCTTTCTGGATACTTTGGTCATCAGAACTGCATCTAACGAAATCAAACTTGATTGGTACGTCAAACCCACCAGTTCTGGTCGGTATTTGAATTTTCAATCTATACATAACATTCGACACAAACTTAATGTCGTAAGAGGTCTTAAACACAGAATCCTTACGATCTCACACCCAGATTTCCATAAGACCAATCTTAATAAATTAATTAACATTCTTAAATTAAATAATTATCCAATCTCACTATTAAATTCCATTTTATTCTCCAATACGATGAACAGGGCCACTCCTCTTGTTAGGTCTGTAAACGGGGACGACAAACCCCCTGTGTACAAAAGTCTAATTTACATCAAAGGGCTATCCCACATAATAAAAAGGGTTTTCCACAAATTCAATCACATAATAATAGCAGATAAACACCACCATATTATAAAAGATTGTTTCTCCAAATTGAAAGATAAAACTCCAATTATGTTAACCCCAAATGTCATCTATCAGATAAATTGTAATGGTTGCCAGTCCACCTATATTGGGCAAACTTCACAGAGGTTGAAAGCTAGGATTACCCAACACAAAAGTGATTCCCGTGTAAAACCTAAGGCCTGTGCTTTAGCTAGTCACGTCAACAGTACGGGTCATGAGATGGATTTTGATAATACCAAAATCATTACAACAGAATCTAATAGTAACCATCGTTTATTTATTGAAATGTGCCACATTTTTGGCAGTAACAACACCCTTAATTCAAAAACAGACATTGACAACCTTAGTGTTTCATATCACCTCCTGTTAGCAATGTCCAATAACGATTTTTCTTTAGATTTTCCCCAACCTGGTTAGAATCAAGGGTCAATAATTTTCAACCTAACCTGTTTCACTCGCCTTATAATATATCTTTCTTTCCCATAAATAAATAATTTACCCTTTAATTAAATTTCATAAATTTCCTTACTTGTGCCAGCGAACAGTACTTTCCATTTTGAAACGTCCCTGGTCTACTACCGACGCCGATCGTAAGGCGCATGCGCGAACCACAACTGTCATTTGCAAAGTTTATAACTTCCTTGCATTCCTTATCGGGTTTGAACAATTTTATCAAATTGACGGCCATTATGGCTTAAAACTAATAAAAATTGTAGTAATTAATTAATTTTAATGTATTTGTGGATTTTTAACATGTAACCTGGTGACAGGAAAATCTAGCATTACTTTTGTTGTGTGATATGCTGCTTTCGCTGTACTGCTTTTGTAAATTTAAAATTTGAAATCTAGTCACATGTTTTGTGAACTACATGTGCCTTTTCGGTTTTGTGCAGCAAGTTGTTAGGTAAGATCTTAACTAATTACATTGTACAAACATCGCTTCGTATCTGTAACCTCTCCTTAGGTCTAGGGAATGGTATAAATAAATATCGAAACAGTCGACCTTAGCATCAAGTGGTTTTATTTCAACAAACCATTAATAGCTCTTGTAATCGTTGCCCAAGTACTGAGATTGGTGTTGACTATAACCCCTTTCCCAGTCAAATTCTTCGCCTTGTGTAGTAACCACCGAGCTGTGAAAAGGACTTTGTTATATATATATATATATTATATATATATATATATATAATATAAATAACTGCATGGTGAACGGGGCTATTAAGGGTGTTAATTGGCAGAATTTACATCTACTGGGAAGCAGTTGTAGCAACTCGTCGATGTCTGCTATTTATATCAGAAGGATATCTAACTGCTAATGGAGATACCATCGCAGAAGATGCCCAGGGTAACGACTATTGCACCTGTGGTAGCTTTATGTACTAAAAACATTTCTAAGGAGCTTGTGCTACATGGTTCTATCTATTTAATGTTATAATACCGTCTAGAAGTTATTTTAGCGTCCAGACATTTTGTATTTATACCTAAGAAGTAACTGCATGGTGAACGGGGGCTATTAAGGGCGTTAATTGGCACAATTTACATCTACTGGGAAACAGTTGTAGCAACTCGTCGATGTCTGCTATTTATAACTGAAGAATATCTAACTGCTGATGGAGATACCATCGCAGAAGATGCCCAGGGTAACGACTATTGCACTCTGTGGTAGCTTTATGTACTAAAAACATTTCTAAGGAGCTTCTGCTACATGGTTCTATCTATTTAATGTTATAATGCCATCTAGAAGTTATTTTAGCTTCCAGACATTTTCGATTTATACCTAAGAGATAATTGCATGGTGTGTTAATTGGCACAATTTACAACTATTGGGAAGCAGTTGTTTTAATTCCTCAATGTCTGGTATTTATGTCAGAAGGATATCTAACTGCTACTGGAAATACCATCGCAGAAGATGTCCAGGGTAACGTTTATTGCACTCTGTGGTTACTTTATGTACTCAAAACACTTCCTAAGGAGCTTGTGCTAAAGGTTCCATATATTTAATGTTATAATGCCGTTTAGAAGTTATTTTATCGTCCAGAAATTTTTTATTTATACCTAAGAAATAATTGCATGGTGAACGGGGCTATTAAAAGTGTTAATTGGCAAAATTTACAACTACTGGAAAGCAGTTGTAGCAATTCGTCGATGTCTGGTATTTATATCAAAAAGATGTCTACCTGCTAATGGAAATACCATCGCAGAAGATTTCCAGGGTAACGTTTATTGCACTCTGTGTTAACTTTATGTACTCAAAACACTTTCTAAGGAACTTGTGCTTCATAGTTCCATATATTAAATGTTATAATGCCGTTTAGAAGTTATGTTAGCGTCCAGATTTTTTTTATTTATACCTAAGAAGTAATTGCATAATGAACGGGACTATTAAGGGTGTTAATTGGCAAAATTTACAACTACTAGGAAGCAGTTGTAGCCACTCGTCGATGTCTGCTATTTATAACAGAAAATATCTAACTGCTGATGGAGATACCATCGCAGAAGATGCCCAGGGTAACGACTATTGCACTCTGTGGTAGCTTTATGTACCAAAAACATTTATAAGGAGCTTGTGCTACATGGTTCTATTTATTTAATGTTATAATGTGCATCTAGAAGTTATTTTAGCGTCCAGACATTTTGTATTTACACCTATGAAATAATTACATAGTGCATGGAGCTATTAAGGGTTTAATAGGCACAGTTTACAACTACTGGGACGCAGTTGTAGCGATTCGTCGATGTCTGGTATTTATATCAAAAAGATGTCTATCTGCTAATGGAAATACCATCGCAGAAGATGTCCAGGGTAACATTTATTGCACTCTGTGTTAACTTTATGTACTCAAAACATTTTCTAAGGAGCTTGTGCTTCATAGTTCCATATATTAAATGTTATAATGCCGTTTCGAAGTAATTTTAGCGTCCAGATTTTTTTTATTTATACCTAAGAAGTAATTGCATGGTGAGCGGGACTATTAAGGGTGTTATTTGGCACAATTTACATCTACTGGAAAGCAGTTGTAGCAATTCGTCGATGTCTGGTATTTATATCAAAAAGATGTCTACCTGCTAATGGAAATACCATCGCAGAAGATTTCCAGGGTAACGTTTATTGCACTCTGTGTTAACTTTATGTACTCAAAACACTTTCTAAGGAACTTGTGCTTCATAGTTCCATATATTATATGTTATAATGCCGTTTAGAAGTTATGTTAGCGTCCAGATTTTTTTTATTTATACCTAAGAAGTAATTGCATAATGAACGGGACTATTAAGGGTGTTAATTAGCAAAATTTACATCTACTAGGAAGCAGTTGTAGCCACTCGTCGATGTCTGCTATTTATAACAGAAGAATATCTAACTGCTGATGGAGATACCATCGCAGAAGATGCCCAGGGTAACGACTATTGCACTCTGTTATAGCTTTATGTACCAAAAACATTTATAAGGAGCTTGTGCTACATGGTTCTATTTATTTAATGTTATAATGTGCATCTAGAAGTTATTTTAGCGTCCAGACATTTTGTAGTTACACCTATGATATAATTACATAGTGCATGGAGCTATTAAGGGTTTAATAGGCACAGTTTACAACTACTGGGATGCAGTTGTAGCGATTCGTCGATGTCTGGTATTTATATCAAAAAGATGTCTATCTGCTAATGGAAATACCATCGCAGAAGATGTCCAGGGTAACGTTTATTGCACTCTGTGTTAACTTTATGTATCAAAACATTTTCTAAGGAGCTTGTGCTTCATAGTTCCATATATTAAATGTTATAATGCCGTTTCGAAGTAATTTTAGCGTCCAGATTTTTTTTATTTATACCTAAGAAGTAATTGCATGGTGAGCGGGTCTATTAAGGGTGTTATTTGGCACAATTTACATCTACTGGGAAGCAGTTGTAGCTACTCGTCGATGTCTGGTATTTATATCAAAAAGATGTCTATCTGCTAATGGAAATACCATCGCAGAAGATGTCCAGGGTAACGTTTATTGCACTCTGTGTTAACTTTATGTACTCAAAACACTTTCTAAGGAGGTTGTGCTTCATAGTTCCATATATTAAATGTTATAATGCCGTTTAGAAGTTATTTTAGCGTCTAGATTTTTTTTATTTATGCCTAAGAAGTAATTGCATGGTGAACGGGGCTATTAAGGGTGTTAATTGGCACAATTTACAACTATTGGGAAGTTGTTGTTTTAATTCCTCAATGTCTGGTATTTATAACAGAAGAATATCTAACTGCTGATGGAGATACCATCGCAGAAGATGCCCAGGGTAACGACTATTGCACTCTGTGGTAGCTTTATGTACTAAAAACATTTATAAGGAGCTTGTGCTACATGGTTCTATTTATTTAATGTTATAATGCCATCTAGAAGTTATTTTAGCTTCCAGACATTTTGAATTTACACCTATGAAATAATTACATAGTGCATGGAGCTATTAAGGGTTTAATAGGCACAATTTACAACTACTGGGATGCAGTTGTAGCGATTCGTCGATGTCTGGTATTTATATCAAAAAGATGTCTATCTGCTAATGGAAATACCATCGCAGAAGATGTCCAGGGTAACGTTTATTGCATTCTGTGGTAACTTTATGTACTCAAAATACTTTCTAAGGAGCTTGTGCTTCATAGTTCCATATATAAATTGTTATAATGCCGTTTAGAAGTTATTTTAGCTTCTAGATTTTTTTTATTTATACCTAAGAAGTAATTGCATGGGAACGGGGCTATTAAGAGTGTTCATTGGCACAATTTACATCTACTGGGAAGCAGTTGTAGCAACTCGTCGATGTCTGCTATTTTATAACAGAAGGATATCTAACTGCAGATGGAAATACCATCGCAGAAGATGCCCAGGGTAAAGTCTATTGTACTCTGAGGTAGCTTTATGTACTAAAAACACTTTCTAAGGAGCTTTTGCTGCATGGTTCTATTTAATGTTATAATGCCGTCTAGAAGTTATTTTAGCGTCCAGACATTTTGTATTTACACCTAAGAAATAATTACAAATGTGCATGGAGCTATTAAGGGTTTAATACGCACAATTTACAACTACTGGGAAGCAGTTGTTTTAATTCCTCAAAGTCTGGTATTTATATCAGAAGGAGATCTAAATGCTACTGAGATACCATAGCAGAAGATGCCCAAGGTAACGTCTATTGCACTTTGTGGTAGCTTTATGTACTCAATAGCCTTCTTAAGGGGCTTTGTGCTAATGGTTCCAAATATTTAATGTTATAATGCCGTCTAGAAGTTATTTTAGCGTCCAGACTTTTGTATTTACACCTAAGAAATAATTACATAGTGCATGGAGCTATTAAGGGTTTAATATGCACAATTTACACCTACTGGGAAGCAGTTGTAGCGATTCGTCGATGTCTGAGATTTATATCAAAAAGATGTCTATCTGCTAATGGAAATACCATCGCAGAAGATGTCCAGGGTAACGTTTATTGCATTCTGTGGTAACTTTATGTACTCAAAATACTTTCTAAGGAACTTGTGCTTCATAGTTCCATATATTAAATGTTATAATGCCGTTTAGAAGTTATTATAGCGTCCAGATTTCTTTTATTTATACCTAAAAAGTAATTGCGTGGTGAACGGGGCTATTAAGGGTGTTAATTAGCACAATTTACATCTACTGGGAAGCAGTTGTAGCAATTCGTCAATGTCTGCTATTTATAACAGAAGGATATCTACCTGCTGATAGAGATACCATCGCAGAAGATGTCCAGGGTAAAGTCTATTGTACTCTGAGGCAGCTTTATGTACTAAACACACTTTCTAAGGAGCTTGTGCTACATGGTTCTATTTAATGTTATGATGCCGTCTAGAAGTTATTTTAGCGTCCAGACATTTTATATTTACACCTAAAAAATAATTACATGGTGCATGGAACAATTAAGGGTTTAATAGGCACAATTTATAACTACTGGGAAGCAGTTGTTTTAATTCCTCAATGTTTGGTATTTATATCAGAAGGAGATCTAACTGCTACTGGAGATGCCATAGCAGAAGATGCCCAAGGTAACGTCTATTGCACTCTGTGGTAGCTTTATGTACTCAAAACACTTCATAAGGGGCTTGTGCTAAAGGTTCCAAATATATAATGTTATAATGCCGTCTAGAAGCTATTTTAGCGTCCAGACATTTTGTATTTACACCTAAGAAATAATTACATAGTGCATGGAGCTATTAAGGGTTTAATAGGCACAATTTACAACTACTGGGAAAGCAGTTGTAGCGATTCGTCGATGTCTGGTATTTATATCAAAAAGATGTCTATCTGCTAATGGAAATACCATCGCAGAAGATGTCCAGGGTAACGTTTATTGCATTCTGTGGTAACATTATGTACTCAAAACACTTTCTAAGGAACTTGTGCTTTATAGTTCCATATATTAAATGTTATAATGCCGTTTAGAAGTTATGTTACCGTCCATATTTCTTTTATTTACACCTAAGAAGTAATTGCATGGTGAACGGGGCTATTAAGGGTGTTAATTGGCACAATTTACATCTACTGGGAAGCAGTTGTAGCAATTCGTCGATGTCTGCTATTTATAACAGAAGGATATCTACCTGCTGATAGAGATACCATCGCAGAAGATGTCCAGGGTAAAGTCTATTGTACTCTGAGGTAGCTTTATGTACTAAACACACTTTCTAAGGAGCTTGTGCTACATGGTTCTATTTAATGTTATGATGCCGTCTAGAAGTTATTTTAGCGTCCCAGACATTTTGTATTTACACCTAACAAATAATTACATAGTGCATGCAGCTATTAAGGGTTTAATAGTCACAATTTACAACTACTGGGAAGCAGTTGCAGCAATTCGTCGATGCCTGGTATTTATATCAAAAAGATGTCTATCTGCTAATGGAAATACCATCGCAGAAGATGTCCAGGGTAATGTTGATTGCACTCTGTGGTAACTTTATGTACTCAAAACACTTTCTAAGGAGCTTGTGCTTCATAGTTCCATATATTAAATGTTATAATGCCGTTTAGAAATTATTTTAGCGTCCATATTTTTTTTATTTATACCTAAGAAATAATTGCATTGTAAACAGGGCTATTAAGGGTGTTAATTGGCACGATTTTCAACTATTGGAAAGCAGTGTTTTAATTCCTCAACGTATGGTTTTTTATCAGAAGGATATCAAACTGCTACTGGAGATACCATCGCAGAAGATGCCCAAGGTAACGTCTATTGCACTCTGTGGTAACTTTATGTACTGAAAACACTTCCTAAGGAGCTTGTGCTACATGGTTCTATTTATTTAATGTTATAATGTGCATCTAGAAGTTATTTTAGCGTCCAGACATTTTGTATTTACACCTATGAAATAATTACATAGTGCATGGAGCTATTAAGGGTTTAATAGGCACAGTTTACAACTACTGGGATGCAGTTGTAGCGATTCGTCGATGTCTGCTATTTATAACAGAAGGATATCTAACTGCTACTGGAAATACCATCCCAGAAGATGTCCAGGGTAACGTTTATTGCACTCTGTGGTAACTTTATGTACTGAAAACACTTCCCTAAGGAGCTTGTGCTACATGGTTCTATTTATTGTAATGTTATAATGTGCATCTAGAAGTTATTTTAGCGTCCAGACATTTTGTATTTACACCTATGAAATAATTACATAGTGCATGGAGCTATTAATGGTTTAATAGGCACAGTTTACAACTACTGGGATGCAGTTGTAGCAATTCGTCGATGTCTGGTATTTATATCAAAAAGATGTCTATCTGCTAATGGAAATACCATCGCAGAAGATGTCCAGGGTAACGTTTATTGCACTCTGTGTTAACTTTATGTACTCAAAACATTTTCTAAGGAGCTTGTGCTTCATAGTTCCATATATTAAATGTTATAATGCCGTTTCGAAGTAATTTTAGCGTCCAGATTTTTTTTTATTTATACCTAAGAAGTAATTGCATGGTGAGCGGGACTATTAAGGGTGTTATTTGGCACAATTTACATCTACTGGGAAGCAGTTGTAGCTACTCGTCGATGTATGGTATTTATATCAAAAAGATGTCTATGTGCTAATGGAAATACCATCGCAGAAGATGTCCAGGGTAACGTTTATTGCACTCTGTGTTAACTTTATGTACTCAAAACACTTTCTAAGGAGCTTGTGCTTCATAGTTTCATATATAAATTGTTATAATGCCGTTTATAAGTTATTTTAGCGTCTAGATTTTTTTTATTTATACCTAAGAAGTAATTGCATGGTGAACGGGACTATTAAGGGTGTTATTTGGCACAATTGACATCTACTGGGAAGCAGTTGTAGCTACTCGTCGATGTCTGGTATTTATATCAAAAAGATGTCTATCTGCTAATGGAAATACCATCGCAGAAGATGTCCAGGGTAACGTTTATTGCACTCTGTGTTAACTTTATGTCCTCAAAACACTTTCTAAGGAGCTTGCGCTTCATAGTTCCATATATTAAATGTTATAATGCCGTTTAGAAGTTATTTTAGCGTCTAGATTTTTTTTATTTATACCTAAGAAGTAATTGCATGGGAACGAGGCCTATTAAGGGTGTTCATTGGCACAATTTACATCTACTGGGAAGCAATTGTAGCAACTCGTCGATGTCTGCTATTTATAACACAAGGATATCTAACTGCAGATGGAAATACCATCGCAGAAGATGCCCAGGGTAAAGTCTATTGTACTCTGAGGTAGCTTTATGTACTAAAAACACTTTCTAAGGAGCTTTTGCTGCATGGTTCTATTTAATGTTATGATGCCGTCTAGAAGTTATTTTAGCGTCCAGACATTTTGTATTTACACCTAACAAATAATTACATAGTGCATGCAGCTATTAAGGGTTTAATAGTCACAATTTACAACTACTGGGAAGCAGTTGCAGCAATTCGTCGATGTCTGGTATTTATATCAAAAAGATGTCTATCTGCTAATGGAAATACCATCGCAGAAGATGTCCAGGGTAACGTTTATTGCATTCTGTGGTAACTTTATGTACTCAAAACACTTTCTAAGGAACTTGTGCTTCATAGTTCCATATATTAAATGTTATAATGCCGTTTAGAAGTTATGTTATGGTCCAGATTTCTTTTATTTATACTAAGAAGTAATTGCATGGTGAACGCGGCTATTAAGGTGTTAATTGGCACAATTTACATCTACTGGGAAGCAGTTGTAGCAATTCGTCGATGTCTGCTATTTATAACAGAAGGATAACTACCTGCTGATAGAGATACCATCGCAGAAGATGTCCAGGGTAAGGTCTATTGTACTCTGAGGTAGGTTTATGTACTAAATACACTTTCTATGGAGCTTGTGCTACATGGTTCTATTTAATGTTATGATGCCGTCTAGAAAGTTATTTTAGCGTCCAGACATTTTTGTATTTACACCTAACAAATAATTACATAGTGCATGCAGCTATTAAGGGTTTAATAGTCACAATTTACAACTACTGGGAAAGCAGATGCAGCAATTCGTCGATGTCTGGTATTTATATCAAAAAGATGTCTATCTGCTAATGGAAATACCATCGCAGAAGATGTCCAGGGTAATGTTTATTGCACTCTGTGGTAACTTTATGTACTCAAAACACTTTCTAAGGAGCTTGTGCTTCATAGTTCCATATATTAAATGTTATAATGCCGATTAGAAGTTATTTTAGCGTCCATATTTTTTTTATTTATACTAAGAAATAATTGCATTGTAAACAGGGCTATTAAGGGTGTTAATTGCACAATTTTCAACTATTGGAAAGCAGTTGTTTTAATTCCTCAACGTATGGTTTTTTATCAGAAGGATGTCTAATTGCTACTGGAGATACCATCGCAGAAAATGCCCAAGGTAACGTCTATTGCACTCTGTGGTAGCTTTATGTACTCAAAACACTTCCTAAGGGGCTTGCGCTAAAGTTTCCAAATATTTAATGTTATAATGCCGTCTAGAAGTTATTTTAGCGTCCAGACATTTTGTATTTACACCTAAGAAATAATTACATAGAGCATGGAGCTATTAAGGGTTTCATAGGCACAATTTACAACTACTGGGAAGCAGTTGTAGCAATTCGTCGATGTCTGGTATTTATATCAAAAAGATGTCTATCTGCTAATGGAAATGCCATCGCAGAAGATGTCCAGGGTAACGTTTATTGCACTCTGTGGTAACTTTATGTACTCAAAACACTTTCTAAAGAGCTTGTGCTTCATAGTTCCATATATTAAATGTTATAATGCCGTTTAGAAGTTATTTTAGCGTCCAGATTTCTCTTATTTATACCTAAGAAGTAATTGCATGGTGAACGGGGCTATTAAGGGTGTTAATTGGTACAATTTACATCTACTGGGAAGCAGTTGTAGCAACTCATCGATGTCTGCTATTTATAACAGAAGGATATCTAACTGCTACTGGAAATACTATCGCAGAAGATGTCCAGGGTAACGTTTATTGCACTCTGTGGTAACTTTATGTAATAAAAACACTTCCTAAGGAGCTTGTGCTAAAGGTTCCATATATTTAATGTTATAATGCCGTGTAGAAGTTATTTTAGCGTCCAGACATTTTGTATTTACACCTATGAAATAATTACATAGTGCATGGAGCTATTAAGGGTTTAATAGGCACAATTTACGACTACTGGGATGCAGTTGTAACGATTCGTCGATGTCTGGTATTTATATCAAAAAGATGTCTATCTGCTAATGGAAATACCATCGCAGAAGATGTCCAGGCTAACGTTTATTGCACTCTGTGCTAACTTTATGTACTCAAAACACTTTCTAAGGAGCTTGTGCTTCATAATTCCATATATTAAATGTTATAATGCCGTTTCGAAGTAATTTTAGCGTCCAGATTTTTTTTATTTATACCTAAGAAGTAATTGCATGGTGAGCGGGACTATTAAGGGTGTTATTTGGCACAATTTACATCTACTGGGAAGCAGTTGTAGCTACTCGTCGATGTCTGGTATTTATATCAAAAAGATGTCTATCTGCTAATGGAAATACCATCGCAGAAGATGTCCAGGGTAACGTTTATTGCACTCTGTGTTAACTTTATGTACTCAAAACACTTTCTAAGGAGCTTGTGCTTCATAGTTCCATATATAAATTGTTATAATGCCATCTAGAAGTTATTTTAGCGTCCAGACATTTTGTATTTACACCTATGAAATAATTACATACTGCATGGAGGTATTAAGGGTTTAATAGGCACAATTTACAACTACTGGGATGCAGTTGTAGCGATTCGTCGATGTCTGGTATTTATATCAAAAAGATGTCTATTTGCTAATGGAAATACCATCGCAGAAGATATCCAGGGTAACGTTTATTGCACTCTGTGTTAACTTTATGTACTCAAAACATTTTCTAAGGAGCTTGTGCTTCATAATTCCATATATTAAATGTTATTATGCCGTTTCGAAGTAATTTTAGCGTCCAGATTGTACTCTGAGGTAGCTTTATGTACTAAAAACACTTTCTAAGGAGCTTTTGCTGCATGGTTCTATTTAATGTTATGATGCCGTCTAGAAGTTATTTTAGCGTCCAGACATTTTGTATTTACACATAACAAATAATTACATAGTGCATGCAGCTATTAAGGGTTTAATAGTCACAATTTACAACTACTGGGAAGCAGTTGCAGCAATTCGTCGATGTCTGGTATTTATATCAAAAAGATGTCTATCTGCTAATGGAAATACCATCGCAGAAGATGTCCAGGGTAACGTTTATTGCATTCTGTGGTAACTTTATGTACTCAAAACACTTTCTAAGGAACTTGTGCTTCATAGTTCCATATATTAAATGTTATAATGCCGTTTAGAAGTTATGTTATGGTCCAGATTTCTTTTATTTATACCTAAGAAGTAATTGCATGGTGAACGCGGCTATTAAGGGTGTTAATTGGCACAATTTACATCTACTGGGAAGCAGTTGTAGCAATTCGTCGATGTCTGCTATTTATAACAGAAGGATAACTACCTGCTGATAGAGATACCATCGCAGAAGATGTCCAGGGTAAGGTCTATTGTACTCTGAGGTAGGTTTATGTACTAAATACACTTTCTAAGGAGCTTGTGCTACATGGTTCTATTTAATGTTATGATGCCGTCTAGAAGTTATTTTAGCGTCCAGACATTTTGTATTTACACCTAACAAATAATTACATAGTGCATGCAGCTATTAAGGGTTTAATAGTCACAATTTACAACTACTGGGAAGCAGTTGCAGCAATTCGTCGATGTCTGGTATTTATATCAAAAAGATGTCTATCTGCTAATGGAAATACCATCGCAGAAGATGTCCAGGGTAATGTTTATTGCACTCTGTGGTAACTTTATGTACTCAAAACACTTTCTAAGGAGCTTGTGCTTCATAGTTCCATATATTAAATGTTATAATGCCGATTAGAAGTTATTTTAGCGTCCATATTTTTTTTATTTATACCTAAGAAATAATTGCATTGTAAACAGGGCTATTAAGGGTGTTAATTGGCACAATTTTCAACTATTGGAAAGCAGTTGTTTTAATTCCTCAACGTATGGTTTTTTATCAGAAGGATGTCTAATTGCTACTGGAGATACCATCGCAGAAAATGCCCAAGGTAACGTCTATTGCACTCTGTGGTAGCTTTATGTACTCAAAACACTTCCTAAGGGGCTTGCGCTAAAGTCAGGGCCGCCGCTACCATGTGTGCGTTGTGTTCAAAACACGCAGGCGGCCGATTTAAAGGGGCGGCCGCCGCCGATCCTAATGCAAAAACAAAAACAAAGATCCAGAAAGGTCTTTTAAAGTCAACTTTTGCTTTAAAATTTTGGATGCAGCGATCGGGGCCATTAATGAGAGATTTCAATTATTACACCAACATACTGATATCTTTAAAATTTTGTATAATTTACACCAATATGGCGATCTTAGAGACAATGAATTGAAAGCCCATTGTGCCGAAGTGGAACTAGCCTTGACAGACAAGGAACTAAACCATAGCGATATTAACGGGGAGGAATTATTCGAAGAAATTAAAGCTGTACAACCACATCTTAAATCTGATATGAATACTATTGATATTCTTGAATACATACTTCAAAGTTGTTTATCATCATACTTTCCTAATTTAACCGTGCTAATTAGAATTTTCTTGACATTACCGATCACTGTTGCAACTGGAGAACGTTCATTCTCCAAACTCAAGTTGATAAAAAACTACCTTAGGTCATCTATGAGTCAGGAAAGATTATCGGCTTTGGCAACTCTCTCTATTGAACACGAATTGTGCGATACCATAGACCTTAATAGTGTGCTAAAGAGATTTTCACAAACAAAATCACGGCAAGTGCAATTTAAACTTTTATCCCGATTTTACCCTAAAAACAATTTATCAATTAAAGAAGTGTGTCCCAGGCTATCTATTTCACAATTATGAGGTAAGTTTTTTTTTCGAAAATATATGTTAGTTGAATTTTTTGGCTCCCATCCCCGAATATCTAATTTTTATAATTTTATTTTTAAAATAATTGTATAAAAAAGTTATCGATTTATATTTGTCCTATTTTATACTGAGACATTGGGTAGTGTTAATAAAGAGTAGTAAAAACTTTTACTATACCACTATCTTTGTTTGATGAAAAACATATATTTGTGTCAGAAAATAAAGCAAAAGCTTTTGCTTCATTTTTATTCACACCGCCCATTTACTTTTTAAGTTTTACAAAAGCAAAAATTGGTTTTTAAAACAAGTTTGTTAGAAAGTGCGTTCTTTGCAAAAAAGTTAAAATATACATAAAATAATATTAATTCCAAAGCTCTTTATTTTGTACTTTACGAGGGGGAAGGGGCGGCGAAAATTGTTTGGCACACAGGCGGCTAACACCCTAGCGGCGGTCCTGGCTAAAGTTTCCAAATATTTAATGTTATAATGCCGTCTAGAAGTTATTTTAGCGTCCAGACATTTTGTATTTACACCTAAGAAATAATTACATAGAGCATGGAGCTATTAAGGGTTTCATAGGCACAATTTACAACTACTGGGAAGCAGTTGTAGCAATTCGTCGATGTCTGGTATTTATATCAAAAAGATGTCTATCTGCTAATGGAAATGCCATCGCAGAAGATGTCCAGGGTAACGTTTATTGCACTCTGTGGTAACTTTATGTACTCAAAACACTTTCTAAAGAGCTTGTGCTTCATAGTTCCATATATTAAATGTTATAATGCCGTTTAGAAGTTATTTTAGCGTCCAGATTTCTCTTATTTATACCTAAGAAGTAATTGCATGGTGAACGGGGCTATTAAGGGTGTTAATTGGTACAATTTACATCTACTGGGAAGCAGTTGTAGCAACTCATCGATGTCTGCTATTTATAACAGAAGGATATCTAACTGCTACTGGAAATACTATCGCAGAAGATGTCCAGGGTAACGTTTATTGCACTCTGTGGTAACTTTATGTAATAAAAACACTTCCTAAGGAGCTTGTGCTAAAGGTTCCATATATTTAATGTTATAATGCCGTGTAGAAGTTATTTTAGCGTCCAGACATTTTGTATTTACACCTATGAAATAATTACATAGTGCATGGAGCTATTAAGGGTTTAATAGGCACAATTTACGACTACTGGGATGCAGTTGTAACGATTCGTCGATGTCTGGTATTTATATCAAAAAGATGTCTATCTGCTAATGGAAATACCATCGCAGAAGATGTCCAGGCTAACGTTTATTGCACTCTGTGTTAACTTTATGTACTCAAAACACTTTCTAAGGAGCTTGTGCTTCATAGTTCCATATATTAAATGTTATAATGCCGTTTCGAAGTAATTTTAGCGTCCAGATTTTTTTTATTTATACCTAAGAAGTAATTGCATGGTGAGCGGGTCTATTAAGGGTGTTATTTGGCACAATTTACATCTACTGGGAAGCAGTTGTAGCTACTCGTCGATGTCTGGTATTTATATCAAAAAGATGTCTACCTGCTAATGGAAATACCATCGCAGAAGATTTCCAGGGTAACGTTTATTGCACTCTGTGTTAACTTTATGTACTCAAAACACTTTCTAAGGAGGTTGTGCTTCATAGTTCCATATATTAAATGTTATAATGCCGTTTAGAAGTTATTTTAGCGTCTAGATTTTTTTTATTTATGCCTAAGAAGTAATTGCATGGTGAACGGGGCTATTAAGGGTGTTAATTGGCACAATTTACAACTTTTGGGAAGTTGTTGTTTTAATTCCTCAATGTCTGGTATTTATAACAGAAGAATATCTAACTGCTGATGAAGATACCATCGCAGAAGATGCCCAGGGTAACGACTATTGCACTCTGTGGTAGCTTTATGTACTAAAAACATTTATAAGGAGCTTGTGCTACATGGTTCTATTTATTTAATGTTATAATGCCATCTAGAAGTTATTTTAGCGTCCAGACATTTTGTATTTACACCTATGAAATAATTACATACTGCATGGAGCTATTAAGGGTTTAATAGGCACAATTTACAACTACTGGGATGCAGTTGTAGCGATTCGTCGATGTCTGGTATTTATATCAAAAAGATGTCTATTTGCTAATGGAAATACCATCGCAGAAGATGTCCAGGGTAACGTTTATTGCACTCTGTGTTAACTTTATGTACTCAAAACATTTTCTAAGGAGCTTGTGCTTCATAATTCCATATATTAAATATTATAATGCCGTTTCGAAGTAATTTTAGCGTCCAGATTTTTTTTATTTATACCTAAGAAGTAATTGCATGGTGAGCGGGACTATTAAGGGTGTTATTTGGCACAATTTACATCTACTGGGAAGCAGTTGTAGCTACTCGTCGATGTCTGGTATTTATATCAAAAAGATGTCTATCTGCTAATGGAAATACCATCGCAGAAGATGTCCAGGGTAACGTTTATTGCACTCTGTGTTAACTTTATGTACTCAAAACACTTTCTAAGGAGCTTGTGCTTCATAGTTCCATATATAAATTGTTATAATGCCGTTTATAAGTTATTTTAGCGTCTAGATTTTTTTTTATTTATACCTAAGAAGTAATTGCATGTTGAACGGGACTATTAAGGGTGTTAATTGGCACAATTTACATCTACTGGGAAGCAGTTATAGCTACTCGTCGATGTCTGGTATTTATATCAAAAAGATGTCTATCTGCTAATGGAAATACCATCGCAGAAGATGTCCAGGGTAACGTTTATTGCACTCTGTGTTAACTTTATGTACTCAAAACACTTTCTAAGGAGGTTGTGCTTCATAGTTCCATATATTAAATGTTATAATGCCGTTTAGAAGTTATTTTAGCGTCTAGATTTTTTTTATTTATGCCTAAGAAGTAATTGCATGGTGAACGGGGCTATTAAGGGTGTTAATTGGCACAATTTACAACTATTGGGAAGTTGTTGTTTTAATTCCTCAATGTCTGGTATTTATATCAGAAGGATTTCTAGCTGCTACTGGAGATACCATCGCAGAAGACGTCCAGGGTAACGTTTATTGCACTCTGTGTTAACTTTATGTCTTCAAAACACTTTCTAAGGAGCGTGTGCTTCATAGTTCCATATATTAAATGTTATAATGCCGTTTAGAAGTTATTTTAGCGTCTAGTTTTTTTTTATTTATACCTAAGAAGTAATTGCATTGTGAACGGGGCTATTAAGGGTGTTCATTGGCACAATTTACATCTACTGGGAAGCAGTTGTAGCAACTCGTCGATGTCTGCTATTTATAACAGAAGGATATCTAACTGCAGATGGAAATACCATCGCAGAAGATGCCCAGGGTAAAGTACTCTGAGGTAGCTTTATGTACTAAAAACACTTTCTAAGGAGCTTTTGCTGCATGGTTCTATTTAATGTTATAATGCCGTCTAGAAGTTATTTTAGCGTCCAGACATTTTGTATTTACACCTAAGAAATAATTACAAATGTGCATGGAGCTATTAAGGGTTTAATACGCACAATTTACAACTACTGGGAAGCAGTTGTTTTAATTCCTCAATGTCTGGTATTTATATCAGAAGGAGATCTAAATGCTACTGGAGATACAATAGCAGAAGATGCCCAAGGTAACGTCTATTGCACTCTGTGGTAGCTTTATGTACTCAAAACACTTCTTAAGGGGCTTGTGCTAAAGGTTCCAAATATTTAATGTTATAATGCCGTCTAGAAGTTATTTTAGCGTCCAGACATTTTGTATTTACACCTAAGAAATAATTACATAGTGCATGGAGCTATTAAGGGTTTAATAGGCACAATTTACAACTACTGGGAAGCAGTTGTAGCGATTCGTCGATGTCTGGTATTTATATCAAAAAGATGTCTATCTGCTACTGGAAATACCATCGCAGAAGATGTCCAGGGTAACGTTTATTGCACTCTGTGGTAACTTTATGTACTCAAAACACTTCCTAAGGAGCTTGTGCTAAAGGTTCCATATATTTAATGTTATAATGCCGTTTAGAAGTTATTTTAGCGTGCAGAAATTTTTTATTTATACCTAAGAAATAATTGCATGGTGAACGGGGCTATTAAAAGTGTTAATTGGCAAAATTTACAACTACTGGAAAGCAGTTGTAGCAATTCGTCGATGTCTGGTATTTATATCAAAAAGATGTCTATCTGCTAATGGAAATACCATCGCAGAAGATGTCCAGGGTAACGTTTATTGCACTCTGTGGTAACTTTATGTACTCAAAACACTTCCTAAGGAGCTTGTGCTAAAGGTTCCATATATTTAATGTTATAATGCCGTTTAGAAGTTATTTTAGCGCCCAGAAATTTTTTATTTATACCTAAGAAATAATTGCATGGTGAACGAGGCTATTAAAAGTGTTAATTGGCAAAATTTACAACTTAACTGCTGATAGAGATACCATCGCAGAAGATGCCCAGGGTAACGACTATTGCACTCTGTGGTAGCTTTATATACTAAAAACATTTATAAGGAGCTTGTGCTACATGGTTCTATTTATTTAATGTTATAATGCCATCTAGAAGTTATTTTAGCTTCCAGACATTTTCGATTTATACCTAAGAGATAATTGCATGGTGTGTTAATTGGCACAATTTACAACTATTGGGAAGCAGTTGTTTTAATACAATCGCAGAAGATGTCTAGGGTAACGTTTATTGCACTCTGTGGTAACTTTATGTACTCAAAACACTTCCTAAGAAGCTTGTGCTAAAGGTTCCATATATTTAATGTTATAATGCCGTTTAGAAGTTATTTTAGCGTCCAGAAATTTTTTATTTATACCTAAGAAATAATTGCATGGTAAACGGGGCTATTAAAAGTGTTAATTGGCAAAATTTACAACTACTGGAAATTAGTTTGTTACGGTCTTAAACTGACTTTACGACACCGTACCGGCTTATACAATAACGAAACGTCCGGCGCGGGTCGTAACTGACGAAATCGGGACGAAATATCTCCTAGGCCGATACCCAGCCGCAACAAGTTAGGCCAAGCTAGACTTTCAGTGGAGATGGGCGGGTCCTTTAACGAGATTATCTGAGGGTAACGGCCAGAAGGTCGGTAACTAACGGTAAAATAATGAGGGCGCCACCAAGCCTGTTTTAACCCGAATAACCGGGCCTGGGCGGTTAAACGGGAGCGAAGTATTCAAGATACTCCGTCGATAAGAATTCTCATGAGCTGCAAGCTCAAATAACAATTTCGTGATCGCAAATACTGGAATGGTAATATTGGGACTCTTTGGCCGAGACTGCGCAACCACTGGACCTACCTGCACGCTCTGATCTCTCACGTCTCGCCGTACACCAATCTTTACACTGTAAAAGGCGCTATCTGAAACAAAGCATGCACAGGTCGAATAGGAATAATACGTCCCTTAATTAAATATGCGTCTATTGGTCGATAACTACATCTGGGCAGCAAATCGTGCCGCCAAGCTTATGTTACTTCTTACGTTAAGCACCAGCTGATGGACGCGCTATGCTAGTAAACAACACACTATGGGTGGCCGGCCGCAGTGGGCTCGACACTTTACATATTAGAGTACAGTTTAGAAATACGCACTCCGGAAAAGGGCGCGTTAGTTCGCGATAACAGACGCCGACCTGCAAAGGCAACGGGAGCAGTGTAGCTAGCAGCAAAGCATGACGCCGCACAAATGCGCGACGATTTAATTAAAGGCCTAACTCGTTAGGCAGCGAGGCAGCGTGACTGCAATATTTGACCAGGAAGAGGGGCTAACATAGCCTCACTAAAGCATGCGAATTTGGAATAGTTGCCAACCCCTGCTACGTCGCCCACGCAGTCGTTGGCTGCGGTTAACACCTGCTAAGCAAAGCACAAAGCCCTCGCAAACATAAACAAAGAGCTCGAACAGATTAGGGCGCGCCAGGCTCAGCACGGCGAGGCGTTGATTCCATTTAGGTATTAATCGGTACAATATAGCGAAGCTCGCGCACCTAACGTTACTGAATTAAAAGTTAGCACAAACGTAACACCAAAACATAGGCGCAGAGTTCTTTAGCTATTCAGGCGATGAGACGCGAAACTCGCGCACATGAATTTACTAGTAGGCTACCAAAGTAGCGTCTTGAAGCATGGTGGCCTCAAACCGGCATTAAAAGCCGCGACAAGCAAGCAAGGGGCATGCATCCGCCCACACAAAGTTGAGCACAAAAGCACCACCGCTCGCACAAGCGACAGTTAATATGTTTAAATGGTTGTAATTACAAATACCTTAGTCCGTAGACGGTCCATGAGAGTTGCGTGCAATCAGTTGGTAGAAGGCGACAGTCTGTGGCAGCTAAATCGGCGAAACACGGCATCTGGGGTAAACGGGCTGGAATCCGCCAAGATGGCGGCGTTAGGACGCTCTCCTGAGAGCACACTTACGGCGGCAAAGAGGTCTACTTCGTCCTGCCTAGAAAGATCCTCGAAAACAGCGAGTTGAAAAGCGAAAGCCCCTTTTCTCACGAACGCAGAACTGGCCCCGTAAAGCCCTTCACACACCTACGCTTTGGCGTAAAGACTTGCCACTCGCACAATCACACGCGACCTCTTAAAGGCGAAACAGTTTATGGCATATTCGCTGTAACAGCACGGGAAATAGGAAGGCTTTCAAAGCAACGGTGCTAACAAACAACGGCAATTTACACAACATTCGCTGAAACAGCACGAGACGGGAAACGGCACACTCTGCGACTTCCTTGATCAACGGCGTGAGCTGAACTGCCCAAGCAAGCAGTGTTACGACCCCTGCAGTGGCGTGAGCTAAAACGGCGTTACCACGTGACTCTCGACAGCCAATGGCGATGCGCTCCATAAAACAAATAAATTCCGGTAACAAAGACAGCCAATGGCGATGCGTCCAGGAAAACAAATAAGTTCCGGCAACAAAGATAGCACGAAGCCTCGCAGTCGCCTCAACGGCGTGATTTCTAGAAGGTTCGGAATTCTTGCGAGCGATAACACCCGGCTGCCAAAGTACCAGCAAAGGGGTGCTCCAACTGACGAGAAATACTGCGTTTGGGGCCAAATATGTGCAAAATCATTATTATGGAATTAGGCGATGGAGCCAAATAAGTAACTAAAAGAGGTTAGCATACGGGCACGCTACCCTAAAGCCTAGGTGGCTAATTAAAATACCAAAATGACCTGACACTCCCCTTACTTGAAAGAGAGTTTCCCGAAGTCTCTTAAAATCAACGGGGCATTTTGGCTGCGGCGCCACGAGAACTCAAACGAAAACGCAACAACGAAAAATGAACAAAACAAAAAAAACATTCGATACGATAGAGTGCACCCCCAAAGGGATTACGCACACTGGCCACCAGATAGGGTGCAAAGATGGGAAGAGAGAAGAGGAAGAAGAAAGACTGGATACGCCAGTAGAAAATACGTAAATTTGTGTCAAAATCGGGTACAAACAAGTCTTACACCTGTGGACACTTCCGACCAACCGTTCCAAAAAAACACAGGGAAGGGGGGGGGGTATAGAAATGGAAGTCCAAAATCCCGCACGAGGGTTACCTGAAGAGGGCACGTTGCGCGTCACGAGATCGGCGCATTGTGTGGATCCCACAACTGGTATGAGTACCCAAGAGAAGAGGATGAACCACCAACAAGGGAAAATGGTTGTGACAGAAACTGTCAAAATAGTCATGATCAGTAATAGGAAAAACTCAGTCCACCGAAATCCTCAATCGATGTCGATGCCGGAGCCAAGTCGACTATTAAACCGCAAAGCGCGAGCTCGAAAATGACTCCAACACCGAACACCAAAAGAAAATCACGAAGAACTAAGTCTCCAAGGGTGTAGGCGTTCGATGACGCATGCCCAATAAATCCTTTTCAGATCTCCATGCGGCCCAAAGGGACTACCTTACTACGACAGGGTCCGCACGAAACAAAATGACCAGAAACACGCTCTCTTTATGTAATCCCACATAAGTGGTTGAAAATGGCGACGGCCAACGGTACGGTAAAAGAGCGCTAGGCCACGGAAACAACAGGGCATCACTACATAAAAAAGTCAAAAACCTTTAAATACTCAAAATTTTTCCACTCAAGAAACCTCATGCGGACGGAGGTGCACTGCCGCCACACAAAGCTCAGAAGCTACAACAAAACTGTTCACAAAGAACACGATACTTGACAACATGACGTCATCAGACAAAAAGGGTACGGTAAGGTACTATATTTATACGAGCAAGCTTATCCGCCATTTTGAGTTACTAGAAGTGGCGGCAAATTCAAATTCTAGTTACTTTCCAAATAGCATACGGTAAGTCGGAAAAACAACGATCATGTCATTTAATTTAATCCGTCTTGAAAAAGATTGGTTTTTAAACAAATAAAAAGAAAGCAGAAAAAATCGAAACGAAAACACTGTTAACTAACACGCACGTGGTTCAAACTAGAGAACTTTAATAGTACCTTAGTTCAAACAACAGTGAAAAGTGACAGAACTCAATAGAACTGACAGATACAGTTGACAGCACAGAACAACACCTACACACTGTATAGATTTAAATAACCACACTTGAATGAAGACTGTAATTATAATTAGCATCGTAATGGAATGCACCAAGATTTAAATCAGTGTGCAGTGTTAGTCTGGACTGGATAGTACGTACCCCCAACTGTCTCTAGTCTTGCTTGGTTGACAGACAACAGAACGCACAGTTATCGGTCAGCGCAGCCAACGGCTTGGCGCTAAAATCCCTGTGACACAAAATCTAGTGGGATAAGCTTGCCTGGTTAATAAAACACTCTAGGGTACGGTAAATGACAACAAATCGTCAACAGGTACGAAACATTCCGACCAGCGGTAAATACTCGTTAAATGCTAACGGTAAGTGTGCAAGACACTGCGATAAAAAAAGTTAGGGGTGTCCATGAAGAAGTCGGTAAACAAAGTTGGGCGGTACATGCTAATAATGAAAATGAAATAAAAGTCCAACGAAAATAACTACGTCAAACCAACTAAGAAGATGGCCTGAGGGACGTAATAACCGCACGAGCGAATCTCCCCAAGCACACCAACAACACACCAAAACTTATCAACAAACCAAAACACGGTAATGGAGGTGAAAATGAATTCCAACCTGCTTACCAAAAATCAACTCGGTACAACACCAAACGATAGAGAAAAAAAATTGTCAAAATCGGTAATCATCAACGTCAAAATCGATAAACCTCGCTAACGTTAACGTCAAAATCGATAAACGTCAGTTCGGTACAACAAAAGTGTCAACTTAGCCCAAGGCTAAACAATGTAAACGACAGGGAATCGAAATCCCCACTAAGCCTTCGAAAAGACTTAAAAAAAAACATGGTGAGGCCAAGCAAAGCAAGGCCAGAAAGGCCTGAAAAGCCAAAACAGCCAACAAAAGCCTAAGGCCTGAAAAGCCTCCAAAAGCCTAAAGCCCCACGAATTGGGCGTCAAAAAGCTTGTTACGGTCTTAAACTGACTTTACGACACCGCACCGGCTCATACAATAACGAAACGGCCGGCGCCGGCCGTAACTGACGAAATCGGCACGAAATATCTCCTAGGCCGCTACCCAGCCGCAACAAGTTAGGCCGATGTCTGCTATTTATAACAAAAGAATATCTAACTGCTGATGGAGGGTTTTTTAGCGTCCAGACATTTTGTATTTATACCTAAGAAGTAACTGCATGGTGAACGGGGCTATTAAGGGTGTTAATTGGCACAATTTACATCTACTGGGAAACAGTTGTAGCAACTCGTCGATTTCTGCTATTTATAACAGAAGAATATCTAACTGCTGATGGAGATACCATCGCAGAAGATGCCCAGGGTAACGACTATTGCACTCTGTAGTAGCTTTATGAACTAAAAACATTTCTAAGGAGCTTGTGCTACATGGTTCTATCTATTTAATGTTATAATGCCGTCTAGAAGTTATTTTAACGTCCAGACATTTTGTATTTATACCTAAGAAGTAACTGCATGGTGAACGGGGCTACTAAGGGCGTTAATTGGCACAATTTACATCTACTGGGAAACAGTTGTAGCAACTCGTCGATGTCTGCTATTTATAACAGAAGAATATCTAACTGCTGATGGAGATACCATCGCAGAAGATGCCCAGGGTAACGACTATTGCACTCTGTGGTAGCTTTATGTACTAAAAACATTTCTAAGGAGCTTGTGCTACATGGTTCTATCTATTTAATGTTATAATGCCGTCTAGAAGTTATTTTAGCGTCCAGACATTTTGTATTTATACCTAAGAAGTAACTGCATGGTGAACGGGGCAATTAAGGGTGTTAATTGGCACAATTTACCTCTACTGGGAAACAGTTGTAGCAACTCGTCGATGTCTGCTATTTATAACAGAAGAATATCTAACTGCTGATGGAGATACCATCGCAGAAGATGCCTAGGGTAACGACTATTGCACTCTGTTGTAGCTTTATGTACTAAAAACATTTCTAAGGAGCTTGTGCTACATGGTTCTATCTATTTAATATTATAATGCCGTCTAGAAGTTATTTTAGTTTCCAGACATTTTGGATTTATACCTAAGAAATAAGTACATGGTGAATGGGGCTATTAAGGGTGTTAATAGGCACAATTTAAATCTACTGGGAAGCAGTTGTAGCAATTCGTCGATGTCTGCTATTTATATCAAAAAGATATTTAATTGAGAATGGAGAATCCGTCACAGAAGATGCCCAGGTTATTGTCTATTGTACTCTATGGTAACTTTATGTACTCAAAACACTTCCTAAGGAGGTTGTGCTTCATAGTTCCATATATTAAATGTTATAATGCCGTTTAGAAGTTATTTTAGCGTCTAGATTTTTTTTATTTATGCCTAAGAAGTAATTGCATGGTGAACGGGGCTATTAAGGGTGTTAATTGGCACAATTTACAACTTTTGGGAAGTTGTTGTTTTAATTCCTCAATGTCTGGTATTTATAACAGAAGAATATCTAACTGCTGATGAAGATACCATCGCAGAAGATGCCCAGGGTAACGACTATTGCACTCTGTGGTAGCTTTATGTACTAAAAACATTTATAAGGAGCTTGTGCTACATGGTTCTATTTATTTAATGTTATAATGCCATCTAGAAGTTATTTTAGCGTCCAGACATTTTGTATTTACACCTATGAAATAATTACATACTGCATGGAGCTATTAAGGGTTTAATAGGCACAATTTACAACTACTGGGATGCAGTTGTAGCGATTCGTCGATGTCTGGTATTTATATCAAAAAGATGTCTATTTGCTAATGGAAATACCATCGCAGAAGATGTCCAGGGTAACGTTTATTGCACTCTGTGTTAACTTTATGTACTCAAAACATTTTCTAAGGAGCTTGTGCTTCATAATTCCATATATTAAATATTATAATGCCGTTTCGAAGTAATTTTAGCGTCCAGATTTTTTTTATTTATACCTAAGAAGTAATTGCATGGTGAGCGGGACTATTAAGGGTGTTATTTGGCACAATTTACATCTACTGGGAAGCAGTTGTAGCTACTCGTCGATGTCTGGTATTTATATCAAAAAGATGTCTATCTGCTAATGGAAATACCATCGCAGAAGATGTCCAGGGTAACGTTTATTGCACTCTGTGTTAACTTTATGTACTCAAAACACTTTCTAAGGAGCTTGTGCTTCATAGTTCCATATATAAATTGTTATAATGCCGTTTATAAGTTATTTTAGCGTCTAGATTTTTTTTTATTTATACCTAAGAAGTAATTGCATGTTGAACGGGACTATTAAGGGTGTTAATTGGCACAATTTACATCTACTGGGAAGCAGTTATAGCTACTCGTCGATGTCTGGTATTTATATCAAAAAGATGTCTATCTGCTAATGGAAATACCATCGCAGAAGATGTCCAGGGTAACGTTTATTGCACTCTGTGTTAACTTTATGTACTCAAAACACTTTCTAAGGAGGTTGTGCTTCATAGTTCCATATATTAAATGTTATAATGCCGTTTAGAAGTTATTTTAGCGTCTAGATTTTTTTTATTTATGCCTAAGAAGTAATTGCATGGTGAACGGGGCTATTAAGGGTGTTAATTGGCACAATTTACAACTATTGGGAAGTTGTTGTTTTAATTCCTCAATGTCTGGTATTTATATCAGAAGGATTTCTAGCTGCTACTGGAGATACCATCGCAGAAGACGTCCAGGGTAACGTTTATTGCACTCTGTGTTAACTTTATGTCTTCAAAACACTTTCTAAGGAGCGTGTGCTTCATAGTTCCATATATTAAATGTTATAATGCCGTTTAGAAGTTATTTTAGCGTCTAGTTTTTTTTTATTTATACCTAAGAAGTAATTGCATTGTGAACGGGGCTATTAAGGGTGTTCATTGGCACAATTTACATCTACTGGGAAGCAGTTGTAGCAACTCGTCGATGTCTGCTATTTATAACAGAAGGATATCTAACTGCAGATGGAAATACCATCGCAGAAGATGCCCAGGGTAAAGTACTCTGAGGTAGCTTTATGTACTAAAAACACTTTCTAAGGAGCTTTTGCTGCATGGTTCTATTTAATGTTATAATGCCGTCTAGAAGTTATTTTAGCGTCCAGACATTTTGTATTTACACCTAAGAAATAATTACAAATGTGCATGGAGCTATTAAGGGTTTAATACGCACAATTTACAACTACTGGGAAGCAGTTGTTTTAATTCCTCAATGTCTGGTATTTATATCAGAAGGAGATCTAAATGCTACTGGAGATACAATAGCAGAAGATGCCCAAGGTAACGTCTATTGCACTCTGTGGTAGCTTTATGTACTCAAAACACTTCTTAAGGGGCTTGTGCTAAAGGTTCCAAATATTTAATGTTATAATGCCGTCTAGAAGTTATTTTAGCGTCCAGACATTTTGTATTTACACCTAAGAAATAATTACATAGTGCATGGAGCTATTAAGGGTTTAATAGGCACAATTTACAACTACTGGGAAGCAGTTGTAGCGATTCGTCGATGTCTGGTATTTATATCAAAAAGATGTCTATCTGCTACTGGAAATACCATCGCAGAAGATGTCCAGGGTAACGTTTATTGCACTCTGTGGTAACTTTATGTACTCAAAACACTTCCTAAGGAGCTTGTGCTAAAGGTTCCATATATTTAATGTTATAATGCCGTTTAGAAGTTATTTTAGCGTGCAGAAATTTTTTATTTATACCTAAGAAATAATTGCATGGTGAACGGGGCTATTAAAAGTGTTAATTGGCAAAATTTACAACTACTGGAAAGCAGTTGTAGCAATTCGTCGATGTCTGGTATTTATATCAAAAAGATGTCTATCTGCTAATGGAAATACCATCGCAGAAGATGTCCAGGGTAACGTTTATTGCACTCTGTGGTAACTTTATGTACTCAAAACACTTCCTAAGGAGCTTGTGCTAAAGGTTCCATATATTTAATGTTATAATGCCGTTTAGAAGTTATTTTAGCGCCCAGAAATTTTTTATTTATACCTAAGAAATAATTGCATGGTGAACGAGGCTATTAAAAGTGTTAATTGGCAAAATTTACAACTTAACTGCTGATAGAGATACCATCGCAGAAGATGCCCAGGGTAACGACTATTGCACTCTGTGGTAGCTTTATATACTAAAAACATTTATAAGGAGCTTGTGCTACATGGTTCTATTTATTTAATGTTATAATGCCATCTAGAAGTTATTTTAGCTTCCAGACATTTTCGATTTATACCTAAGAGATAATTGCATGGTGTGTTAATTGGCACAATTTACAACTATTGGGAAGCAGTTGTTTTAATACAATCGCAGAAGATGTCTAGGGTAACGTTTATTGCACTCTGTGGTAACTTTATGTACTCAAAACACTTCCTAAGAAGCTTGTGCTAAAGGTTCCATATATTTAATGTTATAATGCCGTTTAGAAGTTATTTTAGCGTCCAGAAATTTTTTATTTATACCTAAGAAATAATTGCATGGTAAACGGGGCTATTAAAAGTGTTAATTGGCAAAATTTACAACTACTGGAAATTAGTTTGTTACGGTCTTAAACTGACTTTACGACACCGTACCGGCTTATACAATAACGAAACGTCCGGCGCGGGTCGTAACTGACGAAATCGGGACGAAATATCTCCTAGGCCGATACCCAGCCGCAACAAGTTAGGCCAAGCTAGACTTTCAGTGGAGATGGGCGGGTCCTTTAACGAGATTATCTGAGGGTAACGGCCAGAAGGTCGGTAACTAACGGTAAAATAATGAGGGCGCCACCAAGCCTGTTTTAACCCGAATAACCGGGCCTGGGCGGTTAAACGGGAGCGAAGTATTCAAGATACTCCGTCGATAAGAATTCTCATGAGCTGCAAGCTCAAATAACAATTTCGTGATCGCAAATACTGGAATGGTAATATTGGGACTCTTTGGCCGAGACTGCGCAACCACTGGACCTACCTGCACGCTCTGATCTCTCACGTCTCGCCGTACACCAATCTTTACACTGTAAAAGGCGCTATCTGAAACAAAGCATGCACAGGTCGAATAGGAATAATACGTCCCTTAATTAAATATGCGTCTATTGGTCGATAACTACATCTGGGCAGCAAATCGTGCCGCCAAGCTTATGTTACTTCTTACGTTAAGCACCAGCTGATGGACGCGCTATGCTAGTAAACAACACACTATGGGTGGCCGGCCGCAGTGGGCTCGACACTTTACATATTAGAGTACAGTTTAGAAATACGCACTCCGGAAAAGGGCGCGTTAGTTCGCGATAACAGACGCCGACCTGCAAAGGCAACGGGAGCAGTGTAGCTAGCAGCAAAGCATGACGCCGCACAAATGCGCGACGATTTAATTAAAGGCCTAACTCGTTAGGCAGCGAGGCAGCGTGACTGCAATATTTGACCAGGAAGAGGGGCTAACATAGCCTCACTAAAGCATGCGAATTTGGAATAGTTGCCAACCCCTGCTACGTCGCCCACGCAGTCGTTGGCTGCGGTTAACACCTGCTAAGCAAAGCACAAAGCCCTCGCAAACATAAACAAAGAGCTCGAACAGATTAGGGCGCGCCAGGCTCAGCACGGCGAGGCGTTGATTCCATTTAGGTATTAATCGGTACAATATAGCGAAGCTCGCGCACCTAACGTTACTGAATTAAAAGTTAGCACAAACGTAACACCAAAACATAGGCGCAGAGTTCTTTAGCTATTCAGGCGATGAGACGCGAAACTCGCGCACATGAATTTACTAGTAGGCTACCAAAGTAGCGTCTTGAAGCATGGTGGCCTCAAACCGGCATTAAAAGCCGCGACAAGCAAGCAAGGGGCATGCATCCGCCCACACAAAGTTGAGCACAAAAGCACCACCGCTCGCACAAGCGACAGTTAATATGTTTAAATGGTTGTAATTACAAATACCTTAGTCCGTAGACGGTCCATGAGAGTTGCGTGCAATCAGTTGGTAGAAGGCGACAGTCTGTGGCAGCTAAATCGGCGAAACACGGCATCTGGGGTAAACGGGCTGGAATCCGCCAAGATGGCGGCGTTAGGACGCTCTCCTGAGAGCACACTTACGGCGGCAAAGAGGTCTACTTCGTCCTGCCTAGAAAGATCCTCGAAAACAGCGAGTTGAAAAGCGAAAGCCCCTTTTCTCACGAACGCAGAACTGGCCCCGTAAAGCCCTTCACACACCTACGCTTTGGCGTAAAGACTTGCCACTCGCACAATCACACGCGACCTCTTAAAGGCGAAACAGTTTATGGCATATTCGCTGTAACAGCACGGGAAATAGGAAGGCTTTCAAAGCAACGGTGCTAACAAACAACGGCAATTTACACAACATTCGCTGAAACAGCACGAGACGGGAAACGGCACACTCTGCGACTTCCTTGATCAACGGCGTGAGCTGAACTGCCCAAGCAAGCAGTGTTACGACCCCTGCAGTGGCGTGAGCTAAAACGGCGTTACCACGTGACTCTCGACAGCCAATGGCGATGCGCTCCATAAAACAAATAAATTCCGGTAACAAAGACAGCCAATGGCGATGCGTCCAGGAAAACAAATAAGTTCCGGCAACAAAGATAGCACGAAGCCTCGCAGTCGCCTCAACGGCGTGATTTCTAGAAGGTTCGGAATTCTTGCGAGCGATAACACCCGGCTGCCAAAGTACCAGCAAAGGGGTGCTCCAACTGACGAGAAATACTGCGTTTGGGGCCAAATATGTGCAAAATCATTATTATGGAATTAGGCGATGGAGCCAAATAAGTAACTAAAAGAGGTTAGCATACGGGCACGCTACCCTAAAGCCTAGGTGGCTAATTAAAATACCAAAATGACCTGACACTCCCCTTACTTGAAAGAGAGTTTCCCGAAGTCTCTTAAAATCAACGGGGCATTTTGGCTGCGGCGCCACGAGAACTCAAACGAAAACGCAACAACGAAAAATGAACAAAACAAAAAAAACATTCGATACGATAGAGTGCACCCCCAAAGGGATTACGCACACTGGCCACCAGATAGGGTGCAAAGATGGGAAGAGAGAAGAGGAAGAAGAAAGACTGGATACGCCAGTAGAAAATACGTAAATTTGTGTCAAAATCGGGTACAAACAAGTCTTACACCTGTGGACACTTCCGACCAACCGTTCCAAAAAAACACAGGGAAGGGGGGGGGGTATAGAAATGGAAGTCCAAAATCCCGCACGAGGGTTACCTGAAGAGGGCACGTTGCGCGTCACGAGATCGGCGCATTGTGTGGATCCCACAACTGGTATGAGTACCCAAGAGAAGAGGATGAACCACCAACAAGGGAAAATGGTTGTGACAGAAACTGTCAAAATAGTCATGATCAGTAATAGGAAAAACTCAGTCCACCGAAATCCTCAATCGATGTCGATGCCGGAGCCAAGTCGACTATTAAACCGCAAAGCGCGAGCTCGAAAATGACTCCAACACCGAACACCAAAAGAAAATCACGAAGAACTAAGTCTCCAAGGGTGTAGGCGTTCGATGACGCATGCCCAATAAATCCTTTTCAGATCTCCATGCGGCCCAAAGGGACTACCTTACTACGACAGGGTCCGCACGAAACAAAATGACCAGAAACACGCTCTCTTTATGTAATCCCACATAAGTGGTTGAAAATGGCGACGGCCAACGGTACGGTAAAAGAGCGCTAGGCCACGGAAACAACAGGGCATCACTACATAAAAAAGTCAAAAACCTTTAAATACTCAAAATTTTTCCACTCAAGAAACCTCATGCGGACGGAGGTGCACTGCCGCCACACAAAGCTCAGAAGCTACAACAAAACTGTTCACAAAGAACACGATACTTGACAACATGACGTCATCAGACAAAAAGGGTACGGTAAGGTACTATATTTATACGAGCAAGCTTATCCGCCATTTTGAGTTACTAGAAGTGGCGGCAAATTCAAATTCTAGTTACTTTCCAAATAGCATACGGTAAGTCGGAAAAACAACGATCATGTCATTTAATTTAATCCGTCTTGAAAAAGATTGGTTTTTAAACAAATAAAAAGAAAGCAGAAAAAATCGAAACGAAAACACTGTTAACTAACACGCACGTGGTTCAAACTAGAGAACTTTAATAGTACCTTAGTTCAAACAACAGTGAAAAGTGACAGAACTCAATAGAACTGACAGATACAGTTGACAGCACAGAACAACACCTACACACTGTATAGATTTAAATAACCACACTTGAATGAAGACTGTAATTATAATTAGCATCGTAATGGAATGCACCAAGATTTAAATCAGTGTGCAGTGTTAGTCTGGACTGGATAGTACGTACCCCCAACTGTCTCTAGTCTTGCTTGGTTGACAGACAACAGAACGCACAGTTATCGGTCAGCGCAGCCAACGGCTTGGCGCTAAAATCCCTGTGACACAAAATCTAGTGGGATAAGCTTGCCTGGTTAATAAAACACTCTAGGGTACGGTAAATGACAACAAATCGTCAACAGGTACGAAACATTCCGACCAGCGGTAAATACTCGTTAAATGCTAACGGTAAGTGTGCAAGACACTGCGATAAAAAAAGTTAGGGGTGTCCATGAAGAAGTCGGTAAACAAAGTTGGGCGGTACATGCTAATAATGAAAATGAAATAAAAGTCCAACGAAAATAACTACGTCAAACCAACTAAGAAGATGGCCTGAGGGACGTAATAACCGCACGAGCGAATCTCCCCAAGCACACCAACAACACACCAAAACTTATCAACAAACCAAAACACGGTAATGGAGGTGAAAATGAATTCCAACCTGCTTACCAAAAATCAACTCGGTACAACACCAAACGATAGAGAAAAAAAATTGTCAAAATCGGTAATCATCAACGTCAAAATCGATAAACCTCGCTAACGTTAACGTCAAAATCGATAAACGTCAGTTCGGTACAACAAAAGTGTCAACTTAGCCCAAGGCTAAACAATGTAAACGACAGGGAATCGAAATCCCCACTAAGCCTTCGAAAAGACTTAAAAAAAAACATGGTGAGGCCAAGCAAAGCAAGGCCAGAAAGGCCTGAAAAGCCAAAACAGCCAACAAAAGCCTAAGGCCTGAAAAGCCTCCAAAAGCCTAAAGCCCCACGAATTGGGCGTCAAAAAGCTTGTTACGGTCTTAAACTGACTTTACGACACCGCACCGGCTCATACAATAACGAAACGGCCGGCGCCGGCCGTAACTGACGAAATCGGCACGAAATATCTCCTAGGCCGCTACCCAGCCGCAACAAGTTAGGCCGATGTCTGCTATTTATAACAAAAGAATATCTAACTGCTGATGGAGGGTTTTTTAGCGTCCAGACATTTTGTATTTATACCTAAGAAGTAACTGCATGGTGAACGGGGCTATTAAGGGTGTTAATTGGCACAATTTACATCTACTGGGAAACAGTTGTAGCAACTCGTCGATTTCTGCTATTTATAACAGAAGAATATCTAACTGCTGATGGAGATACCATCGCAGAAGATGCCCAGGGTAACGACTATTGCACTCTGTAGTAGCTTTATGAACTAAAAACATTTCTAAGGAGCTTGTGCTACATGGTTCTATCTATTTAATGTTATAATGCCGTCTAGAAGTTATTTTAACGTCCAGACATTTTGTATTTATACCTAAGAAGTAACTGCATGGTGAACGGGGCTACTAAGGGCGTTAATTGGCACAATTTACATCTACTGGGAAACAGTTGTAGCAACTCGTCGATGTCTGCTATTTATAACAGAAGAATATCTAACTGCTGATGGAGATACCATCGCAGAAGATGCCCAGGGTAACGACTATTGCACTCTGTGGTAGCTTTATGTACTAAAAACATTTCTAAGGAGCTTGTGCTACATGGTTCTATCTATTTAATGTTATAATGCCGTCTAGAAGTTATTTTAGCGTCCAGACATTTTGTATTTATACCTAAGAAGTAACTGCATGGTGAACGGGGCAATTAAGGGTGTTAATTGGCACAATTTACCTCTACTGGGAAACAGTTGTAGCAACTCGTCGATGTCTGCTATTTATAACAGAAGAATATCTAACTGCTGATGGAGATACCATCGCAGAAGATGCCTAGGGTAACGACTATTGCACTCTGTTGTAGCTTTATGTACTAAAAACATTTCTAAGGAGCTTGTGCTACATGGTTCTATCTATTTAATATTATAATGCCGTCTAGAAGTTATTTTAGTTTCCAGACATTTTGGATTTATACCTAAGAAATAAGTACATGGTGAATGGGGCTATTAAGGGTGTTAATAGGCACAATTTAAATCTACTGGGAAGCAGTTGTAGCAATTCGTCGATGTCTGCTATTTATATCAAAAAGATATTTAATTGAGAATGGAGAATCCGTCACAGAAGATGCCCAGGTTATTGTCTATTGTACTCTATGGTAACTTTATGTACTCAAAACACTTCCTAAGGCGCTTGTGCTGCATAGTTCCAAATATATAATGTTATAATGCCGTCTAGAAGTTATTTTAGCGTCCAGACATTTTGTATTTATACCTAAGAAATAATTACATGGTGCATGGAGCTATTAAGGGTGTTACTAGGAACAATTTACAACTACTGGGAAGCAGTTGTAACAATTCATCGATGTCTGGTATTTATATCAGAAATATGTCTAACTGCTAATGGAGATACCATCGAACAAAATGCGCAGGGTAACGTCTATTGCACTCTGTGGTAGCTTTATGTACTAGGGTCCCGAGTGGTGTAGCTTGAACAAGCGTCCACGTTCGATCAGCAGAGTTAACCAACACTGTCTCTGGTCAGAACTTGGATGGGCGTTCCACGGCTGCATCTCTCAGCGCCTCGTGGTACGGCTATCACGGAAAAAAGTTGGTCCCGGCGGTCATAACAACATCATGACAGTCGTTAGTGGGGTTGGAAGTCCTCATAACTGCACAGCGACGCCTATAATTGGCCTAACGGCAGTTGGCTGAGTGCGAATTAAATAAATAAATAAATAAATAAAAACACTTCCTAAAGAACTTCTGCTAAAGGTTCCAAATATTTAATGTTATAATTCCGTCTAGAAGTTATTTTAGCGTCCAAACATTTTGTATTTATACCTAAGAAATAATTACATGGTGCATGGAGCTATTAAGTGTGTTAGTAGGCACAATTTACAACTACTGGGAAGCAGTAGTAGCAATTCGTCGATGTCTGGTAATTATATCAGAAGGATATCTAACTGATAATGGAGATACCTTCGCAAAAGATGCCCAAGGTCTATTGCACCCTGTGGTAGCTTTATGTACTCAAAGCACTTCCTAAGGAGCTTGTGCTGCATAGTTCCATATAGTTAATGATATAAGCCGTCTAGAAGTTATTTTAGCCTCCAGAAATTTTGTATTTATACCAAGAAATAATTGCATGGTGAGCGGGGCTATTAAGGGTGTTAATTGGCACAATTTACAACTATTGGGAAGCAGTTGTTCTAATTCCTCAATGTCTGGTATTTATATCAGAAGGATATCTAACTGCTAATGGAAATACCATCCCAGAAGATGCCCAGGTTATTGTCTATTGTACTCTATGGTAACTATATGTACTCAAAACACTTCCTAAGGCGCTTGTGCTGCATAGTTCCAAATATATAATGTTATAATGCCGTCTAGAAGTTATTTTAGCATCCAGACATTTTGTATTTATACCAAGAAATAATTGCATGGTGAGCGGGGCTATTAAGGGTTTAATTGGCACAATTTACAACTATTGGGAAGCAGTTGTTCTAATTCCTCAATGTCTGGTATTTATATCAGAAGGATATCTAACTGCTACTAGAAATACCATCCCAGAAGATGCCCAGGTTATTGTCTATTGTACTCTATGGTAACTTTGTGTACTCAAAACACTTCCTAAGGTGCTTGTGCTGCATAGTTCCAAATATATAAGGGTGTTAATTGGCACAATTTACAACTATTGGGAAGCAGTTGTTCTAATTCCTCAATGTCTGGTATTTATATCAGAAGGATATCTAACTGCTAATGGAAATACCATCCCAGAAGATGCCCAAGTTATTGTCTATTGTACTCTCTGGTAACTTTATGTACTCAAAACACTTCCTAAGGAGCTTGTGCTGCATAGTTCCACATATTTAATGTTATAATGCCGTCTAGAAGTTATTTTAGCGTCCAGACATTTTGTATTTATACCTAAGAAATAATTACATGGTGCATGGAGCTATTAAAGGTGTTACTAGGCACAATTTACAACTACTGGGAAGCAGTTGTAGCTACTCGTCGATGTCTGGTATTTATATCAGAAATATGTCTAACTGCTAATGGAGATACCATCGAACAAAATGCCCAAGGTAACGTCTATTGCACTCTGTGGTAGCTTTATGTACTAAAAACACTTCCTAAAGAACTTGTGCTAAAGGTTCCAAATATTTAATGTTATAATGCCGTCTAGAAGTTATTTTAGCGTCCAGACATTTTGTATTTATACCTAAGAAATAATTACATGGTGCATGGAGCTATTAAGTGTGTTAATAGGCACAATTTACAACTACTGGGAAGCAGTAGTATCAATTCGTCGATGTCTGGTATTTATATCAGAAAGATATGTAATTGAGCATGGAAAATCCGTCATAGAAGATGTTCAGGGTAAGCACTATTGCGCTCTGTGGTAACTGTATGTACTCAAAACACTTTCTTAGGAGCTTGTGCTGCATAGGTCCATATATTTAATGTTATAATGCTGTCTGCAAGTTTTTTAGCATGGAAAAATTTGGTATTTATACCTAAGAAATAATTGCATGGTGCATGGGATTATTAAAAGTGTTGTAGCAATTCCTCGATATCTGCTATTTATATCAGAAGGATATCTATCTGCTAATAAAGATACCAACGCAGAAGATGCCCAGGGTAACGTCTATTGCACTCTGTGGTAGCTTTATGTACTAAAAACACTTCCTAAAGAATTAGAAGTTATTTTCGCCTCCAGACATTTTGTATTTATAACTAAGAAATAATTACATGGTGCATGGAGCTATTAAGTGTGTTAATAGGCACAATTTACAACTACTGGGAAGCAGTAGTAGCAATTCGTCGATGTCTGGTATTTATATCAGAAAGATATGTAATTGAGCATGGAAAATCTGTCATAGAAGATGTTCAGGGTAAGCACTATTGCGCTCTGTGGTAACTGTATGTACTCAAAACACTTGCTTAGAAGCTTGTGCTGCATAGTTCCATATATTTAATGTTATAATGCTGTCTGCAAGTTTTTTAGCATGGAAAAATTTGGTATTTATACCTAAGAAATAATTGCGTGGTGCATGGGGTTATTAAAAGTGTTGTAGCAATTCCTCGATATCTGCTATTTATATCAGAAGGATATCTATCTGCTAATAAAGATACCATTGCAGAAGATGCCCAGGGTAACGTCTATTGCACTCTGTGGTAGCTTTATGTACTAAAACAATTCCTAAGGAGCTTGTGCTCCATGGTTCCATATATTTAATGTTATAATGCCGTCTAGAAGTTATCTTAACTTCCAGAAATTTTGTCTTTATACCTAAGAAATAATTCCATTGTGACCGGGGGTATTTAGGGTATTAATTGGCACAATTAACAACTATTGGGAAGCAGTTGTTGTAATTCCTCAATGTCTAGTATTTATATCAGAAGGATATCTAACTGCTAATGGAAATACCATACCAGAAGATGCCCAAGGTATTGTCTATTGTACTCTATGGTAACTTTATGTACTCAAAACACTTCCTAAGGAGCTTGTGCTGCATAGTCCAAATATATAATGTTATAATGCCGTCTAGAAGTTATTTTAGCGTCCAGACATTTTGTATTTATACCTAAGAAATAATTACATGGTGCATGGAGCTATTAAGTGTGTTAATAGGCACAATTTACAACTACTGAGAAGCAGTAGTAGCAATTCGTCGTTGTCTGCTATTTATATCAGAAAGATATGTAATTGAGAATGGAGAATCCGTCACAGAGGATGTTCGGGGTAACGACTATTGCACTCTGTGGTAACTGTATGTACTCAAAACACTTCCTACGGAGCTTGTGCTGCATAGTTCCATATATTTAATGTTATAATGCTGTCTAGAAGTTATTTTAACGTTCAGAAATTTTGGTTTTATACCTAAGAAATAACTACATGGTGCATGGGGCTATTAAGGGTGTTAATACGCACAATTTACAACTACTGGGAAGCAGTTGTAGCAATTCGTCGATGTCTGGTATTTATATCAGAAGGATATCTAACTGCTAAAGGAGATACCTTCGCAGAAGATGCCCACGGTAACTTATATTGCACTCTGTGGTAGCTTTATGTACTAAAACCACTTCCTAAGGAGCTTGTGCTACATGGTTCCACATATTTAATGTTATAATGCCGTCTAGAAGTTTTAGCTTCCAGACATTTTGCATCCTAAGAAATTGTCAGGTCATTTTGTATTTTAATTAGCCACCTAGGCTTTAGGGCAGCGTGCCCGTATGCTAAACCCTTTTAGTTACTTATTTGGCTTCATCGCCTAATTCCATAATAATGATTTTGCACATATTTGGCCTCAAGCGTAGTATTTCCCGTCATCCGGGGCACCCCTTTGTTGGTACTTTGACAATCGGGTGTTAACGCTCGCAGGATTTCCGAACCTTCTAGAATTTACGCTGTTGGTGTGACTGCGAGGCCTAGGGCTGTCTTCGTTACCGGCACTTATTTGTTTTATTGGGCGCCTCGCCATTGGCTGTCGAGAGTCACGTGGTAACGCCGTTTTGGCTCACGCCACGGCGGGGGTCGGAACCAGTGTTGCCAACTTGGTGGAATTTTCACTAAATCTGGTGGATTGAGAGCACCATCTAGTGGCGAATTTTGTTAGTTAGTGGTATAGTGGAAAATCTAGTAGAATGAGGTTTTTAATTTCAAGTATAGATAGGTATATGCGTGACAAATTTAAAAATGGGTATATTTTTATTATAAGTAGATTTATTTCAAAAGTTTTATAACAATTAAAAATATTATCGATAGGCCCTCTATTATCGAGCGCCAGAACTATATCTGCTATATTATGTTAGAATGATTGCCGGTAGGCGCTTATAAATTCGAGCTGGACTTTTTTCAAATTGTTTATTAGAAAATTGGGAACGCCTCTAGCATTTTGCGTAGCCCAAGGTTATAAAAGGGAGACCACAACGCTTTAACGTTAGATCCAACTTTGTATTCCGAATCCGGGGCAAGTTGAGCATTGTACCGCCTGATGCAAGCGCATAAAGCACCAGCTTCTACACCGCAAGGTAAGATGAGGTTATCGATAATACAATACATATTTTTGTATTTTTCATTCATTCATTCATAATCTATAGCCTCTTTTACCTTTCGATGTCGAGGACCATTCATACCTCACGGGAAGTGCAACGGAGGTAATGCGCCGCACGCGACTTACACTACGCTCCCCCGCATGCAAACATACCACACACACAACAACTTCTATCCAACTAAAACTAATGAGTTCAAATCCACTTCCGCTCCGAGAAAATTCTCGGCTACGGCCAGATTTGAACCCATGTCCACCTGGTTGCTAAGCAGACAACAAGCCCACTCAACCACCGAGGTGGCCTTTGTATTTTTGTTATTGTTTATTATTCTCTATTTTTTACATTATTTTTTATTTTATTCAAATTCTATGACTGTTTATGATACATTTACTATTTTGTATAATCAAACGATATTTAAAAAATATTTAAAAAGATATGTAGTTTATTTTGCTTTACTTGAAAAAAGTTAGTGGAATTCTGGTGGATTTTGTTCTTCCATTTAGTGGAACTGAAGTTCCCAGTGTTGGCAACACTGGTCGGAACGCTGCTTGCTGGAGCAGTTCTACTCAGGCGATTGAACAAGGGAGGTGTGTGTGTGTCGTTAGCGGAAATCTTATTACGCCAAGGCGTAGGTGTGATGGAATTCCATGCCCGGTTCTACGTCGTCACGTAAGGGAGTGTTCCCTTTTGCTCGTTGTGCGAGGATTCCGTTGAGGTAGGACATCACTTGGGCTAGTTTGGCCGTCGTAACGGCGTTTGTTAAAGCGCCAGCCTTTGTCGCCATTTTGGGCGCATCCAGACCATTCACACGTCGGCCGTTTTAGCGGCGGATGAAGTGCCACAGGCAACCTGTTTCCCGCAAGCTGGACCGCACGCTGATCTCTTGGATCGTCACCAATAAAATTAAGGTATTTGTAACCATTGAATTTTACTAACTTCTCGTGCGCGAGCTGTGCGCTTAATCATGTGAATAACTGTGAAATCTTGTGCACCGTTAAAAACGTACCCTTCGCATCTTAAATTGTTGTCGCGAAGTGGCGTCGCTCCCTCATTTTTGATCTAATCACTTCCCTCACTTCGACTTTGCTGTGTTTGCCCAAATTATCATGTGAGCATTTTTTTTTATGAACAAACGTTCCCGTTGTGGGACTCATGTCAAACTGCTTTTGATGTTGTACAGTTATGGGTGTTGTTTAGTAACCGTAGTGCGCCCATCAGCTGATGCTTATTTATAAGAGTTAACGCAATGTTTGGGGCACGCTTTGCTGCCCCAATGTAAGACTGGACCAATAGACGCTTATCTAATTAATAAACGCTTTATTCTTGGTCGCTTTGTGCATGTTCTGTTTCAGTGTGCGGCCATCATTGAGGAGATGAATGTACGGTGGAGCCAGTGAGATCAGAGCGTGCAGGTAGGCTTGGTGGTGACATTGCCGAGGCTGAAAAAGCCCCACTTCATGATCTAAGTATTTTTGCCATCACGAAATCGTTGTGTGAGTTTATAATTCACGAGTACCCCTATCGACGGAGTGTCTTGAATACTTCGCCCCCGTCTAACCGCCCAGGCCCGGTTTTTCGGGTCAAGACAGGCTTGGTGGCGCCCTCATAATTTTGACGTACCCTATATATATGCCTCAACACGCTTGCCCAGAACGTATCGTGTGACTCACGCCCGACTCCCTGAGCGTTCCAGCCGTGGCCTTTAGCCTGTTTTTAGCAAATCTCAGGGCAAGTGTGCCAGTTTTCCATAACTGATTCCGTGGTGCGATGCTCACCTTGGGTGGGTGTAGTAAAGTTGTTTTAATACCGTAACAAAATAACTACATGGTGCATGGGGCTATTAAGGGTGTTAATAGGCACAATTTACAACTACTGGGAAGCAGGTGTAGCCATTCGTCGATGTCTGATATTTATATCAGAAAGATATGTAATTGAGAATGGAGAATCCGTCACGGAAGATTTTTATTTCTCCACATATTTAATGTTATAATACCGTCTAGAAGTTATTTTAGCTTCCAGACATTTTGGATTTATACCTAAGAAATAACTACATGGTGCATGGGGCTATTAAGGGTGTTAATAGGCACAATTTACCAATCCCTTTAAGCAACTCTACTAATTCTTCGATGCCTTGTAATTATATCAGAAGGATATGTAATAGAGAATGGAAAATCCTTTGCAGAAGGTGCTTAGGTAAACATCTATTACATACTGTGATAACTCTATGTGTAAAAACACTCTCTAAGAAACTTTAACTGCATAATTCTGCATCTTTGATGTTAATACATTGTGTAGAGGTTATTGTATCGTCCCAGAATTTGTGTTTATACCTAATAAATAGTTACACATTGCATGGGGCAATTCCGGGAAGCAGTTCTAGTCGTTTTTCAATGCTTGATATCTGTATCAAAAGGATATGTAATGGCGAATAGAACATCCTTGCAAGAAGATGCTCGGGCTAACTTGTATTGCACTCTGCAGCAACTTCTGTGCCAAAAACCCTCTCTAAAAAACTTTAGCTTCATAGTTCTGCAATCTTGATATTAAAACGTCATCTAGAAGATATTGCAGTGTCCCACAATTTGTATTTATAACCAGGAAATTGTTGCACGTTGGATGGGGCAATTAGGGTATTAATATGCACAATTTACCAATCGCGGGAAACAACTCTACTAATTCTTCGATGGCTTGTAATTATATCAGTAGGATATGTAATGGCGAATGGAAAATCCTTGGCAGAAGATGCTCAGGTAAACATCTATTGCATACTGTGAAAACGTTATGTGCTAAAAACACTCTCTAAGAAACTTGATTGCAAAGCTCTGTATCTTTGATGTTAAAACGTCGTGTAGAGGTAATTGTAGCGTCCCAGAATTTGTTTTTATACCTAGTAAATTGTTACACGTCGCATGGTGCAATTAAGGGTGTTAATATGCACAATTCACAACTTCCAGGAAGCAGTTCTAGCAATGCCTGATAATTGTATCAGAAGGATATGTAATGGCGAACAGAAAATCCTTGCAAGAAGATGCTCAGGCTAACGTCAATTGCACTCTGCGGCAACTTCTTGTGCCAAAAGCCCTCTCTAAAAAACGTTAGCCTCATAGTTCTGCAATCTTGATGATAAAACGTGATCTAGAGGTTATTGTAGCGTCCCAGAATTTGTATTTATACCTAGTAAATTGTTACACTTTGCATGGGGCAATTAGGGGCATATGCACCATTTACCAATCCCGGGAAACAATTCTACTAATTCTTCGCTGCCTTGTAATTATATCAGTAGGCTATGTAATGGCGAATGGAAAATCCTTGCAGAAGATGCTCAAGCTAAAAACATCTATTGCATACTGTGATAACTTTGTGCTAAAAACACTCTCTAAGAAACTTTAACTGTAAATTTCTATATCTTTGATATTAATACGTCGTGAAGAAGTTATTGGAACGTCCCAGAATTTGTATTTATACCCTAACCCTCTCTAAAACTTTAGCTTCATAGTTCTGCATTCTTGATCTAAAAACGTCCCAGAATTTGTATTTATACCTAGGAAATTGTTACACGTTGCATGGGGCATTTTTAGGATATTAATATGCACAATTTACCAATCCCGGGAAACAATTCTACTAATTCTTCGATGCCTTGTACTTCAGTAGGATATGTAATGGCGAATGGAAAATCCTTCGCAGAAGATACTCTGCCAAACATCTATTGCATTTTTGGTAACTCTATGTGCTAAAACCAGTCTCTAAGAAACTTTAACTGCAAATTTCTGTATCTTTGATGTTAAAAGGTGTAGAAATTATTGTAACGTCCCCGAATTTGAATTTATACCTAGTAAATTGTTACACGTTGCATGGGGCAATTAGAGGCATTAATATGCGTAATTAACAACTTCCGGGAAGCAGTTCCAGCAACTCTTTGATGCCTAATAATTGTATCAGAAGAATATGTAATGGCGAATGTAAAATCCTTCTCAGAAAATGCTCAGGCTAACGTATATTGCACTCTGTGGTAACTTTATATGCCGAAAATTCTTCTAAGAAACTTTAGCTTCAAAGTTCTGTATCTTTGATGTGAAAACGTAGGCTTTTTTGTGCTCGTGCTCGTGCGCTTGCACGTGCCAGCGTTCGTGCTTGTCCGTCTGGCTGTCATGCTACCTTCCTTTGGCTGCCTCTAACAGTTTATGACGATATTGCTACATATCGTTTCGAACTGACTGCTGGTTTCAAAATGATCTCGGGACACAGATAAACGCATGAGACGGTCGTCCCTTGCTTGGGTACGTTTTGGACCTCCAAGCTTCTCTTCTTCATTTGTTATTTCTAGTCTCCCTGAATTGTTTCAATACTTGGAAGACAGTAAATTGGTTTTTCGTTCATATTACTTCTTCAACTTCGCAAAAAAAAAACCAGCATTATATTTTATTTCTGCAACATTATTTAGACTTTTTCCTGCACTCGATGCAGTAGGTTCAGTTTGGTGTTGTATGGTTGCTAGGATGGGTTAACTACACTTTGCAATGACAAATCAAAACAAATGCATTTATTCTGAAAAGATTAGGACATTTTTTGTAATGCGATAATTTTGTTCAGCAGTTCATTACACTTAGTTTTTATCATTCATTTATAATCAATACCTCTTTTACAGTTCAGTGTCAAGGGTTATTCATAACACTTTGCAGAAATGCAATGGGGATAGTGGGCCGTATGCACATTTTACAGTCGTCAGAGAACAGCGATGTCACGAAATAAACAAACCAGAAGTAACACTCGCGTTATTTAGTTTTGAAAAAATCGACATACTGAAAGTAGTTTATTCGTCAATTTGACAGAAGCGTTAAATCACAACATGGCCCAGCCACCATATACCATTCGTAGTTCCTCGTTCCCAGTTCTTTGCCAGTTCAGGTCCATTTTCCTTCCATCATATATTTTTCTTAACACCTTCCGTTCCCATCTTTCTAACCGGTTTCTGCTAAGTTTATTTAATCCCAATGTCTCGCGCCCATATGTGATGTTAGACCTTATTACTGTCGTGTAAACTCCTATTTTAGCACTGCGCGAAACACTTTTTGATTTTATTATGCTGCTTACACTATCCAGCACTCTATCGCCTTTCACTAACCTAGCTTGGACTTCTTTTTCTTCATTTCCGTCCTGTGATATTACGGCTCCTAAATATGAAATTGTTTGTATAGTTGGTTCGGTCAACCTTGCAAAATTCAAACTAAGCAATTATGGCCTTACAAGAAATTAAGATTAAGCTCATTTTACATCTACTTATTCACACCTATGAAGACTTCTTTACAGCCAGGCACGGATCTGAATCCGTTCCACAAAAAATGTTCAGTATTTCAACTGTTGATCCCTACTTACTTAAAAGTTGCCCGAAGCAATTGTGCAGGGTCGACCCAACCGACTATACTCTGTCTAATTCTAATGTTCACATCTATTTCAATCCTGAATTTCTGTTGTACCGCTGCTATATCTTTCGTTCTTCCTATTTTCACATACTTAGATTTCTCTTCATTTTTTGCAATCCAAAACTGTTCACTGGCTGTTTTTAACGCTTTCAACATCCTTTCTAGTTCATTCTTTGATCTTGCCATTAGAATAACATCATCCGCATAAGTAAGGCATTGGTGGCTTTTATTCATAAGTATCCCTGTTCTATTTATTTTGCTCTTTCTGATGATACACTCAACACCACATTAAAAAGAGTCCTGGCCCGCGGATTCCCTTGTCGCTTGGAATTTTGAGGACAATCTTCCATTTACTTTGACCATATTTGATAATTCCGAATGTGACATTTGCGTTAGTTTTATCAGTTTAAAACGACCCGTCCTCGGCCTGGTAGGCGGGAGGGCGGTATCAACTTCAAGAATGGCATTTTGAGGACCATTCACCCACTAGCTCAGCAGTATAGAGTGTTACGAAGAACGGTGATTGCCGCTCTTGTCGGAAGATAATGCTTGGTTTTAAAAGTTTGTTTATTTTAAAAGCCAAAATTAAAATGTATTTACAGTATTTAGAGACGAAACCTAAAGGGGGTAAAATATTGATAGCATTTGTATTGTGAGTAGCTCGGTGGAGGGCATCTCGATGGGCGAGATGCTGGGCCGCGGAGGGGTCGTTGTCGAGGCGTTGACGGCGTCGGCAAACGTCCCGATAGAGGGTGTCGTCAACCGGGGCTCGTGGTGGCGAATGTCGGCCTGGGGGTGTTGGAAAGCTCGGCCAGGACTTCTTGAACCTGGCGCTCGTGTCCAAGCGAAGTCCTTTGGAAATTATGCTTTTTTCACGTGCTGGGTGACCTGGGGCAGGACACAGCTCGGTGCATGCGGAAGATGCGGGAGAAGGCTTGGGGCATCCGTGCCGCGGACAGATTGACCCTCGGTAAAGTAGCGCGGGGCCAGGGCTTCGATCACCTGGAGCGCGAGTTCAAGCGGAGTCCTTTTCATGGCGCGGAGTTTCCCCGTACTTGGCGGATCTGGTGGTTGACGTGGAGCCGTACAGATGGCAGCTAGCAGAGATCCACTCTGATCAGCAAGCAGCTGGAGCAGACCTGGAGCTTGGGGCGTCTTGAGGCCGTGAAGAGTACCGCTGCAGACCTTCTCGCAGACGTGGTGAAGCTGGTACGCTTCCAGAAGCGTTGTTGACGTCGGCTGCTGGAGCCGGCAAGCCGCACGTATGGGGGTGCGTGCTTGGCTAGAGCTTGTCGGCCGCACAATTTGGAAGTGCGACCTCAAAAGCTTGAAGTGTTGGCTGGAATTGAGGATCGTAGGCGAGCTGAACGGTGGTTCATGCTCCGATTTCTGGATGATGTTGCTGGGCCGCGCTTGGGGGGCGTGAGCTCCTGGAGGTGACCGCAGGCACAGCCAAACGTAGCGGTTCGTGCTTCTAATCCTCGGTAATGATGCTGGGCCGCTCTTGGGGGGGCGCGAACTCCAGGAGGTGACCGTAGGCACAGCCAAACGCAGCGGTTTGTGCTTCTAATCCTCGGTGACGATGGTGGGCCGCGCTTGGGAGGCGCGAGCTCCAGGAGGTGACCACTGGCACAGCCAAACGTAGCGATTCGTGCTTCTAATCCTCGGTGATGATGCTGGGCCGCGCTTGGGGGGGGGGGGGCGCGAACTCCAGGAGGTGACCGTAGGCACAGCCAAACGCAGCGGTTTGTGCTTCTAATCCTCGGTGACGATGGTGGGCCGCGCTTGGAATGCGCGAGCTCCAGGAGGTGACCGCAGGCACAGCCAAACGTAGCGGTTCGTGCTTCTAATCCTCGGTGATGAAGTTTCGAATTCGCTGCGCTTATAAGGGAACTTGGCTATTTGTTTTCAGCTTTCAGCGCTGTGATTGGTTGGCATGGTAGTTTTTGCTTGTTTCTCGGCGGATTCGGATTTTGCTTGATTAATTCGTTTATACACAGTCCCATCGTTGCGCTGTACGTGGCGTCGTATTGTTTGTGTTTTTCCGCGTATGTCAATACCAAGCTTTAAGGGGTTCGTGTCACTGGGCGTCGAGATATTCTCGTGTGTAATCTTCCACATATCCCGTGCGTGCGTGTTGCGCTGACCCGTATTAGCGCGTTAGCAGGTGGCTGCTGCTTGCGACGCGTCGACAGACTGCGCGAGGTAGTAATTAATCCTTTACGGCGCTGTAATTCCTTTGTCCGCAAAATTCTAACGGTCGTTTGTAGGCTTTCTTTGTTTTGAGCAAACACCCAAAATTTATGTATTTTATATTTTAAGTGCAGTTATTGGTATTGGGCTGAAAATAAGGCGGCGTCTTTATTTTCGCTTTTATGCCGAGTTTTTGTGTTTACCAGGCAGCAGCTATTTTGTTTCGATTTATTTGAGGCCGGCCGCTTCCTGTTCTCGGCGAGCTGATAAATCATGCCGCTTGTAAAATCAAAGCCGGATCGAGAACGTGTTATTGACAGATGGAAAAAATGAATTTTAAATAGACCGAAATTTCTCGAATTGAAATACTTCACGGCCCATGATCAGATGTCAGGATCATATCAAGTTTTTCTGGAATTCCCATTTCTCTCATTTTATTATACAGATTTTCTCGAGTTACTGTGTTGTAGGCGTGCTTGGAATCAACGAACACAATATGAAACTTGTTACCGCACAAACACGATACAACGACATGATCGGGAAATAAACCAAGAATACAAGGCCCTAGCTCTGTTAAGATGGCGGCAACGGGAAGGTTTGCTCCAGCTAAAAACTCAGCCGCGTGGGCGGGTTCTTTACTACCTTTGAGTTAAAGCTGTACTCGGTATGAGAGGTGTACCATGTTAAAATATGGAACGCCACCACTTTCTAAACTAAATCGGGAAAAACAACATCAGCAACACAGGTGAAGTTACTTTGAAAGTGGAAGTAAGTAATTCACCCTGCTATTTCTACCTTGGCAGAGTTTGGTCGACGATTCACGTACAGTATCGACTTACCTTGCGAAAATAACTCATTAGAACAGCGGCTAATCTCCTTTTACACTGAAAATTACACATATGAAGCAGGCAAATACCATAAACACACAAATGAAAAACATAAGTACTTGAAAATAAACTCTATTGAAATAAATAAAAAATATGCAGGTGACAATGAACATGAAATTGACTAGTTAAGATTTAAAAGTAATCAAAGAGGTTAGTTAAGTTAGCTTACGCGACACATTGACCCAATTACAAACAGTAAACTTGACTGCAAATACATTAATGTGGCGCAAAGGCAAAACTGCCACAAGTTACGTTAAACAAAAAAAGAAATTCGGCGGCAATTCAATAAATTTAGCAACACCAAATAACATGGCTACAACAAATGCGCTAAATTGTTCAACACTCGACGGAACGTTCACTGTACATAATATACCATAAAATTAATTTACATTTGTTACCTGAAAAAGCTCAGCTGACTGCATTTGACGTGAGGCACTGTATGTAATCGCCTTGTCCCAAACAAACTGCCTTAAGGTGCCTGAATAAATGGAACGACTGTGGAAATCGCAAACGTTGACGGTATGCGAAACACAGCCTCGATGGATGTTAGCGATAATCAGGGTTGGCAAGATGAATTATAATCCCCCACAGGGTGAAGACGTACGGGACAACGGGATAAACCCCTCAACGTGTAAGATTCGACAACACGACGTCATACTAAGTTAGCGTTAGTTCTATAAAGAGTTCGTGATAATCCGCGATAGCGATAAGTTATGGAGTCTCGCAACCCCACGTAAGAACTCTTGGCCACACTCAACAAAATTACTTCACTTGCACCCCTCACGTTCACAACACCAAAACCCCAAGGATTTTCCACTTAAACGAAACAGTTCTATTCCTTTAGAAGGCACAATTTGACATCTTACGAAGCCCCTGTCAAGCGAGACCGAGCTAGTGGACACAACCGCCGACGCGTGTTATCGCTATTAGCGTCGATTGTTGAGTGACGCTGCTCCAAAGATGCAAGCGCGAAAATGACCAATCGCAGACGCGGCTTATCTACGTTCCTTGTTGCTCTCATGGTAAACGGTTCTAGAATCTCGAAAGCTGACTAAACACTTCTTGCGAAACTCAAAGGAAACCTTGAGTGTGTCAGAACAACAATAAATCGAAGAATTCGGTAAGCTGAAACCGCATTGTTCGCAAAAGAGAACAAAAGGGTGAATTTATAAATGAATTTCGACGAATACGACTGAACTGCTATGCGTTAGCATATAAACTGGGCGGAAATAAGGTTTTTATGGGAATGAATATTGAGTATACCACTAAATTACGAATTTAACTTGCGTGAATCGTGAAAATTATAGGATTTGAGCAAATTGTTCTAACAAACTCCCGAACACAATATGAAACTCCCGAACACAGTATAAAACTCATAACAGATCATCTGTATCTCTTTGAGTGCAGTAATTTCCTGCAGTATATTTCTAATGCTAGTTGCTAACATTTTATCAACTATATCTAGTATTACTATACCCCTGTAACTACTGCATCGAGTCCTATCTCCTTTTTTTATACGGGAATATTGACTGATTCATTCCAATCCTTTAGCATTTCTTTGTATCTCCAAACTTCTGCCATTAATTCACATAGCATATCCATCTTTCTGTCACTTGTGCTTCATCCCCGATCAAATTTCCCATTTTATCTTTAACGAATAATGTTCTTTGTCGAAATTCTTTTGATTTCTTCACCTCTTGATAAAACTGTCTAATTTCAGTCTTCCTCTTATCTTATTTCATTGAAATCCCTTTTATCTTTCCTAAGTAATCTTTTCATAACCTTTCTTAGCTCGTTGTATATTTCATCATCTTCCGAACCTGTTAGCAACATTTTTTCCCTTTGTTTAAATTTAAATTAAACATACATAAATTTTAATAACAAAATTTACGAAATCCAGTCAGAAGTTCTAAATGTAATTCTGATTTCATAAACAAGTAGTTTTAATCTCCAGTTTTGCTTCATAATTTCGCCAATTTAATTTAGATCTGTTTAATCTTGAATTAAACAGGCAAATTTCAGTTCACATTTACGAAATATTAAGAAACCAATACTGTTTCGCAAGCATCGAGTTTAAAGACCGGAGCAAACCTGCAACTTGGGATTTCACGCCGTAAGCGACCTACTGAACCCAAGTTCACCGCTCTGGCTTGCAATCGCACACGAAAATACAATCAGCTTGCAGTGTTGAATTGCTATTTCGTACCTTTAAACGCGCTCTAGTAATCTACACAATAATTGAACTTTGTTTTGTGACTTAGCTATGCTATTTTATTTTGTATAAATCATCATCATCATCTTTGGCGCTACAGCCCTGGGTGGGCCCTGGCCTCTTCGAGAAGGGTTCGCCAAGCGTCTCTATCCTGCGCCTTAGCTCTCCAGTTTCTGACACAGATATTCTTAAGATCTCTTTCCACTGCATCTAGCCATCGTAGCTTAAGTCGTCCGACTTTCCTTTTCCCCTCTGGCTTGCCCATTAACACCTTTTTGGTTGGTTGAGTATCCTCCATCCTCATCACATGTCCTGCCCACCTTAGTCTTCCAACTTCAATTGCTTTAACTATGTCCATATCATCAAATAGTTGGTATATCTCGTGGTTGTATCGTCTTCGCCATATGTTATTTTCTAAGATGGGGCCGTAGATTTTCCTTAGGATTTTTCTTTCAAATACTTGTAAGCTTGATTCATCAGATTTGGTCATTGGCCAAGTTTCAGACCCATAAGTTAGGACAGGTCTTATTAACGTTTTATAGAGTATTATTTTGGACTTGCGGCTGAGTATATGAGAGCTGAGTTGTTTCCTGATGGCGTAATAGCATTTGTTTGCCTGTATAATTCTTCTGTTAATCTCCAAGCTAGTGTTAGATTCATCGCTCATCAGGGAGCCCAGGTACACAAATTGCCGTACAGCTTCTATGTTGTAATCATCTATTGTGATATTTTGTTCTATTCTATTACGGCGCGCTTCCGATCTTGGTATCGTCATAAATTTTGTTTTCTGCTCATTAATTTGGAGCCTCATGCTATTTGCGGCCTGTTCCAAACTAATAAAAGCCTCCTTATTATCTATGATGCCTCTCGCTATTATGTCGATATCGTCCGCATAGGCTAGGATCTGTACGGATCTTGTGTAAATTGTTCCCGTGGTGTTAATGTTAGAGTCGCGCACTACCTTCTCTAGTGCTATATTAAAGAGTAAGCACGCCAGCGCATCACCCTGTCTCAATCCTTTAAATGTCTGGAACTGCTCCGACACGTCATGCTGTATCTTAACCACGCATTGAACTTTTGCTAGTGATGCTCTAACAAGGTTTATCAGCTTTTTTGGTATCCCCATTTCAGTCATGGTCTTATACACTTTGGCTCTTATTACACTGTCGTACGCCGGCTTGAAGTCCACGAACATGTGGTATGTATTTATGCTGTATTCTGTAGTTTTTTCAATTATTTGTCGTAAGGAGAATATTTGATCTGTTGTGGACTTATTTTTTCGAAAGCCGCATTGATAGTTCCCAAGCAGGTTTTCAACATAGGGCAGTAGTCTTTGATACAATATATTTGAGAAGATCTTATATGAAGTGTTTAACAGAGTAATTCCCCTATAGTTCGTACAATCTAGTTGGTTACCTTTCTTATGGAGGGGGCATATTATTCCCACGTACCATTCTTATGGTATTGTCTCTGTTCTCCAGATTTCAATTAACAGTTGATGTATTTGGCTAATCAATTCTTTCCCCCCACACTTATAGATCTCTCCTGGGATTCCATCCGTTCCTGGCGATTTGTTGCTATTAAGTTTAAACGCGCTCTAGTAATCTACACAATAATTGAACTTTGTTTTGTGACTTAGCTATGCTATTTTATTTTGTATAAATAGACCATTTATTTTTATAATAAAATCAATCTGCATCTAATGTCTGATTCATTCACTACGTCGCTACCCTGATACTAAGCCATAATATCATTGGGACGTTAGGCTGCGTCCCCAGGGTAGTTTACTGTTGCCCCTTTAAGTGCCATTGACTACATTGGCTTAAAAAATAAATGCAGTCTCATTTATGTGCTTAAAATTAGGGATAGACCAACGCAAAGCAACGGAAACCTGATCAGCCTCCAGGCAATTCTGTTCACCCTTATTTCCTTTTTTGTTGAACTAGCTAGTTTTCTTTTTGTCCTAATATTTCTTAGAAACTCCTTTGCTGTTATTATTGTTTCTTCTGTGCTTTATCAAATTGCTTCTATTGTTTCTGATTTTTTCCAATTCTTATATCTATTTTTTATTTTATATTCATATACCTAGGCTTTTGTGTCCAGATTAGACAATTTTCCACGGTAAATGCAGTATTTGCTTTTCTCTTATCGTCTTTTCTTTTACTTCTAGTTTTACCTTATCCTGTAATAAATAACGATTACTATCCATGTCCGACCCTATGTAACACTTAGTATCACAATTATTGGTCTTGTACCAGTACAAGATCTATTTGGTTTGATTTTTGGCCTACCTGAAAGATCCAGAATCCCTTATGAATTTCTTTCTGCTGCATAACCTACCAGCTCTCTCCGATTCTCGTTAGTGTTCTCGTTCTTACTATTAATTGTCTATTGTTGGATGATATATACTGTAATGATCGCTCCCAAATTATGTAAAAATAATAAAATAAATAGATAAACAGGGACGTATCACACAGATTACAATAAATTAACTGGCTTTAATAATAGAATTCTGTGTCAATCTCAGGGCTCATTAAAAAGGGTGTTTTAATTATTTGCTAAATAAATGGTTTATTGCTCTTGTGTATTTTATTTATTTGCAATTTAATTGAATTAAAACTTCGGTCTAGCATGAATAAACTATTATCACAGGGGTAGGTTCAACAACTGGTATTACAAATATTTTTGTGAATGACAAATTCACTAGTATGGCAATTGGTTAAATTCGTTTCTGACAACTCTAACCTCAAATTGACTGTAAACACAAAGTTGATCTGCACGTATAAAAACTTGTGTAATTTGACTTCAAACACTAAAAATGTCAAAATTAACATCAGGTAAAAACAATGTAATTGGTGTGACGTAATTTCCGGTTAACATGGTTTTGTTTCAGTGACGCAAACCGACGCTCTGGTCTGCTTTGTTCTATTTCCGAAAAAAACCGGTCCAAATCTTTGGTGCAAATCGCAAAATGGAAGAACGCCACGTCGATTAAAAATCTCTGGAACGCTTCTGGGAACTGGAGCCTGGTCCTACACCTAGTAGACAATCCAATCGTGATGCAACCCTGGCTTTAAGGGCCTTTAGCAACAG
>OW679198.1:62514619-62572915 GCA_940337035.1 Agriotes lineatus
ATCATCATTTTCTGTTCCCCATCAACACATTGTATTGTATTCTGTATTGAAATGGATTGAATAACGGAATGCCAAAGAAATGAATGTCCGCGAGGATTGAAGCCTCGCGACCTTTTCGTTCCTCGGAACGATTCCGGACCGAAACTTGGACTCGATCCAAATCGAACCTGCCCCGGATTCGATCCTTTGTATCGAATCCGACCGGATCGACACATCGTTACTAAAGACGACGAACCCATAAAGGGAAAAAACCTCATAAAGAAGAAGAAGAAGATACCATTAGATGCGCAATAATTTTCTCTTTCCATTAATACCAAAACATTTTCTGTAGGTTGAATTGGCGAGCAGGAATCCATAAAACTGTTAAAAACAATGTTAAATCCCTATGTTCCAGTTTGAAAGTGGACACACGGTATATTAGTTTTGAGTACCTATAAGCGGTGTTCCTGTAGAGCTTATATAACAACATTTAATTCGACAGTATCAAAAGCCTTGTGGAAATCAACAAATGGTCTATTATATTCTATAGACTTCTGAATTAGAGTTTTAATAGTTTGCAGAGGATCGTTAGTTCCAAAACCAGATCGGAAACCAGGTTGTTCTTCTGGCTGATCGAAGTAAAACTTTCCTTTCTAGCTTTGAGGTTATTATTCCAGTGTATAATTTATAGAAATGCTTCAGTAGACTTATTGGTTTATAATTCTCTAGATCGGTTTTATCTTCTTTTTTTTTAAACAGTAATATGGTTACCGCGTTGTTTCATTTACTCGGTATATTGCTGCTGTTTAAGCAAAGATCGAATAATATTTTTATTTTCTCTAATAGAAGTGGGCCTCCTATTTTTATTGCATCTGTAACATCATTGTCTTCACCAGGTGCTTTGTTGTTTTTGGACTTTTGCAAGACTAATCATATTTTATCGACGGTGATCTCTGGTAATTCCTCGGATCCCTGATTGACAATGCCTTTGCTGGATGATAGTAACTGCATGGCTAGGTTTTCATCCACTTGACTTTGGTATAATTTAGAGTGGAATTCTTTTCTATATTCAGTATTTCTTCATGATTTGATGTTAAAATTCCCTTTTTATTTTTCAGTTTGATTACTTCACGTTTCTCATTTCCAATTTTTCTACGCAGTACCTTCATGGATTTGTTCTTCTCGATTGTTTGTTTTATCCGATTGTTGTTGTAGTTTCTAATGTCACGATTTACAGCTTTGGATATTTGTTTATTTATTTCTCTGAGATTTTCCCTGCAATCATTATCGTTCATAGTGTCATTTCTTTTTTTTATCAATATTTTCGTTCATTTTTTACTTCCATCGTCTGAGAGACAAAGGAAGTATTGTAATCGCAAAAACATCACCTTCCAAGATTTCTTCAGATCCTTACATTTCAGGGTCTCTAGATGATGAAAAACGAGTTTTCTCAATTCCGTCTGTCTGTCTGTCTATTGGCGGTATAACGCAAAAACTATTTGTTGGAGGATGACGATATTTTGCATGCAGATTATATGTTTACCTGGCATAAAACCGAGAAAATTACAGACAAATATATACAGAGTAAGCACCTTTAAAAAAATTAAGTTTTGTTTATTTTTGCATTAACTGTGAAATAGATGGAAGTAATTATTTTCACATAGGTCAGGTATTACGCTTGCCGAAAATAGGACTCAACATATATAGGATAATGTCACAAAAGAGTCGAAACGTTTCAACACTAAGACCTTTCCGTTAAATAGAAGCATGCGCCGCACTTATTTCAATAAGGCTGGATGGCGCAGTACGACTCATCGATGCGGTTACCCCAGCAAAATACAAATTTTTTTTAATTCGCAAATGATCTAATTCCGCGAGGGAAGTTCCTTGTAAACCCCTTTACAGATTTTTTGGTTTTAGGACAATGGATATCTTGGGTTTTCTGTATGGTCTCAACTATTGCGTCGTTTAAGCTGTCTGTATTCTCTGCAAAACAATTTGTAGTCTCTTAAAGGTTTGTGATATTTCTTTGGAATTTCGTAGTATCTAGAGGGTTCGCCCAAGCGTTCCTAGTTTTCTTTCTCATCATTCTGTATCTTTCTTTGCCTAGATTTATCTGAACTTCCGCTCTCACCAGCCCATGGTCACTACCTATTGTGAACTATTTCGTTTCGGGTTCTTCCATCTGAGATTTCCCATGTCCACCTTCTATGGGAATTTTTATAGAAAAAACTGTTCATTTGGTAAAGTTTGTAACAGAAATTCTAGTAACGTTGCACCTCTAGCGTTTCTTCCTACAGATCCAAAGTTTCCCAGACATACCTCAGATTTCAAACCAAGCTTTGCATTGAAATCTCCACACAATATAGCAAAATGAGCATGGGCATCATTAAGGGCTAATGATCTAGATCAGGGGTCGGCAACCTTTTGAGACGGAAGAGCCAAAAGTTACAATTTACAAAATTTCCCAGTTTTTAAAAAGCCACTAAAAATTTTCGTTTCAATATTATAGTATTTGCTTATATATATATACGAAATAATATTTATTCATATTAAAACATACAAATTTTTTTAGCGCAAAACGTATTAAAGTATTTTAGCTAGAATAATAAAATAATTACTCCAATAATATAACTACAGTTATTGAATAATAGATAGTTACATCAATGGGGGCATTGGCTTGCATGCCTTTTGAAAATTTGGTTAAATCTGGCTCATAACTTATTGGTTTAAGTTTCAAGCACGACTCTAGATTTTTATTTGTTAGTTGGCTTCTTACTTTACTTTTTATTATATTCATGCAAGAGAACGCTTGCTCGCACGAATATGTCGACCCGAAGATCGTCAGCACCCCAAATGCCAACTTCTTCACCTCACTGTAGCACTCTGGAAGACTATTCCATGCGTCCACTATGAGTGCCTCAACTCGCGGCATTTCTTTTAGAGCTGTCCTCTTGTACTGCGCGACGTGCATGCATTTCTGTACCTCCAACTCTTCCAACTTGCTCTTGAGTTCTGTGAACCACTCCACAAGTCTTTGCTTTTCAAATCCATCAGTTGCTATGATTCCATTGTCTTCCAGCCATTTTTGCACAACATTTGCTATAAGTTCCCCCCTTCTTAATTTTTGCATAGGGAACTGGAGAGCCGCACCTTTACATCGAAAAACGCGCAGGTTGCCGACCCCTGATCTAGATCATCATAGAAGATCTCAATGTCTTGGTTAGTATAGCTTGTTGTTGGTGCATATACCTGTATGATTTTAACAGTATACTTTTTGTTTAGTTTAAGGATTAAATACACTACTCGAGTAGAGATCTTTTTTAGCATGATAAAATTGTTAAAACCCTCAAAAATGTATTCCTATTCTTTTTAATGGAACAGTATGAGTTGCATTCCATACTTTATGTCCTACCAGTACATTATAGTTATTAAGGTACTAAGGGCATTATGAGTAAAATAAGAGCCTAAGATTGTTAGTGTACTAACCGAGGGCCTTTGGCCCCAGGTGTGTACAACAATCGCGGGCTCTAAGCTCATAATGCCCGTGGTGCCTTCAAGGTTTTGTCTTACTAATTTTCTTACCTAATTCATATTCATATTCAATTCATATAATTACTATGATATAGTTTTTAAGATTGATCTAGTTAGTTGATCTAAGTTAGATTTGTGACATTAGCTGAGCTGTCATTAATTTTCATTGTAACAGTGGTGCATAATAACGTTGTATCCATGGAAACAAATACTGTTAATTTTTCATAATAACCCTAGTGTTCTTATGAAGAAAATAATTGCCCTGGAGCGTTATTTTGTATCTAAGATACCTTAAAATAGAGTCATTATAGTTATTAAGGTACTAAGGGCATTATGAGTAAAATAAGAGCCCAAGATTGTTAGTGTACTAACCGAGGGCCTTTGGCCCGAGGTGTGTACAACAATCGCGGGCTCTTAGCTCATAATGCCCGTGGTGCCTTCAAGGTTTTATGTCCTACCAATTTTCTTACCTAATTCATATTCAATTCATATAATTACTACGATCTAGTATTTAAGATTGATATAGTTAGCTGATCTAAGTTAGATTTGTGACATTAGATGAGCTGTCATTAATTTTCATTGTGACAGTGGTGCATAATAAAAAGTTGTATCCATGGAAACAAATACTGTTAATTTTTCATAATAACCCTAGTGTTCTTATGAAGAAAATAATTGCCCTGGAGCGTTATTTTGTATCTAAGATACCTTAAAATAGAGTCATTAATTTCAATTAATGTACTGGTAGGACATAAATTTCAATTAATGTACTGGTAGGACAAATTCGAGGTTATCAGGTTAGGTTTTCCGTCAGTTATGACACAGAATGACGCAAATCCTAACCTATTAACCTCGAATTTGACATTGACGTACAGTGTCACCAACATATTATTCATACGTTGAATTTCCACAGCCCGCTGAGGAACAGTTTTTTTTGGATCTCTTGATAGTAGTAGTAGTATCATTTGATGCACAATAATTTTATCTTTCCTGATACCATTACTTTTCCTGTTAGTTGAATTGGTACCAAAAGTCAACAAAAACGATCAGTGCAATGTTAAAAAATTCTTATGTTTGAATTGGAAAATGCACGATTTTTTAAATTTATGTAACTTGATACCTAAGTCTTAGTTTTTGTTTCTTTTTATTTGATCGTTGATATGAATGGTCCTTCAGTTTTTAAGTGAATAAGTTCGGGAAAAAGAAAACAGCAGAATATAATTTCTTTCGAGAAAACTAATTGCTAGGTGATTTACATAACATCTTGTACTATTTAAAAAAATCAACAATTTTTTTAATGTAAAATTTGATATAAATTAGCCGCAATGGAATTTAAAGTACGATCTTTTAAATTATTAACTTCAAGAATTTGAAAATATAGGCAGAATTTGCAACATATCCTTAATAGGAATTGTCGTAATAATAAATGTCTTCCATAAAAATACCTATGTCTGAATAACTATGATGGAGAAACTTGGGTTACTTGGTTCTACATTAAAATGTTTTACTTAGGAAAACTGAATGTTTCGAGGCTACTAATTACTTTATACTGTATAAAACCCATTGTCGCAAAATTAATTTGCAGGCAACACAAATAAACTTAAATAATAAAAATAAAACTTACTTAAGCCACTGGTGCCTGGCGTTGAGCTATCACGTGCCCTGTCAGTGTTGGTCGAAGCAACCGTCTGAGTATTTATAATTTTAAACGTACAGGTATCGCTGAGAGTCCAAGCAGAGTTTTGCAACTGTCCAACTTTGGGCACGCCAGCTGCAATGGTAAAAGCAATAGCGCCTGGATGATAAATTGGGCTATTTTTCATGCACACTTGAGATCCAGTAATGATTTCGGGTTGGTTAGTAGATGGCCGCTGCTTGCGGCACTTGGTACGATATTTTTCCCACAAACGCTTTCGCTGTGCAAATGGTAAAACACCCCTAAAAATGGTAATTTAAATAATGCGAAATACTTAATGTCAATATTATAAATTTATTAATGGACACCTACCACCAGTATAAAGCTCCGCTTTCGAGACGAGCCACTGTGTATAATGGGCAAGTGTGTAAGGTACAAATTCGGTCAGTCTGAAATTCTGTATACGATTGTGCTGCATGTTCTAATTTGCTGGAAGCTGGTGCTAGTAACTCATCTAGCCATGTTGCTACTTTTCCGGTTTCGGTTGCTACCGTGCAACGCGTTGAACATGCTGATAAATGTTGCACCTTTTCGCCTAATAGTCCTAATGTTACTATCTTTGGGTGGTGAATGTTTGGATTCTATAGGCAGACAGGTATTTTATTATTTTACAATATTTATTTAACTTAATTTAAACATCACAAATCGTTAAAACCCCTCACCACACAAATAAAAAACTGCTAAATACGTATTTCGACGGCCAAGCTGTCATCATCAGTAGCTACTGCTACATGATTTTAGCGGAAATGCCTTGATATGAAGCAATAAAACTAAATAGCCCTCTCCACAAACATTTATTGAAAAATTATGGGTGGTGACATATTTCAAAACCAAACAGGTTTCATCCTCAAGCCATAATGATGATTAATATAGGTAGTAGTCGAAGCACATGTTAAAAGCGAGGTTAAAATTTTTTAACGTTGCAAGATGAGAAAGAAAATTATTAAAAAACGCACCACATGTAGTAGCAGCTAATTAACCAGCAAACTACGTTATAAAGATCGTTATGGCAGTCATTGATGATGGCAGTGCTGAACAAATTTTTAATTAATTAATTTATATGTATTAACCAGTACAACAATCTTTATAACGTAGTTTGCTGGTTAATTAGTTACTTCTTCATGTGGTGCGTTTTTTAATACATTTTCTATCTCGTCTTCAACGTTTAAAAATGTTAACCTCACTTTTAACATGTGCTTTGACTACTATCTATATTAATGATCATTATGGCCTGAGGATGAAACCTGTTTGGTTTCGAAACATGTCGCCACCCATAATTTTAGTGGCGACATTTTTGGAATAATTAAAATTTCAATTTCTTCTGGTTACGTTTCACAATAAATTTTCAAAATTCTATTTTTACAATTTAATGTTATGTTAATGTTAATACCATAAATGAAAGTCAACATATTAGCTTTTAGAAAAATAGTATGTAACATAGGAACTAAAGATCCCCGATCTTGGTCTACAATTTCGAAGATACCAATAAATGTTAGAAAACTGCTAATTCTTTCCTTTGTGACATCCTGTATATTTAGGTTAGACCTTGTATATGTGTTCTATTTTAAAAGATATGAACTTAACAATTTCCAATTTCGTATCATTAAACAAATTAAAAAAAAAGAATAAATGGGTTAGAAGAGAAAAATTAACTAAGGAATAAAATAAATGATAAAAGGTAGGAAAAAATAATTCAGGAGCTATTACAAAAAAAAAAAACACTACAAATAATACTGAAATAAGTAAGCACATTTTGAACAAAGAAGAAAATCGTGACATAATGCAAAGTGTAATTGTGGGACAAAAACAAGGTATGAGTAAAAAGAACAAACTGAAGAGGACCACTGTATAATAAAAAAACAACCCGACATGTGAAGAAAGAACACTACAAAGAGAGTTAAGCAACGTAGCCAAGAAAAAAAGAGACAACGATAAAAATAGGTTATCAAAAATTTTAAATTGTTACCAAAAAAACCGTGCCGATGAAACACAGAGAAAAAGATAGTGAAGAACGAGAAACACCAAAAAAACTGGTAGCAAAGGATAACCAGCAGCTAGAATAAAATAAACACAGATACAAAAATTGATTTGGCAGAAAGAGAGAAACACAAACCAGCAGCCTTTCTGAAGGACAACAGAGAGCAAATAGATTAAGTTAAAAAAGTTAAATATAAAAAGACGCAAAGCAACTGCAAAGACAACGGTGAAACGGTTAGAAACAAGAACAAAAAAAAACAAGTATAATACATAGGAGAATACAGAAGGTAAGAGGAACATATTATAAAGGAGCTTCTGAAGATTTTGAGACAATGACAGTAAAATACAAAATAAAGATACACGCACTGCAGAAGAACTAAGACAAAAAGGCACAACAGAATAGGAAATTCACATATTGTTCAATTGTTACAAAAAGCAAAATTATACTGCCCATTCACTCCATTTGTGATTTTGAGCAGGCCTTTAATATGAATACTTTTTGCAGAGTATCAATTTTCAAGAGCCATGAATGTAAAAACTATCGCGGTTGAATATACTAGGAAAGATATACGAGAGGATGTCGCACGTGGCTCGCCGACTAGGACACTGCCAAGGTTATAGTTAGAAGGTGAACCCATTCTGCGTCCACTTTCCTCAGTGGGCTCACCTGTGCATTTTTTCCCTTGTAGGAACGTTGTGGCACCTTGGCAATTAAGATCTGCTTTTCTGTTATTAGGCCGTTGGCCTGTGTTATCTCGTGTTGAACCCTCTACGCTCCACTGATGCTTGCCGGCATCTCTTTTGTGACGAGCTGGGGCAGCGGTCCTATGTATTTTTCCTTCCCGAATTTGACTTAGTTTACGCGCTAGTCTTTTAGTATTGATTGGTTGTATAATATTGAATTTGGCCTGTTACAAACTGGCGCCCAATGTGGGGCCATGTTTGGTTTGTCGTAAAGGCGTTTTTACTCCGTTACAGGTGGTTCATCTTTTAGTGCTCTTTTTGTTGCTGTATTGTTTTCCATGTGTGTTACAGGCCCTGTCCATCTTAGTCTTTGCGTAATATGGATCAGTATATCTGGATGTTGGTACAATTATTTTAGTTCCTGGTTTGTTCCCTTCGTATATTTTCCTTTCCATATTTTGAGTTTTTCTTGTGTTTCTTTATTCAATACTTAGGCCTTACAGGTGTATGTTACCGATGGTCCTATTATTGTCTTATATATTAGATTCCCACTTTCACACTTCTAGTCAAGTTCTCTGCACTTAACACTTTTTTCATTGCCCCGGTACTTCTGTTCCCTGTTATCCTTTTTCTATCTTCTTGTTTAGGTTGTCCTCTGTGATCTCTACTCTACAAAATTTTACTATTTCTTTGAAAGACTAGTTCTCTATTCTGTCCGTACTTTATTTTTAGACAATCCTGTACTGTTTTTTTTCTTTCTTCAATATTTATTTACTCTTCTCGCCTCATTTATTTGTAATCCATATCCTTCTGATACTCTTATCAACCTTTTGGTTATCTCCTTTAGCTCTTCTTTTGTTATTGCCATGAAGGTCACATCATCAGCGATTGCTATACACTGATGTGATTTCCTAATAATGGTGCCCTCCCTGTTTACTCCTTGTTCTAATCCGTTGCTTGAGATATCTTCTACTCACTCTCACCTGATTCTCAGTTTTTGCATAGCCTTAAACAATGAGTGCCTGCTAATGCATCATATGTACTCCTAGAGTCTATGAAGAGAACACTTACCTTTGTCTTTCATTGATCTCTTGATCTCTTTCTGATCTGTGACGGATCTGTATTTCCTAAATCCAGATTGATGGTCTCCCAGTATTCGTTTCAATGAATGTTTTTAGCTTCTTTGCTATTACAGAGGCAAGTATCTTGTAAGTTACATTTAGTAAGGAAATGCCTCTGTAGTTTTCGCAGTGTTGCTTGTTGCTTATTTTATGCATCAGCCATACTATAGCCCTCCTTTCTTTATCAATATTTTATTTTTGATTAATCATATATTTATTTTTGCACATCACTTCCTCCCAATTTTATTAGTTCTGTTTTCAAGTCGTCACTTTTTGGATTTTTGTGTTTTAACTTTTTATAATCTCTTCTATTTTCTGTAGAATTGAGGGTTCTATGTTTTCTGTTTATTATACAGTTTGTCCAAGATAAGAAGGGCCAGTATAGGGATCTCGTTAATAGCAAGAGATAGAAATTTGGTTAAATGGGAAAAAAGTTGCGTAATTAAGAGACTAACAAAATGATCCCGGGAAACCCTTGCTGATTTTTCATTTTTTAGTTGCCTTGAAAAACGGATTTTTGGATTATAATTCTATTTTTTTCTGGCGTTAATATTAAAATTATAAGGAAACAAATAGAACTTCCTTGTAGCAACTTCTAATGGACTTAGAGATTATGTTATCATTATTTTCACCCGACGTTTTGTCTTTGAGCAACCATCATCAACTTCATTTATTTAAATGCAGTCCTGATATTCTGATTTAAAATTTTAGACACCCTTTTTATTCCGAATTCAACAATGTACCACAAATTATGGTTTAATTATGTTTTGACTCCTTTTTGGCCATCCAGAAATTTTTGGATAAGTTGGTGGGGGTCCATACCACTTCGCCCACTCGTCATTTAGTACCATATCGCCCAACATGACCACTTCGTCCACATTTTGACGAGGGATACAACGCCCAAAAGCACCACTTCGCCCACATCTTTGCGAGGGACACAATGCCCACATCGACCATTTTTTCGCCCAAAGTTTATATAGACCCACAACAGGACCACAACGCCCAAAATCCGTTCGTTAGAACTCGGTTAATGCACACATACGTGGCTGAACATTTCGCCTGCCGACCACTTCGCCCACTCGTCTTTTTGTACCATATTGCCCAACTTTTCACGAGAGACACAACTCCCAACGGGACCACTTCACCGTAACCTAACCTAGCCTAACTCGCACGAATCTACTTTGGGCATTGTGGCCACAGAGTTCTAACGAACGGATTTTGGGCGTTGTGGGTCTATATAAACTTTGGGCAAAATGGTCGATGTGGGTATTGTGTCCGTCGCGAAATGTGGGCGAAGTGGTCATGTTGGGCGATGTGGTATATATCAAAAATTGGGCGAAGTGGACTTCCGGTTGGGCGATATGGTACTGAAAGACGTGTGGGCGAAGTGGTCTGTGGGCGAAGTGGTCTGTGGGCGAAGTGTCCGGGTCCCATTGGTGGTTGCTCGAAGGGTTGCCCTTTTTTTTTTGGCAATTTGAAGATGAGACACTTTGACTTATTGGGAATGTAATAAGTGGTGCAACAAGTTTGAAATAGTGGACGGGTGGAATTTGAACAGCTCTGATGCTAAATTGTCAGGTCCAGCAGCCTTTCTTAGTTTAAGTTGCAGTACTTTTTTTATTTCAGGAAAAGTGGGTGTATTAGATGGGATTCTGGCATTGGGCCATAGCAGATATTTTCTGTTTGGTTTCCTGTTTCTATGTGTTCTTTGGTGTTTAGTATTTCCACGAAGTATTCTTTCCACCTATCTATTCTTTCATTTTGTCCACCTATCAAATTTCCGTCTTCGTCATCGCAATAAAGTGCTAGTGTTCGATATCACCCTTTCACTTCCCGTATCTCTGTAGAACTTCTTTGTTATTATGAAATTGTTTTATTTCTTGTATGCCTTTTCTTGTCTCTGCAGATCTTTACCTTTCGTCTTGCTTCTTCTTATGCCCTTCTGGACTCTTCGGATTCTTGTTCCATCATTTTAATCCTTGCCGTTGCTCTTTCCTCTAGTGCTCTTTTACAAGCTGCGTCATACTTTCTTCCTAGCATTTTTCCCTCTTGGATTGTTGCCTTGATTTTATTATTGCGACAGACGATTATGACAGACAGTGTCACAATAATACACTTTAATACTGCCAAATGTATAACACGAATCACAGGCGACTCTAATTATAAATTTATTTCATCTCTCGGTGCTTGTTATAATCAGTTTTATACAAGCTGATATTTCTGAAATTTAAATTTTGCATGGAACCATAATTTTACATTTTGAACAACTTTGCTTAATGATATTTTGACGTATTTTGAACAGAAAGTACTGGTCGGTGGAAGAAAGATGGATCATATTCAGGGACAGTATAATTGAAGTAGCAGAAAAGATTTGTGGAGTTAAATGCAAGAATGGGAAAAACAAAAGAACCAGATGGTGGAATGAAGAAGTAAGGGAGGAAGTAAAAAAGAAGAAACAGGCATGGAAAAAATATCTAGCAACCAAAAACGAACAAGATAAGAATGAATACATTAGATTGAGGAGAAGAGTAAAGATAACTGTCAGAAAGGCAAAAAGCGAAACATGGGAAGAGTACGGAAAGGAACTGCAGGAAAGCTATTTAACAAACAACAGGAATTTTTGGGCAAGAATAAGAGCAATGAAAGGCAAGAAAGGAAAAGAAATAATGGGAATAAAAGATAAAGAGAATAATCTACAGGTAGACATCAACAACATTGTTAAGGTATGGAAGGAATATTATGAGGATAAGTTTGACAAAATAACAGAAGAACAGGAAATAAATAATGAGCAGGAGGAGGAAGAGGCACAAGTAGAAAATATAAGTCTAGAAGAAATAGAACAGGCAATAAAAAATATAAAAACAGGGAAGGCAGGAGGGGAAGACAAAATTGAACCGGAAATGATTAAATACTTAGGAGAGGATGGAATAAACTGGCTATGGAGGTTATGTAGAAGAGCATGGGAAACGAGAGAAATACCAACGGACTGGGAAACAAATCTGATAGTACCTATATACAAAAAAGGGGAACGAGCACAATGTGGAAACTACAGAGCCATATGCCTATCACCGATATGCTTTAAAATCTACACAAAAATAATAGAGAAAAAAACGAGACAATTTGTAGAGGAGGAAATAGTCGAAGAGCAGGCAGCATACATGCCAGGAAGACAGACAAACGAAAACATATTCATTATAAGGAATTTGATGGAAAAGGTACTAGAAAACGGGGAAGAACTCGTCTTGACATTTATAGATCTCAGGGCAGCATTTGACTCGATTGATAGAGAAGTAGTATGGAAATGCCTGAATGAAACTCGTACCCCGAAAACACTCATACAAGTAATACGTAGCACGTTCAAAAATGTTAAAGGAAAGGTGCAGATAGGAGGAGAAAGGTCAGATGAATTCGCATGGAGGAAAGGAATTAAGCAGGGGGATAGTCTCAGCCCTCTTTTGTTCATAATAGTAATGAGTAAATTAATTCAAAACACAAGGGAAAGAACAAAACAACTACAAACACTAATAGGGTATCGAAATCTAGAGCCGGTAAAAGTAGATACACTAATGTACGCAGACGATATAGTGCTAATAGCAGACACAAGAAATAAGATGCAGAAACTAGTGAACATATGGACAGAAGAAATAGAACGAATGAAAATGGAAATAAATACAGAGAAAAGTAAGATAATGGTGATAAATAAGAAGCATGAAGACAAAACAACAGTAAAGTGCAAGGGCACAACATTGGAGGAAGTGACAACCTATGAATATTTAGGGAGTCTAATAACAAATGATGGCAACATAGACGCAGAATTAACAAACAGAGGGAGGAAGTCAACTAAACTCTACTATGCATTAAGACCACTGTTATCGAAGAAGGAGCTGAAACAAGAAACAAAAGTAAGAATCCATAATGTAATAACTATCCCAACACTATTATACGCATGTGAAAATTGGACGATACAGAAGAAACACGCAGGGAAGATAGAAGCTATGGAAATGAAGCACCTACGAAGAATAGCTGGAAAAACAAAGTGGGATAGACTAACCAATAGAACAATAAGGGAAATGGTAGAACTGGAGTCAATAACGAGTAAGGTACAAAGAAAACAACTTAACTGGTTCGGTCACATGACAAGAATGAGCCCAGACAGACTGACTAGGAAAGTATGGGAAACAAAACACTATAAGAAAAGGAGAAGAGGACGACCTAGGAAGAAATGGATACAACAAATAGCAGAAATAGGAAAAGATAGAGGGAAAACAGTGAAGGAGATGAAGGAACTAGCTGAAAATAGAAAAGAATGGAAAAAATGGACGACTGGATAAGCAACCCAAATCCGACGCCCGCAAGGGTACAAGGAAGGGGAGAAAGAAAGAGAGAAAAGAACAGAAAGTACTCTGCCTGAATAAAAAAAATATCTACCTTTCACAAGGGTTCATGAACACCATACCAACATTTTAGCATTAAGATTTTCAACCCAGAATTTTACAAAAAATATCGCCACGTGTAGCCTTTCCACCATTTTAAATGTGAATGTTTTACTACTTTCTTGTTAAATCCATGTCTTCTTTACAAGAGCAAAATAATGCAATTTTCAACACAATTTAATAATCAATTTGAAATTTGTTAAATGCATATAGAACCATCAAAAATATAATTTAAATATTAGTGGCATCTCCGTTGAAGTGAAAAAAAATTACTAATATTAATATATGTTGATTCTAACTTTGTCAAACCAGATTAAAATTGCAAAAAAACTTAATTTGAGGCTACAACTGGAAATCTACTAAAAAAGGATTCAAATCAAATTATACAGGGTGAGGCACCTAAAGTGTTACAGAGCAATAGCACTCAAACTATTGATCACATCCAAAAATGTTTCAGACAAAAGTTTCAGTGTTCGAGAAGGCCGTCATATTGAATCACTCTATTTTTTTATCTGTGGAGGCGCTGAAGCTACGTCAAGGTCAACTCCACTTTTTTAAATGGAACCATGTATTTTTTTTTGGATGAAATTATTACCGATTTGAAGACGAATTCAGCGACCTGCAACACAAGGTCATTCTAGTCACGCAAAGTATGAAAATAGTCAAAAAATCGAAAAATGCAACAGTGCAACAAACACGAGTCAACACGACGGTGCACCACCCCATTATGCTATGTGTTTAAGACAAGTGCTAAATGAGATTTTTGGCGAAAAGTGGATAGGACGAGGCGGTCCTGTAGCTTGGCCACCTCGTTCGCCAGATCTAACATCACCAGATTACTTTTTATGGGGTTTTGTCAAAGATCGCGTAATGGCGGTAGCACCTACCACGCCTGACGACATGAAAGACAAAATACGCCGAGCATGTACCGAAATTACACCACAAATGTTGGCTAAAGTTAAACGGTCTTTTCATCAGCGAATTAACAAGTGCTTACAAGTCGAGGGTCATCACTTCGAGCATCTTCTGTAGGTAGACCCAAACCAAGGTTAGTGGATCCTTTGAAAGTGATTATTCCAATATTTTTCGATTTTTCGACTATCTTTATCTTTAAACTTTGCGTGACTAGAATGACCTTGTGTTGCAGATCTCTGAATTCGTCTTAAAATCGGTAATAATGTCATCGAAAAAAAAATACATAGTTCCATTTAAAAAAGTGGAGTTGACCTTGACGTAGCTTCAGCGCCTCCACCGATAAAAAAATAGAGTAGTCCAGTATGACGGCCTTCTCGAACACTGAAACTTTTGTCTGAAACATTTTTGGATATGATCAATAGTTTGAGTGCTATCGCTCTGTAACACTTTATGTGCCTCACCCTGTAGAATTATCTGACATTTAATGATTCAGCTTAGCATTATCTCCAACCACCTAACTACTTACATGTATAGACTTTTCACTTTAACAATGAATTAAGATTGTATAAAACTTACATCTGCATGCTTGAAAGGCTCCAAATCATTCCATCGCCATTGATAAAGTTGTCCCGTGCTAGAAAGAGCAATCAATTCACTGTATAAAGCTGCAATTTGAGTGAATCGTCCAGCAGAGTCAGGCCAAAATTCCATCTCATCCGATATCCATAAAGGACTTGCTGCGTCTTTCTTCTTACTGTCTGTTATTGAAAAGTCAGATAATAATAAAAATTATAGTTCATTAATATTATCAATGTCATATTTGTTTCAAAGTGTGATGTAAAACTGTACCGGAATCTTTTTCATAACCGTTGTCTCGCAACGCACTCTCCAACCAACGTCTTGGTCCAAAATACTGCCGATCCCTCCAGCGTGAAAAGCTGTCACGATCCCTTTCGGATGAACCTGAATTGGTAGGGGGAGCATCACGATCGGAAATACGACCTCTGCTGCTGCTGCCTCGGCTGTTTAAAAAGCTTTGTTTGAGCAAAGTCAAACATCGCCAAAACTGGTTAGTCAAAACACTCAAGCAACAAAGAAACACAACAAACAAATTTAGAAATTAAAATAAAAAGTTGCAACTAACATTACTTCTTTAAAATCATATCCTCATAATTATAAAACGAAACTCGAACTCCAAAAGTTTATAACTTACTTTCTTATTCCAGAATAACCAAACATATCTTCTGAAAACATAGCATCCGCATCGATAATCACAGAATGATCAGAATGAAATCCACCATCAAGAAGTGAAATAAGGTCTTCTGGTACATAAGAGTCCGTAGCATCGTCTCCTTCTTCGCCTTCCTCGTCATCACGTGATAATAAGTTATTAACAGCTAAATTTACGTCGAGATTGGTGCGCTACAAATATCACACATTACAGTAACACTAAAACGCTTACTGAGAATAACTATCGCACCTGTAATTCCCGAATTATAAGATTACGGCTTTTGCCTTGTAAAACAACTTGAGCTTGAGAGACCAATTCCTCTGGAACATACGGTGCAGGAACCGTCACCATCGGCCGTCCACTGCTTCCACCACCGCTTGTTCCAATTATCACAGGGGCTCCTCGACTTCCTAAAATTTTAATTCTATTGGTAATTTGTTGGCAAAACACATTTTCAATAGAATATCGATTTTGTCGAGTGCAAGAAGTGCACGAGACAAAATTAGAATCAATTTGGTATGCAAGAGGGGTATTCTGTAGACTATTTCCCGAACAAAAGTTAACAGGGTCTTCTTTCCCCGCTAATTTGGCTAATTTGGTAGTCGGTTTTAGTGATGAGAAGTTTCGATACTTTTGCGGACTCGTTCATTCCAATCCTATTCCGCAAGTGGATCGAGTCCATCGGATTCGATCCTCGGATCGACATCGAAATTGAATGTGCATTTCAGACACCCGGGGTCCTCGGTTTTCCGGACCCGGAACGAACATCGCGCGTATCTTTGTTTTGGTGAGTGGTCACGCAGTCGGTAATTCAGTATGTTTATACGTCTCAAACATCAATTGGGCACATACAAAGCCGCCAAAAGCCATAAATCACTGATAACTGATAAAAAAGCATGCAACTTCGGCCGTATCATGTGTCGCCTGTCGACGTCGAGCCTCTATAAAACGAACACCATCATCATTTGCTGTTCCCCATCAACACATTGTATTGTATTGTGTATTGAAATGATTTGAATAACGGAATGCCAAAGGAATGAATGTTCGCTAGAACTGACGCCTCGCGACCATTTCGTTCCTCGGAACGAATCCGGACCGAAACTTGGACTCAATCCAAATCGATCCTGCCCCGGATTCGATCCTTTGTATCGAATCCGACCGGATCGACACATCGCTAGTCGGTTTGTTAGTAAGTAGGTAGGGACAGTGGGAATCTCGTTAATCCATTCATGCGCGTCACTAATTAGATGTCGAGGAAATTTGCACTAGTGCAAATTATTATCGCATAATTGGGATCTGATTGGATGAATCTCAGAAATTTAAAAGATTTGATTGGCTTAAAGTGTGTGAGGGAAATAGTCACCTAAATTTCTTCATATTTTGTTATCCTTGATGGTAGACTGATTTATGGCAGCCATATGGATTACACTACTAAAAAATCTTAACAGGTTGGTTTCATTATACCCCCCCCCCCCGAAGTCTCTTTACAAGCGATTAATGAATAACTCTACTGATGTATCCATCTTGACTTAAAATGTGTTATTTTGCACATTGTGTTCTTTGTCATTTTAAGTCGCAACAACTAGAATGGTACTTTGTATAAAGCATGTAAATTACTAATAATCGGAATATTTATTTATTTATATCCAGTGAACTTTATTGACCTATATACCTTTTGCACAAAAACCAAGATTTTGTAACGTTAACGGAGCACAAATTAGCACCGGCATTTTACACTTGTCTGAACTATCACTGAAACGGGCTTAATGTGTAAGTAAATATGTAGTTACCTCCATGACCACCACGAATTGCAGTATTCGATGATCTCATGATACGTGCACGCGTGCGTGTGATCTGCCTTCCACTTCCTGGTGGTTTGCTGTTGCCGGATCCCCCAGAGCCGCCTCCTCCTCCGGATCCTCCAGCTCCCCCACTGCCAGAACTATGCAACAACCAAACTCTTGGTTGCATACAGTACACATTTAGACCCATTAACCAATTCATTAAATTTTATTTTAAAATTTTGTCACTCTCAAGCGCTAAAGTTTCGTGCAGGAGAGTTGCCGAGAAGGAAAAACGCTGTAAAAGACCTACCTTTTAACGGGATCATTTTTGCTAAGATCTAAACGGTCCGATATTACGCTGAAAGAAACTCGACACACTCGGCCATCTTCCAGCAACAGCGCTATATGGGCTGGGCCAAGCACGATACGCCGCACTCCAGTACGAAGATTGGAAAAAGCTGCATGAGATGTTTGCCCAAAACGGTTTAAGCGTTCTGCAACTTCTTTTAACCTATAAAGAAATTCGAGTATTTAAATATAGTACTAAGATACAAAATTAGAGTAAATTAAATCAACCATTATTTTTACATAGAACACATTTAAGACGCTTATCAAGTAATCAAACAAATTACTCCAATAAGTATTGGTGGCAATGGAATTACCTACAAACTGCAATAAGTGAAAAGACTGTGCAAGACGTAATGTATGTTTGGGGTCCCCTCAAGAAAACAGAGTTTTAATATTTTAAGGGCCACCAAAATCGTCTTTCCAAGCACAGTTTTTCTATGTTACTGTAATATTCCTTTTAGAATGTACAGGAATTACCAGGAGTGATTTGTTCCTTAGTATATGTCCCCCACGATAGGTTGTTGTAATAAAATGTATCCAACCTTTAATGGTACTTCCATTTGCAAGACCAGCTAAATCAGTACTTAATAATAGTGTACGCCTTTAAAGCACGAGCGACGAGTTTAAGAGCACGATGCACTAGCGAGTGCTTTTAAGGCTCTTATACACGTGAATCATACGCTATTTTTTCTACGATCGTAACAGAAATATAAAAACTTAGTTCAGTGAAACTTTTTCCGTCACATTGGGTTAGAGATTCTAGGTTATGTCGACATTAAAACTTACGGTAAAGCGTATTTTAATAAATTATTAAAACACGCCTCCAAACGTCACTTTTGACACTAGAAACTGCAAAAAGTTGTCATTTTGACATGATCGTAGCTTGTATACCAAGGCACTGAAGTTTGGCTTTGCACAAATGTGAATTTAGTTGCAGAGGCCCGTAGAGCCAAGGCAAATAAACCACATGAGGGATAAAAAGGAACTTCAGTGCCGAGGTGTACATTATGTTTTATTTGAAATCGAGAAATCGTAAAATTACAACATTTTAACCAATATTAGTAGGTTATGTAACGTCGGTTGACGTTTATCTGTCGCCTCGCCACCTACAAAAAAGTCTTAAAACAATGGATTACTTTAATGCCGATTTCTCGTATTTTAATGACGATTTCGAGGTACTTTAATGCCGATTTCAATTAAACTACTTTTCTAAAAACTAATTGATGTCAAATCAAATTTGAGAACTGAACTGCCGTGACTTCCTGAGTACTGAAAAATCGTACTAACTTTAAGTGGAAGACAAATCAGACCTCGGTATTCTAACTAGTCACTGTTGCTGGCATCACTCTACGCCAGAGTTAGACAACCAGCAGCTCTCAATCCGCATGCAGATCTTTGAAAAATACTTATAGTGCTTGTCGAAATTATAAACAGATTTACATTTTTGTTTTTTTAGGAATTATAAATAATATTGAAGCGTAAAAAACTTCTTCCCATTTAATTCTTTTCAGTGCAGCTTGTTGTGTTTGTTCTTCCCATCTTAGTCGTGGTCGTCCCACTTTATTTTTACCTTGTGCTTTTACTTGGTATACTTGCTTTGTCACTATGTGGTCTTCCATTCTGTGAAGGTGTCCTAACCAGCCTAGCTGTCTCTCTTCTACTATTGTTGTTATTGGCTTTATATCTAGGTTATTTATTACAGTCTATTTCTCACTCTATCTCTTCTCATAATTCCTTCAATTTTCCTTAAAAATCGCATTTCAGTAGCTGTGATTCTTCCTTTGTCTCTGTCTGTCAAAAGTCCATGATTCGCTCCCGTATACTAGCACCGGTCTTACTACTTTTTTGTACACTTGTTTTTATTATTTGTTTTAATTTCTCGTTTTCCTAGAAAGGTGTTTCTTATTGTGTTATAGATTTTCCCGGCTTTTCCTATTTTCTCATTTATTTCCATATTGATCCTTCCGTTTTCTTCTATGTATGTTCCCAAGTATTTATAGCTTTTAACCTGTTCTAGCAGTTTTCATTCTATTTCTATCTTATGCTTCTTTTCTTTTGTTGATATCGTGGTTTTTGTTTTATCGATTTTTATTTCCATATCTATTTTTTCTAGTTCTTTGTAGTTTGTGAAATTCCTGTAATTTTTCTTCCGACTCGTCTATCAATATCATATTGTCTGCGAACATGAACATCCTATTTCAATACTATTACTTCTTTTTCATATCTCCCATCACCACAATATTTTCTTCTCTACCATCTATTTCTGTTGGTAATGTCTCAAAGAACACATCTTTTTCCTCTTTCTTTGCGTTGCCGTTTGGTGCATATGCTATAATTACATTCCAATTACTATTCTGGTCCAGTTTTATTTCGTGTGCTAGTAATCTTTCGTTTACGTATTTTTCATCTTTTCCGATTTCACTATTAATCCTACTCCTTCAGCTCCTCTCTGTTGTGTGTCTACACCTGACCAGTGTAGCCAGTAACCATCCTTCAATTCTTCTATACCCCTTCCTTTCTTCTTTATTTCGGTTATTCCTAGATATTCTAATTTTTGTAGTTTCATTTCTTCGACTATTTCTCCTTCTTTCCCATTTATGCTTCTCACATTCCATATCCCAATTTTCACAGTGGTTTTCGTTTGGTCCTTTTTCCCTTTTATTTTTGTTCTTAATACGTTTGCATTCGTTTGCCTAGTCATTGCTTGGGTCGTTCCTAATCTCAGTTCCCTTCTTTTTGTTTTATTTAGTTTTTCGGCGGGGCTTTTATGATCCCTTGTTTGGTGGGATCCCCAAAGTATCTGTTTCCATCTATTGTTATTGCCTGGTACCACTCTCTCGTTTTCCTACCCTTTCAGTTCTCTTCTCTATATTCCGTATTTCCTTCTGGATTCTCCTTTCTTCATATGTTTGGTCGTTTACAATGTAGATTCTGGTTCACTTCAGTATTCCTTTTTCCCCAATATCTCGTTTTCATCTTTCCAAGAGCTCATTTCCACGCATATCATTTGGTTATTTTTCTTATTTTTAATGGAGTAACTGCTTTTTACTTCCACCTCTGGTTCGAGTTTTTGTCTTAATAGTTGTTCTCTCTCTCTCTTATCATTACATCATTATTGATGTGTTGTGGTTCATTGCTCATTAAACATTTCAACCCTTTCGTTAATGTGGGTTTTCTATTGTAGTCGATTTTGAGCTTTCTCCATGGCAACTGAAGGTGGTTCGTCTAATACTGTCCGTGTGATGTCGAGCCATCGTTTAGGGGATCTGCCTCTTCGTCTTTTGCCAAGTGGTTTACCCTGGACAATGGTTTTTTTCTAAGTTGTCAGTTCTTCTAACTATATGACTCAAAAACTGGAGCATCTTTTTGTATACGATGTTTGATAGGCGATCTTCTGGCCGTATTTCTTCTAAAATGGACGTATTAGTTCTATGGGCAGTCCATGGGATGCGCAATATTCTCCGCCAACAAAACATTTCGAAGGCGTCTATTCTTCTCCTGTCGCTTTCTTTTATGGTCCATGTCTCCGCAGCATATAGGAATATGGAGAAAACGCGTGTTTTGACGAGCCTAATTTTTGTTTGCTTATAGATGTGGTCGGACCAAATTTTTGTCACTACCGAGCTGAATTCTACGTCGGATTTCCTATTCACAATTGCCTCTGTTATTGATAAGGGCTCCCAGATATACAATTTCGGACACCACTTCACACTTCCCTAGACGCATTATGTCTGGGTGGTTCTCATGTTCCCTATCGACTATGAGTAATTTGGTTTTGTTATAATTGATTGCTAAACCAAATTCATCGCTAGTTTGTTCAAGGTGTTCCAATAGCGTTTGGAGTTCTTCCGGGGTGCTTGCTATCAAGGTGGTGTCATCAGCAAACCTTAGATTTGATATTTTTTGGCCCCCCAACTGTTATACCATCATCCCAGTCTTCCAGCACGAGTCTCATTACATATTCCGTGTAGATGTTGAACAGGAGTGGCGACAGTACACAGCCTTGGCGAACTCTTTTTTGGATTGGACAAGACTCAGAAATAACACCATTAATTTCTCTTATATAAATTACGAATAAGCTCTACCAGATGCGGGGTACCCCCATTTTGCGCAGAACTGTCCATAGCTTTTGCCAGATTACGTTATCAAATGCCTTGGTGTAGTCTAGTTGTTCTACTCCCTCTTTTATCCTATGTTGTTCTATGTTCACTCCCTTTATTATTAAATTGTTCTTACGTTTTTCTCTTTCCTATTTTTCTAGTTTGTCTTCCAGTTTACTTATTTTATTTTCAAGTGTCTCTTTCCCTCTTCCATTGTTCTGCCTGTTTTTCCCATAATGTCTTTGTTTTTTTGAAATTCCCCCTTTATTTAATTCTTCTTTCAATTCCTCATGTTTTTTGTTAAATTCTTGTTTTAATTCTTCTTTTAGCTCGTCTAGTTTTTTTATAATTATTTCCATCTCTGTTCTTATTTTCTGTTGGTTGTTACTTGCTCTTTCAGGTTTTTCATTTTGTTTATCTTTTGTTGGTGTTCTTGTTTTCGTACTTTTTCGGGCCGCTATCTGTTCTGCTTCCCACATTTCGAATTGCTCTGGTTCTTCAATCGCTTCCTTTTTAGAAATTCTTTTATTGTACCAGTACTGTGAACTCTTAGTCTTCCTGTTTTTGATTCTTGATTGCTCATGGGTTCTCTTCCTCTTCCTAAATTTTTATAAATCAAAACATTTATAAAATACTAATAATACTACTTCTTTCGATTTATTTTTAAAATATCTTGTTTCTTTTAATGCAAATCGTAGAAATTTGCATTTCATATATGTATATAGATTTCCATAAAAAATTATTCATAGTTGCGGTTTTAATTTTTAAATTTGGAAGGGAGTGTGATTGTTTTCAAAACAGTCGACGCCCTACCTTTGAGCTAAATAAATGGGGATAATAAGAGAAGGTACAACTAAAAATTGTGCTAAATCCGCAGCATTGACATGCAGTCAAACAACTTAATCACAGGCAATTTTGCGCACTTCTTGAAGAAGTAAATTATCAACCTGATCTTTTGCACAATCAAGTTTGTTGGTTATTCAAAAGTACAGTTTTGAAACGTTTTACGTCATGTTTCAAGCATATCAAGACATTTCTAATTCAAAAAGAGCTTCGGCTTGCCGGCGCGAAACAGAGACAGCCTTAGTTCGTAACAGGTTGTTGTAGATCTAAATCATATATCTAATACTTACTATATTGCTAGCGGCTATGAGTGGGAAACTCACCAAGGAAGTGAGACAGACAACCAACTCTTCAATGTATAATGGTGAGCTGTGCGCAAGCGCGGCGGTGTCGTCCGGCCAATGGGGAAGTGGGCAAGTTTAAAATTCGCTTCTAAAGGCGGAGTTCGAATTCCCACGCATGCGCACGAGACGCGTTATACTCTAAGTGAGACTATGTCGGCGCCGTAATGTTTTCTGACGTTTCCAGGCCCTACTAGCAATATATGTGTATTATATATATGATCTAAATATCCTGAGTTAAGTGGTAACGAATTATTAAAAAAATTGTATTTTGCCCTTGATAAGACTTCACATTTAAACCATCCGAATAAAAGGCTACAACACAAGGTAGACGTAGTTCAGCAAATATGCTTTTAGAAACGGTGCTTTTTTTCAAATAAAAATTATTCTAGTTTTCGCAAGATATGAAAAATGGAAACCTTCATTTCAAAACTTTAAAAAACTATCGACAAACTACAAGTGTCATTGATACAAGCTTCTTTGTGTCAGCTATGGCAAAAATGTAGGAATCGTTTAATCGTGATTTTAAATACTTTAGAGACGAATTGTTAACTATTTTTGGGTCCACTTATTACTGTGAGCAGACGTTTTCATATATGAATAAAATCAAAAGCAATTTGAGAAGTCAACTTAACAACCCAAGCTTCAAAACCTGCTTTTTTTTTGAAAATTAAGACTTCTAAATACTCTCCAAACTTGGAACGACTAATAGGCAGAAGTCACATTAATTTTGTAGTTCTTTTTTAGAAACAATATTATATTTTTTGTTATTTTAATAAAGTTTATTCCTCGGTTTATTTTGTTGTTTATGTTTTGTGGCAAAAAATATTTCTCAATTTTCTCTTCTCTGCTCTACATATTGCGGCTTTTCGAAAATTATGGTTTGAATATTTTAGAGTGAAATTGCTCCTTGCTCAAAAAGAGTTGCCAACCCCTGCTCTAAGTCTATCCAGTGATTGAACGTATGGAAAATACGCACTAAAGGTTGAAACCTGATTTCATGCCGTCTGTGGCGGTCAGCAGAATTACACATTTGGGTAGCTGTTTCGTGCAGCAGCAAAACATCTAGTTTTCTGCATAAAATCCTGAGGTTTATAATATTGGAAAAAGTGAGGTGGATCATTCATGAACTCGAGCTGGATTCATGTGAATCGATTCACCTTTTCCAATTCAATGTGTTCTGTAGTTCATTTGCATTTTCAAAACTGCAAGTTAAGGCGTAAAATCACGTATCACTCATAATAATTATGAATAAACAAAACGAATAATATATTAAATTCTAATAAATCACTTCTGCTTTCCCTGATCCCTTGTACCATTATGGTGTCGGAACTTTGGTTGTTATCCAACTCCTCTAATTTTTTCGATTGGCTACTAATTCTTTCATTTGATCTTGTGTTGTGTCGTGTTTCTTTGCTAATTCTTCTATGATGTTGTTTAGTGTTTTCCTCGGTCTCCCCGCTGTTTTCTTTCCTATTGGTTTAGCATATAAGAATTGTTTGGTTTTCCTAACTGGGTTCATTCTGCTAACATGTCCAAACCATGTGAGCTGTTTTTTCTCTATCTTTATTGTGACTGATTCTTGTTTAAGTTCCTTATATATTACTTCATTTCTCCATCTATCTAATTTTGTTAATCCTTGTATCTTTTTCAGGTATTTCATTAATATTGCGGTTAGTTTCTTTTTGTGTTTCATTAGTGTAGGCAGTACTTCTATTGTATATGTCATTGTTGGGATTTTTTCCTAACAGCTTCCGGTTGATAGCATAGTTATGTTTGTTGCTTTCTCTATTTTATTGGCTATTACTGCTTCTATCGTTTCGTAGCTGCTAATGCATTACGGATTCTAACTTCTTCCCTTGCATGTGAAACCTTGTATGTTATTTGCCTTATTTCTTGTATTTGCATTGTATTGGTTTTGCTTTTGTTTATTGTCATTCCCATCACTTCCACTTCTGATGTCCATATATCTATTAGTTTCTGCATCTTCATCGCCCTGTCAGCTATAAGGACTATATCATCTACATACATTAGTGCTTCTAGTTTTATTGGTTGTAGGTCTTTGTACCCTATAGTTTTTTTGGGCGTGTTCTTAATTATTCTATCCATGTAAATGATGAATAAAAGGGGGCTCACAGAATCTCCTTGATTGAGACCTATTTCCATTCTTAATGGTTCTGACTTTAATCCGTCTATTTGCACTATGCCTTATACCCTTCTGTATATACTCTTTATTGTGTTTATTAGTTCTGGCATTATTTGGAGTTGTTTTAGACAATCCCATATGTTATCTCTCTTGACCGTATCGAAGGTGCTTTTAGGTCTACAAAAGACATAAATAGTTCTGTGATGATTTCGAAGGGTTTAACGGCCATGTCGTGAAATAAAAAAAACTATTTCCGGGATTGGACCGTGTCATTATTGAAATCAAAGAACTCAACGTTTCGCCCACTTTCGTAAGAGGCTTCATCAGGAGGAAAAAGCAAAACAAGTTCAGTAACTCAACGTGTTAACCACGCCAGAGGCAAAACTCTTTTGCAAGGGAAGGGATAGAAGAGCACGATAACTCAACGTATAAACCACGTCACAGGCGAAACTCAACTGGTGGATTAGTTAACACGTTGAGTTACCGTGCTCTTTTTGCTTTATCCTCCTGATGAAGCCCCTTACGAAAGTGGGCGAAACGTTGAGTTCTTCGACCTCAATAATGACACGGTCCAATCCCGGAAGTTCTGTGTTTGATCAAATTTTGTCTTCTATTATTTTCCTTAGTACACTTATATGGTCAGTGGTCTGTCTTGCTGCTCTGAATCCTCCTTGTTCGTCTTCTATCTTTCCCTCTATCTCTGTTCTACGTCTCTTTTCTAATATCTTACTATATATCTTAAGTGCGACTGGTGCCAGGCATATTGCTCTATAGTTTTCACAATCGTTTCCATTTCTTTTCTTGTATTCCTTTCCCAGTCTTCCGGTATTTGGTTTTGTTCCCATGCCTTGTTGAATATTTCTGTCATCCATTCTATTACTTTATTTCCTCCCCATTTTATCATCTCGGGTGCTGGTCCTCCTGCTTTATCTACTTGGCTTTCTTTTTATCGCTTTCTTCTAGTGTCATTCTTATAGTTCCTTCTTGCTCTTCCTCTATGTTATTTCTTCCTGGATTTGGTCTAAGTTATTTATAAATTTTTCCACATAGTGCGTCCTCCATGTTTTTATGATTTCTTGTTCGTTTGGGCTTACTTGCCCTTTGTCTAATAAATCAAAAATCCTAGAACTACAGCAGCATAATATTTAAACATAAAGAAAATGGTTATATTAGAAATCGTGATATCCTCGACTTAGTTAAATCAGTCGTGGCCATTGAAATAAATGACAGTCACAAGTAGGAGGCAAAACCTAACACGGAAACAAAAAATTCCAATTGAATTCTATTGATCTAACTTTTCCACTATTTTAAATTACAAATAAACAAAAACTAGGATCAGTTTAGGATTGGCAGATTATTTTAAACTCTGAGCTGTTAAACTTGTAACAAAAACAGGTGTCTAAGTGCACATTTCCTTCAATCGCTATGGGTGATGTAATATTCACATATAATCTCATAAGAGCATTAATTCTTTCCGGAATTTTTTTTGAGTGCGGTCCAACAACGTCGTATTAATTTGCCCGAGCGGGACGCGAGGGCAAATTAGGACGTTGTTGGAATGCACGAAAATAATTTCTGGATATGAATTAATGCTCGAATGCAGATTCGGTAAGAAAATCGTAACGCCACAAACCCTCACAGTTAGGTTGGTCTACCTACAAAAAATTTCCAAGAATTTTTTTTATTGTCTTGGTTACGGCTCGTGAACTAATTTTTCTATTGGTCATTAATGAGTGTCGTACGATTTTCTCGGTAATTTTTTTTTTAGAAGAATATTTTGGACTCCCATCACTAATCACTATAGAAATTTTATATCGTAAAAATACATATAGTCAATTTGTACAGTTCTCCGTCCAATGTATAAAAGACAGTTTAGAAATTTAATTACACAGTTTCGTCTAATAAACAGTTGATATAAAACAAATACAGTTAATAGCAACATCTTGCACCATGACGAATTATCGTAAGAACAATTTTATAGAATTCCAATTTGTTGATTCGTTGTTAGCTTTGATGAAAATAACCCAACTGGTGTGGCATGGTTTCTTCTCTTTGAGGAGGTTTAGATGTTAAGAGCCCACCGTTGTCAAAGCTGGATTAGGGAATAGATTTTTGTGGCCGTTGAAGTCACAAAGAATTGAACCAATATTTTTTGATCTAGAGCCAGAGGCTCTACCATTGAGTAACATTCAACTCCCTTAATTAGACTACTTTAAAATGCAGCAAAACTTGAAAATTTTTATATTTTATTAAATAACTATGAAACCATCACATTTTTAAGGGTCTTGACATATGGACGAATAGTAAATAAGAATATAAAGCTCTATAATCATAATTATACCGGATCACATTTCACTTTAGAGTTATTGACTTTTAAATGTAAGATAGTATTTATACATTTGTACATTAATACGTATAAAACAAATTTACACTTTGAAAGTGTAGTTCACCAGCACGAATACGTACAATAAAGATGGTGTGAAGCTTCTCTTCCAGTAGTGATATGCTCTTTTGCCTTCCTTTGAATTTATAGCTAAAAATTTATGAATTTTGAGTTATTACTTGCTAAAAAATAAATTATTGAATGTTCTTCATTCTAATACAGATTTGTAAAAATTGATAACTGACAAATTAAACACCACTAGGCATATATTTACAGCCCTATATTCTTATTTTGAACCCTTAACATGCTACATAAGTGAAGCCCCTAAAAATAGGACATATAATTTTAACGTAATAGATTTTCTTACATTTTTTTTCAGATTTAATTATCCTCTCTTTTCAAATATGCAAGATTTCCATTACAGAAAATAAAATTAAACGGTTCTCACAAATTCTATTACTATTATTACACCTGTTATTTATATTTGTTCCCCAATAAACAGTTATTTATGTGTTTAGGCCGAAAAGTTGGCTTTTTATGGACGATGCCTGCAATTGTTGACCGAGGCGATAGTTGAGGCAAGGCCATAAAAAGCAGTTATCGTCCGAGGTGCATACTAAATTTTTCTGTCGACAAGACATAATTTGAAAAAAAAATTAAAGTGGAGTGTGGTTTATACGAGTTGTTAAGGACGAAAAACGTTTGTGGACGAAAAATTAATGGTGTCCATAAAAGTGGCATTTTTCCTACGTAAATGCATCTGTAAAATCACATTTTATGGGGAGGTCGAGGAAACAAAATATTTTTAGGGTTAGACCTATTGCAAATAAGAAAACCTCAACTGAATAGTAAAACACTGGTTTATACCAGAACCATTCCGAAATTAAAAACTATTAATTATACAGTAATAGATGTAATGCAGTCAAGTAATCCAGAAACTTAAAAGTCATCATCTTTATTTATTTTAATTAATTTCGATATTTAGTATTATTCTCTGAATGTCTTTTTTCTGCAGTGGCCTAGTGGTTAGAGTGGCAGAGTAGTAATCACAGCGATCAGCGGTCCCGGGTTCAAACCCCGGGGAGGCACAAATAGAGATAATTTTTTACATATTTCTCTATCTCCAAAGGAGAATGAACTACCAGTAACCTTTATAAAAGCAGCGGCTGGTATTAATAATGACGATGCTTAACTGAATTTGTATTCGTCCTTTCTGTTAGCAAGGTATACAGTTTTTAATAGAAACAATTCTGTTTTTTAATACATAAAAAAAAGTTTTAATTTTTCTAAGAATTCGAATTATTTATCAAAACTTCAATATAAAAATCCGTAAACAGTGTAACAGTTAATAATCAGATAGGTTATATTTTCAGACAACAAAATTACATATAAAAAGAAGAATAAGTTTTTTCGTATAATGTTCGGCTAAGTATTAATATTTCTTATTTTTTATTGCAGCAAAATACCCAAGGAGTTAATAATCAAAATCAAAATAATGTTTTCTAATTGAATGTGACTACGTCCAACTCTAAAACGGATCTTAGAGCCATTTAACTACTGCTTTGTGCAAGATTGAGTAAAATGAAGATAATGGTGAGGCACTAACACCCCATGAAGGAGCTTGGCCTGCAAGGCGGAAGGTTAGAGCTTCCGTATCCTCGCTCTCACACCCGGCTGTCGCGTGTCAAATTCATGACACGTGGTGATGTGGTGAGCACCACGCATTAGACAACCGCATTATTACCCCTTGTTCTTTCGAACGCAGGTTCCCAATTATTGAAAGCGACTGGGTAGGCCGCCCGCCAGGCATCGATCTGGGATTTGAACTCCAGACTTCCGCACCGCAGTCCGATGCTCTAACCATCAGAGCCACGCTGGCGCACATGAAGATAATGGTTTTTTTTATTATATGAAGAGAAGAACCAAGTTCACACAAGTTGTCTTAAAAGATGTGTACCCTTGTTAGTATATCACATAACCCGTGAACAAAGGAGAGCAGCGTTAGTTGTATCCCTACAATGAATTGTCGGTGGAAAAAACCAAGGAGTCGTTTACTCCAAACTTAACACTACTACTGTGCCGTCAATGCTTTGGGAAATATTGAGCTTGAATATTTATCAGCCTCTCATTTTTTAAGAGGTTTAGGTGTTCAGATCACAATTGCCCAAGCCAGATTGGGGTATTAGGGAAATCATGGGTACGATCAGGAAACTAAATATTACAATATCATTTAAAAAAAATTAGTCACTTTTGTTGAATCCATCAACCGGGTCGACTTTGACACACGGTCCGGTCTATTTAGCATTCGCTGCCAGCGATGTAAGGTTGTTGGTGCGCGTTATCGTCTCGTAAATTTTAAAGCAATGTTGTTGCGCTTTCGGCGGTGGTTCAGGTTAATGGTTTATGTTAGTTGTTAGGTCTTGATTTTTTTTGGAAAAAAAATACGAGAGAGAGTTTGCTCACGTTACATTTTTGCACGTACGCAATAGACCGGACCGTGTATCAAATTTTTACCCATCAACCTTTTAATTTGGAGTTTAAGTTATTGTAAAACGAACGGCAAATGCTCACTTCCACACATACATTGGCATTTTAAATTTTCAGGTTAGAATTAAAACTCATCAAAGTTCAATTTCCTAAACTATTGAAGATAAAAAGTAAGGCAATGATAACAATTTTGAACTCTACATACCAGCTAAACATTATTGTCAATTCACCAAGTTATCGTTTTATCGTCATACTTTTAATTGACAATATGTCTTGTAACGAAACCGAAACACAACCTCCAATTAAAACATTAACACTGCTAATACCTACTCCAGTACATTTACATCGCCAAATTAACACTTAAAGTGTCTATTAATTTGCAATAACAAAGTTTATTGCATTATACATCTAATCTAGTTACGTTTACGAAGAACTGGGGCACTGGATCTCAACATGCCATACTCTAAAACAAAGCAAAGCTACAACTAGAACATTTAACATTCACGAAATTTCTATGCCATTTTCAATAAATGTAAAAATAATTTTATGTAGGTAGTTTGCCTACTTTTAATGACACAATGCCCCAATGCAACAACTCCTGTGTGGTAATTTTCCTAATGATTATGCACGTTACACGAACTCGACCATTACACTGTACATTTTAGAGGATATTAGGTAGTCGTGTTCGATCATTTCGTAGGTCTCCATTTTAGCGTAATGTAACGTAGTATAATGGAGGAAATTCCAAGACTGAAAGGATTACACACATCGACGATTACCTATCATTAAACTGCTCCTCGGTCCCAGGTAAGGGGTGAACTACGAACTGCAATGATGACATAACGTTCTTTTCCACTTGTCACTGCTCTAAATCATCACAAACTGAAAGGTTTGTACTGTTTCTTGAACACATTTTACATATGCACTAAGAATGCTTCGCCATCTTTAGTAGTTCGATAACTAATGGAATTTGTCACAATTTAGGGAGTAGATGTGCAAAACAGCCAACATTATAGCGAGAAAAATCCCGTGTCCATCACAGCTACTCGCCCTAATACCACCACAAGCACGGGATTGCGAAAATCACTAAATAAGTAACTAGAACTAAAACCTTCCCAGAAATAAATGTATTTTTAAAAATCCTATTTCTGTACTGTTACTGCTTATACAGAAACTGATAAGTCCTCACTTTACAACAGAACGATTTTTCAAAGGCAACACAGGAAAATATATTAACTCAAGGCTCTCAAGCCCACTACACCACATTCGTAAATTGCGTTGATTCCAGTTGTTTGACAATTTGCAAATTTCAACTGTCAAATATGTAAAGAAAGGTGACCGCTTTAATCACATGCGCTGAAGTCATGCAAGCATCTGCATAACTATTTTCTTTATTAAAACTGTACCATCAGTACGTATAGGTGCAGCCAACTTCGTTAAATCTACGCTTGGCTTGCTATAGCTGTGCCAATTCTTCGTTTTGATTGTTGCTTGTTTGTTACAGATTGGTTCAAGGTTGGTGAAACTGATATTTACTCGTGTAGGTTGCCTGAATTGCATGTAAATTCAGTTTAAATATTTTACCCCGCGAAAAGTTACTCGTGACATCATGTGAAGCGCGTGAAACAGGAAATTAAAAATCTGGCATCAGTCAATCTCAAGTAAATATTTGTAAATTTTACAATACCTGTGACGTGTAGACTGACTAGTTTTTGGAATAATTGTTTATTAACAAAGCAAAGCGAGTGGTTCAAGTTTTTGTTTATTTCTCAAAAGCGCATCTATTCATCAGTAATCTTAGTAATGTGATGTACATTCCGAAGCGCTGAATTCAGATACAACTGAAAAATATTCGAGTACCGCATACAGATAATAATAATATAATCATATAAACTATTTCCGAAGAAATTGAAGCGTTTGTGTGAACTCTTGAATCCTATTATCATGGAGGATTAATCCACATCGTCTTCACTGTTTCATGTTTTTATAAGTCCTGGTGCGTCTTTGCTTTTAATACCACTTTTTTCCATTCTTTCCTATTTTCTATTATTTCTTTCCAGTTCTTTATTTTAATTTTCTTGCTTTTACTTGTTCTTTCTATCTTAATTTCAATTTTACCTTTGGCCTTGCATGTAGTGGTGTCCATTCTGTGATTATTATTTGTGGAGATGTTTCTTCCTTTCTTTAATGTGTCCGTACCATCTAAGCCTTTGTGCCTTATGTATAGGGTTGCCAACCGTCCTGCATTTCGGAGGACGTCCTGCATTTGAGGGGTGTTGTCCTGCGTTTTGTCAAGACCCCTTGCAGGACGTTGTTTGTCCTGCATTTTAAAAATAAAACAAAAATACATTTTTTTTAAATATTGTATTAAACACAGCCTGTTTTGTTATACAATATAAATTCGCATGTGTCATCTGTCATGTTTCTCTTTATTCGGATATTTTTTTAATGTCCGGCAACGTCATATGGCCAGCGGTGTTCACCCGCAACCCGCTACCCCTACCCCTAGCCCCACGACCGCGACAGAAGATGATAGGTTTGCGATAGGCGCTTGTTAGTTGTGTCGAATTTTTGCGCGTTTTCCGCAATTGTTTAGTTGTTTTATAGTTGTAGGAAGTATTTAAAGGAAACAATTATTCGTAAGTTAGAGATAAAGATAATGTTATTCGACAATTTTTGCTTATTTTAGCTTTTATCGTAGCTAGTTATTTAAAAGTTTGAAGAACATTATGGCTTCAACGTCAAGTATACGGCAACAGCAACCGAGTCCGCCCCTGAAACCGCTCCAAAAAAAAATTAAACGTCTATGCAGTTATCGAAAAATATGTGAAACAGAATTTTCTTGGTTAAAAGAACCATCTAGCTGGTTAGCAAAAGCATTTAGCAAAAGGGTATTGCCAGCACTAAAAAGTTATTTTATCGTTGGGAAATGATTGTCCCATTAAAATTAAGTCATATTTTTTAGTGGAATCTGAGGGGTTTGAAAACACGATTACCGAGTGCGATATAAATTTTTTTCACAATATACTTAAATTGTTTTATCTACGACCACCACTAAAAGTAAGCCTTTTAGCGCTAGCTTTTTTCACTAAAAGTGACGTTTTATAATTTAGCGTGTTTAAATAAATCAGCTGTTTACTTTTAGCCCATGTGCTAAACATGAAGTGAGGTTATAAAACTACAATTTCGAAGTGTGGTTGTAAAGTTATTCTAGTTACTTCTTGCGTTAGAGGTAAAGTGTTTTTGAAATCATTAAAGCGTTATGTAATAAATACAGTCAGATGTGTAGTATTAATAATTACCTTTGATAACTTACTTTGACAGTATTGGTTTCACAAACATTCGCCCGCGTACCAAGGCCCTCTGTTTATTATGACATAAATTCTAACTCTCATAGATGCAAACCTTTGTTAAATCGATATTTATGGATTAATAACAGTAAAATTAAGGTCGTAGATAAAATATTGTATGCAACGCGTGCTAAAAGTTGTTTATGCACGAGATATGTTATGAAACTCAGCCTTCGGCTTTGTTTCATAATTTACATGTCTCGTGCATAAACGTCGACTTTTAGCACTTGTTGTATAAATAGCTATTATGACACCGAAAAAGAATTAGAAAAAACAAATCTTACTTGTTTTGAAGTATATGACATTTTAGAAAAATTACGTCGAAAACTTCTACAAAGAATCGAGGACAAATTTGTGAGGTTTCTTTGCGCAAATTTAATTAAAATTTCCAAATAATGTCCAACAAAATAGAATCACATCATGTATCAAATTTTATCAGGATGTACTGTCGTACATGGTGTCTAAATTTGATTTTTCTGATAACATACTAAAAAAATTATGTATCTTTTCACTGTCCAAACCTATAAATTTTAGTAAATTGTGCCAGGTTATTACAGATTCAAAACTGGTAGATAGTGTAGACATGAATACCATATACGAAAAGTATAATGAAATTAAATCAGTTTTAGATTTAGTTAGCTTTTTGGAGATTTCAATAATGGAAAAATGGAATCAAATTTTTGCTAAAAATCCCAAACTTCCAAATTTTAGAAAAATTGTGCAGTTCGTTTTTTCTATTTATGCATCAAATGCTGAAGCAGAAAGAAGTTTCTCTTTATGTACTTTATTATGGACTAATGACAGAAACAGACTGACAATAGAACATGTAAAATCAGAGCTCCAAATAAAAGTGAATTTTTCACATTTTGATTGCAAATATTTTGTTGCATCGGTTCAGAACAATAAAATATTATTACTGGCTGTAAAGTCTCAGAAAAAATATGATTTTAAAAAGTAAAATTTACTACTTATATCATTTTTTATGATGAGAAATGTTATTTTAGTTTAAATTTAAACAGGTTTTTTTGTATTAATAAACATTATGTTTTTTCGTTGTCCTGTAATTTTATTGGGTGTCCTGCATATTTGGACTCATTGTCCTGAAATTGGAGATAATACAGTTGGCAACCCTACTTATGTACTCCTACTATGTTTTTACTGTTTAGTATTTTGTCAATCTTGTAATTCATTTAGTGGTCTTATCTCATGTTCTTGTTCTTTATTTGGTCACATGATTGTTCTAATAATTCGTCTTTTGAAAAATTCTCAATTGCTCCTCTTCTTTTCTAGTTAGGCTTATTATTTCTACCGCATGCATTACAGTTGGTCTTATTATTTTCCTATACAGGATCCCGCAAGATGCGGGGGTGGAAAATATTCCTAAAACTATAAGACTTACATAACTACTGTGTATGTAAAAGTTGTAGGTACGAAAATGGTGCACATTAATAAACTGATTTTGATTATACAGGGTGGCTCAAAAAAATGTGGCAAATCAAACTTACCTTTTTTTTAATGATGTGCCCTATATTTGGGGAGCTTAAAAGTTTTGCATTGAAATACTAATCATTTTTATATCAAGTTGTATGGTTCTAACCTCAACTGTTTTGGAAATATTTACGATTTTATGATAACCTCGATTGTGACATAGACTTGCAGTGCCACCAACATATTATTCATAAAACAAATATTTAAAAAGGAGCTTGATGGAAAAGCATTTATAATCGCCCAGTACTAATAGTGAACACAATAGTAAAACAGGCATCATTAGAATGTATAAGGGGAAGAGTTCATCCACAAGGACAATTCTCAACTCTCCCATAATTCATAATAGGTACCTAGACAATATCACATGTTACAGATTGCACTGAATAATTTAATACACTAACACACCATATCATAGTCACAGACCTAATTTGAATAGTCTCCTAAAGCTTCCTCTTCCTCTTTATTATAGGCCAGTGGCCTGTTATAACCACAAAGCTATTTATACTTATTAAGTTCTTATTGATAATTTTGCAGGCAAGGTAAGAGAAGTCACACTGAAACTTGCTAGTTTTATGCTGTGGTATATCTAACTGGCTTTGGCTACCTGTGTTCCTATTATCTATATCACTTCAGTTTTTCAGTAAAGATAGTCCGGTCTTTTGGATTTGTAAACATTTAGAATGAAGCAGATTTAGATCCAAATAGCTACTTAGAATGTCCATACTTTACAAGACAATAAAAACAATATACACGATACACCCAGAAAGACCGCTATTCTGGCTCGCAAGTTATAGGGATACGAAGTGGATGTAGGCCTGCAAAGTGAAAGCTGCCTGCTGAGCGAAGAACAACTTACTGAGAATAAAGAGGGATACACATTTTACTGGAGAGGCCGTCCTGATACACACAAGAGACAAAGAGAGTACGTATGTTTGGCCATGAAAATAGCAAAGCTGAAAAGCTTGTCAAACTTGAATGTCTGACCGTGTAATTACTCTATGAATACAACTATGAGACAAGAGACATATGATGTTAGTTGGAGTGTAATGGCCAACAATGTACAACACGCAAGTTGAGCATCAATTCTATGAAGAACTTCAAAAACAACTGTGCAGATTACCTGACAGTGGTGAAATAATACTCTTGAGCGATTTTAATGTTCGTGTTGGCTCGAAGTATTCTTCCTGGCCAGACATAATCGGCAAACATGATATAGTGAGGGAAGACGAGAGCGGCATAAGGCTGCTGTCTCTATGTGCCGTACGTAATTTTTGTATCACAATCGCCTGGTTTAGACAACAAAACAAATATAAGACAACGTGGATACATTCAAGGTCAAAGCAGTGGCACATTATAGACTACATTATCGTGCACAAGCAAGACATGTGTGCTATACTAAAGTCAGAAGACGGTCACAATGCTGGACAGATCACAGGTTCGTGGTCTCAAAACTGCAACTACACCTTACTAACCCAATAAGTATCACACAGACACCAAAACATAAAGAATGTGTGTTGCTACAGAACGTAAAAAAGCTCTGTGATTTACCACCAAATTACCAAGAGTTTGCTCCAAACGAATAGACCGTTAATTGAAGGACCTTATAATGTGTCAAAAGACACCTTGGGTCTCGTTAAGAAATAACACTAAGATTGGTGCGATGAACATAATGAAGAACTACGTGAACTGCTCCAAAAATATTGAATTACACTACAAAGGTGAAAGCAAAACAAATCCTTCGTGCTATTCACAAAGCATTTACACCTATCACATACAGAACTTAGATCATTGACATGTACACTAAAAAATCAATGGCAGCAAAACAGAGTTTCTGAATTACAACTAGGTACTTGCACATTAAAACCAAACCGGCCTGTACTATCAGAAACTCAGGGAGGTATGTGGACCAACAATATACAAAATTGCAGTGTTAAAATCAGTAAGGAAGATGCCTCAAAGGAAAAGAGGACATTTTAGAGCGGTGGCTTAAACACTTTAGAAATTTATTAAATACAGAAGGTCCAGCTGACCACAATCTCATCTCTGGGCTAGCTGATAGGCAACCCGAAGAAGGTCTTGATAATCTGCCCACACTAGAGGAAAGAGGGTGTTCTTTGGAATGAGAAATGGCAAAACACAAAAGGGAGGATGGGATTTCTGTAGAAATCTATAAAGCTGGTGGGACAGATTTGCATAAAACAGTATACTACAGTATGCTAGCAAAAATCTTTTTTAAACGAATAAAGCCTCTAGATGAAAAGATACGTCATGAATCACAATGTGGCTTCCGTGCTAACCGGGGAACATATGACACTATTTTTACCATTTGCAGCTACAAGAAAATAGTTTTAAGCAATGTCAGCCTTTATATGCCTGTTTCATAAATCTGGATCGCCAACGTTGCCGAGCGGTTAGGGCGCTCGACTACGGTGCTACGGTACATGGTTCAATTCCCAAATCTGGCGACTGGCAGGTGACCCACCCAGTCGCTTTAAAAATTGGGTACCGAAACCGCGGTTATGGAAGTAGGGAAAGTAAGGCAGTTGTCGAAGGCGTGATGTTAACCACAGCACCCAGTACGCCATTAACGCTGTGCCAGATAACTAGGTTTCAGAAAGAGATATTTCGGCAACCCTGACTCACCGAGTCTCAGGCCATATTCCCACGTGTGGAATGAAGCACCCTGAACTTTACTTCATAGATCTGGCAAACGCAGTTGGTAAAGTAGAGACCCTGTATATCTTACTTTTTATACTGGGTCTCTATGATAAAGTACCCCGAGAAGCGCTCTGGTTAGTATTGAAAAAATTAGGCTGCAGACCAAAATTCATAAACATGGTGAGACAACTGCATGACAGTATAACCTGCAGAATAAGTAAAGATGGACAACTCTCAAATGAATTCCCCGTTACAGTTGAGTAAAGCAAGGCTGCGTACTTGCTCCAACATTATTTGCTCTATATTTTGCTGTGACTATCAGACACCTCCTGCAAGGAATGTTTGAAGCTGTAGATATTCAATACCGATATAGTAAAAGACTAATCTTTCCAGGTTCAATAGCCTCAACCAAGGTACAATTAGCAAGAATTATTGAAACTCTTTATGCTGATGATGTATACTTAGTAGCTAACTCTCCTGAAGGTCTCAAAGAAAGCATCACACTACATTCTGCATTAATAAAATTTGGGCTTAAAATCAACTGTCGGAAAACTGAAGTAATGCAGCAACAGATAAGAAACTATAAAGCAGATTCCGTCCCGATGCATTATCAGTATTGAAGCAATGCAACTCAGAGAAGTCCAGAATTTTACATACCGCGGCAATAATATCTTGGCTAATATTGAAGTGAACAGAAGAATTGCTCAAGCAGCCCTGACGTTCAGTAGACTAAATCAGAAACATTTTAAAACTCACGATATAGCACTGCAAATCAAGCTAAATGTATATAAAGCAGCCGTTATTGCTGGCTATGTGTACAGGCATCTTATTAAGAAGTTAGACTAGTTTCATGTGAAATGTATTCCCCTTCATTATGAATATAAAATGGTAAAACCACATTTATAATACCGTGTCATAAGAAGAACTCAAATGCAAGGCGTAGCAGCTATACTAAACAACAACAGCTGCGCTGGTGCAGGATGTTCTTAGAATGGCTTAGAACAGGCTTCCAAAAAAATTGCTTCACTCAGAGTTACATGGAAAATATAAGGTCGGCAGGCAAACCCTTAGATATAAAAACTCTATAAAACCGTGTGATATACCCCTGGATACTTGTGAACATGAAGCTATTTTGATTACAATTTTTGGAGAAAGCATGTTAAGAACAAAGTTGATGAATATGCATGAAATCGACTTCAAGAACTAGATAGAATGAAGGACAAGATAAAACAAAGACTATTGATGGTGACCTATTTTGTTATCACTGTGGAGGGATCTTCAGGTGCAAAATACCTATTAAAATAGCTGCAAGTTGCTTGTGTGTAATAGTTAATAGTGCGTAAGTAATTGAATAGTTATTCTTCTCTCACTATGCTGTCATTTACATTTATTTTTGCGAGACACCTACTAATAATAAAACTTCACTCACACGCTTCTTAATTATTATCTTAGTTTAAAAACTCGGCAAAAAGTTGCTGTCTTGTAGCGGTTCAATTTATGGCATGATTGCTCTAATACTATACAATGATAGTCACGTGTTACCTGGTCAACTGCACAGCTGTATGTTTCCGCCAAGTCTGCTGGAATATCCAAATTTTATAAAACGGTTACAACCATTGAAGTTTTGTTAATTTATTGTGTTATCATTAAATCTGTCCAGACTCTAATCATAACATTATCAAGCTATTTAAATTATCAGTGAACCATATAACTGTTGAAGGCCAACACGGCCTTGAGACATTGCTATCCCAATAATAGTACAGCAATAACTTCTAATTTTATACAGTATGTTAATGCATGTTAAGACATGCACTCATACAGACCCAGTCATGAGATAATTATTAAACCTGCCTACGGAAAAACTTCTTCTTCTTCTTGGCTCTACAGTCCGTTTAGGACCTTGGCCTGCTCAACCACGGCTTTCCACTCTTTTCTCTTTAGTGCCTTCGTCCTCCATCTCCTGACATTTAGTTTTCTGAGGTCTTCTTCCACTTCATTACCCCATCTCTTCCTCAGCCTGCCTCTTCTTCGCCTTCCACCCTCTACTCTCGATTGGTATACTTTTTTTGGGACTCTTCCTTCTCCCGTGCTCATCACATGACCTAGGGCCGGTTGCAGAAAGCAATGTTAAGTCTGGTGTTAGCTAACATCGCGTCAAAGTGAACAAAAGCGAATCAAATCTCAAATGCTTATGGTAACTAATACATTAGTAAACAAAATTTGATGCGATTTTGTTCACTTTGACGCGATGTTAGCTAACACCAGACTTAACATTGCTTTCTGCAACCGGCCCCTAGCCACCTTAATCTTTGGCTTTTTATTGTATTAATTATGCTGGGTTTGTTATATAGGTCTCTTATCTCCTGGTTTCTTCGTACTCTCCATATTCCCCCTTCGTTGATTGGTCCGTATATCTTTCTTAGCACCTTTCTTTCGAATGTCTCCAGTTTACGCTTATTCTGCCGTAAGTACCCATGTTTCTGAGGCATATGTGGCTGTGGGTTGTATTATGGTTTTATATATTTTAACTTTTGCAGATCTAGATATATTTTTCGATTTTAAGACAGTCTGTAATGAATAATAACTTTTGTTTCCTGTGGCTATTCTGACCTTTATATCTTCCTTGGTGTCATTTTGTTTGGTCAAGACACTGCCTAGGTACTTAAAACTTTCTACTTCTTCAAATACATAGTTGTTTATTTGAATATTTCGTAGCTGCCGTTTGCCATCTCTTTGCATGTACATGTATTTGGTTTTCTCTTTGTTTATTTTGAGATCAGCCTTTCCTGCTTCTTCTTCTAGCTCTAAGAAGGCTGTACTGAGTGCTTCCCTCGTTCTTGATAGTATGGCTACATCGTCTGCGTACGCCAAATACTGACAGGACCTGTTGAAAAGGGTTCCACCCGGGTTTCCTGTAATTGCTCTCATGCATCTCTCTAGAACCAAATTAAATAAAGTAGACGACAGAGGGTCTCCCTGTCTCACACCTTGATTTACTTCAAACTCTTGTGAAAGGTCTGTCCCTATTTTCACTTTGCTACGTGTATGTATTAGTGTCATCATTACTAGTCTAATCAATTTTTCTAGTATATTAAGTTTTTTAAGTGTCTTATCCATGCTAGGCCTGCCATTTTCTTAATATCATCGTACCATCTAGTACGCGATTGCCCTCAGTGTATAATAGTGTTTGACCGTCTTTTGTCTGTGTACCTGGCTACATGACCTGCATAATCCCATTTTAAGTTCGCTATTTGTTGAACCACATCAGTCACAGCAGTTATGCTTCTTATGCGTTCGTTGCGTATTCGGTCTTTAAGAGAGATGCCTAGCATGAGCCTTTCCATTGCTCTCTGGGTGACTCTTAGTTTGTTGGTTAGTTGTTGTATTAATACCCAGGTTTGCGCTCCATAAGTTATAATCGGAAGTATGCATTGGTCATAAACTCGTGTCCTAAGATGGATTGGTATTTTTTTGTTTTTTAATGCTTAGTTAAGTTTACCAAATGCTACCCATCCTAGTCTTCTCCTTTGTTTAATTTCTGCTGTCTGGTTCTCCTTTCCCAGTTTCAATATGAAAGAAATGAGAGAGGCCGATGTTCAAACATGGACGACGGAAGGCTAAAGAGAAGAGAAGAAGTGTGTCTTCCAGATAATCTCTTTTGATGCTATCGTATGTTTGTTTAAAATCTATATACATATAATTAATGTACGTCTGTGTTGTATTCGTAGCACTTCTCTAGTATCATCCTTATACTGTAGATATGGTCGGTAGTTGATCTATCTTTCCGGAAGTCGATTTGGTACTCTCCTAGGGCATCCTCTGCATATGGTTGTAACTTTTCGGCTATTATTGCTGCAAGTATTTTGTATGCTATATTTAATAATGATATGCCTCTGAAATTGCTGCATAAAAGTTTATTGCTCTTTTTGAACACCGGGCATATGATGGCTGTGCTCCATTCGGTTGGCATTGTTTTGTGTGTCCAAATTCCATTTATTAGTTCGTGCATTTTCGTTAGTAACTACTCTCCGCCGTTTTTCAATAGTTCTGAGCTTATTCTATCTTCCCCAGGTGCCTCATGATTTTTTTGGCTGTTAATTTGCGTCTCAACTTCTTCCTTTGTTGGGGGTTCAATAATTAGGGGTCGCTGCGTTGTTCTGTATTCTCATTCTCAACTGTATTCTCCTCGTCGTCGCTTTCATCATCCCTACTGTTTCCTTCTTGTATATTATCATTGTCGTTGAGTTGTTCTTTGAAATATTCGGCCTACCTTTCTAGGATCTCCTTTTCTCCGCCTATTAGGTTTCCCTCTTTATCTCTGACGTATCTTGTTCTCGCTATAAAGCTTGTTTTGTTTGCTTTCATGTTTTGATAGAACCTTCTTAAGTTGTTGTTTCTATGTTCATTTTCTATTTCATCTAGCTTCTTCTTCTCAAAGTTTCTTTTCTTCCTTCTGCGGAGATTATGAGCTTCTCTTCGTTTTTCCTCGTATTGTTGTGTTAATTATCGCCTCTTACATTGTATCATTTTTACTCGGGCTTCTTTCTTAGTTTGTGGGCATACTTGCATTCCTCGTCATACCAGCCATTTCGCTCTCTTTTTCTTGTGTTGCCTAGTTTGTTTTCTGCTGCGGTTTTAACCACTTCTTTTATAGCTCTCCATTGTTCTTCTACTGATATTATTTGTTGAATTGGTTCTATTTTTTCTCTTATTAGGTTGTTTACTTCTTCTTCGTATCTGTTTTTTATTTCTTCTATTTTTAAGGTCTCTAGGTTATAAGTTTTTGGTGTTGTCCCTTTTTGTTTCTTCTCGTTGCTTATTCTCTGCTTGTATTTTGCGCGCACTAGGTAGTGGTTAGAGCCGATATCCGCCCCACGGCAACTTCTAATGTCTATAATATCTGTTTGAAGGCGTTTATCTATCATGACGTGGTCGATTTGATTCTTCGTGATGCCATCTGGAGAAACCCAGGTTTCTTTATGGATGTCTATGTTGAAAGCATGTGCTTTTTATAATCATATTACTTCCCATAGCGTAATCGATCAGTCTTTCACCATTATCGTTACTTTGATTGTGTTTGCTGTGTTTCCCAATTGTTGTTCGGTACTGCGGTTCCTTTCCGACTATGGCATTGAAATCGCCAAGTAGTACCTCATGTCGTGTTGTGGGACCGTTTTTTTTGTTCTCTCTAACTCTTCATAGAATTCTTCTTTAGTTTCTTCATCTTTGTCTTCCGTTGGTGCGTGACAGTTGATAAATGTAACATTGAAAACTGATTTCTTACTCTTAATGAACACATTCATTTGTTTATTGCCTTAAAGTCGATTACTAGGTGTTTTAGCCTCTTACTGACCAAGAAACCTGTACCTAGTGTGTTTATTCTGTTACCGATATTAAAAAGTGTAGTGTTTTAAGTTGATTATATCTTTTCCCTTCTATCTCACTTCAAGAACTAGATAAAATGAGGGACCAAGAATGAAAATGGTGACCTATTTTGTGATCACTGTGGAGGAATCTTCAGGTGCAAAATGCCTATTAAAATAGCTGCAAGTTGCTTCTGTGTAATAGCAAAGAGCAATGCTCTTTGGTAATAGTTAATAGTGCGTAAGTAATTGAATAGGTATTCTTCCCTCACTGTGCTGTAATTTACATTTATTTTTGTGAGACACTTACCGATAATAAAATCTCACTCACACGCCTCCTAATTATTATCTTACTTTAAAAACTCGGAAAAAGTAGCTGTCTTGCAGGGGATCAATTTATGGCATGATTGCTCTAATACTATACAATGATAGTCACGTGTTACCTGATCAACTGCACAGCTGTAAATTTTTCTGCCAATTCTGCTGTTTTAAGTTTACATAATATGCTTTACACTTCATAAATCAAATTTGAGTTGGACAACCATTGCAGTTTTGTTAATTTATTGTGTTATCATTAAATCTCTCCAGACTCTAATCATAACATTATCAAGCAAAAAGAAATCACCAGCTATTTAAATTATCAGTGAACCATATAACTGTTGAAGGCCAACACGGCTTTGAGACATTGCTATCCAAATAATAGTACAGAAATAACTTCTAATTTTATGCAGGATGTTAAGACATGCACTCATGGAGACCCAGTCATGAGATAATTATTAAAATATCTGCCTACGGAAAAACTACCAATGCTTAATTTTTAAATAAGATATCCAGGTGTATCAGAACTACGTCTGCTAATTTTAAGGCGTAGTAGAGCTACATATCCTTTCTATTTGTAGTTTTTTTAAAAACGCCTCCCTCCCCCAAATTGGTTTAAAATTAGTAGTAGGCTTATTTCGGAGGCTTTCAGGGCCATTGTCATTATGTAACAAACGACATTGGGATTAGACCGTGTCATTATCGAGGTCGCAAAACTTAACATTTCGCCCACTTTCGTACGGGACTTCATCAGGAAAAAAGCAAAAGAGCACGGTAATTCAACGTGTAAACCACGCCAGAGGCGAAACTCTTTTACAACAGAAGGGATAGAAGAGCACGGTAACTCAGTTTTTGTCTGTGGCATGGTTTATACGTTGGGTTACGTGTTCTTCTATCCCATCCCTTACAAAAGAGTTCCGCCTCTGGCATGGTTTACACATTGAGTTACCGTGTTCTTTTGATTTTCTCCTAATGAAGCCCCTTACAAAAGTGGGCAAAACGTTGAGTTCTTCAATCTCAATAATGACAGGGTTTGTTAGGTTATCTATTAAAATGTATACCCGCCTATTAGGGATGTTCCGGTCTAAAATCAAACCTGGGTACCCCAAAACAATACCCGGGTACTCTCGGGTACCCGAAATATATTATAACAAAAATGTTAGCTTACATCTGAACATCTGAGGTGGCTACAATTCCTTTCTTTTACGTCGCAAGTTTTAAACTGAACTAAATTGAAATAGTATCTACTCACCAATTCAAACTACAAGTCGTCTGTTATTCGTAAATATTTGTACACTTTCAAGTGCTATCAAATTCAAATACGCGACTTTTTACCCGAAATTGCTAGCAGCATCAACATCACACAGAGGATGTTTATGTTACTTGATCCCATACTCACGCGATGTACCTAATGGTACTATTGACGGGGTGAATATTTCCGTGAACCGGAGTTATTGCCTTATATGAAACAAGAAACAACATTATGTGGTATCGGATGGGGTGATTCTTGTTATTACTGTATGGTTATGTTTCTGTAGAACTTATTCCTATATATCACGGTGACCAATTAAGTTAGATACCAAATGACTCGTTTGGCCAAAATTATGGGGCTAAAAATATAGAAAATAATTAAGATTTTTCCAAAATGCTATAGAGAAAAGTTATTCAACTTGGCGTGTTCTTCCACAGATTAAAATTAACACGCTATTTTTGGTACACCCTATATGATTTAATAAACATGAGAAATATAAATAACAACAAGAGGGATTATTCTATCTATTATTTCATTCCCGTTAGGGCGAATAAACCTTTCTAATAAATTAAAACGTTTATTTATTTATAGCCTACCACCATTTGAATTAATTAACAATAAATTTCTAAATAATCATATAATATAATGAACTTAATTAATTTCAACAAAGAGTAACATCCCGTTGCCGGGCATAGGCCTCCCCATAAGTCCGCCATCTGTCTCTATCCCTCGCAATGTTGGTCCATTCATCCCCTAACATTTCATTTAGGTCATCCTCCCATCTTCTTTTTGATCTTGCTTTTCCTCTCCTCATTAAATTCGATTTCCAAGTTGTCTTCTTAGCCCATCGTTCTTCTTGTCACATTATGTGACCTGCCCAGTACCATTTTAGTTATAGACACTTCCTTGCTACATCGGTAATTCCTAACCTTCTTCTAATTTCGTTATTACTTATCCAATCTTCTAATTTTATTCCTAGTATTTTCCGTGCCATTTTTTTGTTGGACTACTTGTAGTTTTTTAAGTGGTTTTTTGTTGCTGACCATGTTTGGGCTCCATATGTTAGTATAGGTAAGATGCAACTGGAGAATACTTTTCCTTTTAATTTAAAATTCTCTCCTTTCCAAACCTCTTTTACTTACTTACTTACTTAATCCTTAAGCCTTTCTACCCTTTCGAGTGTAAGGCTGGGTGTTGATTGTTACTGTCTTTTACATGCCTCTTTCCATCGTCTTCTATCCTGCGTCATTGTTCTTGTCTCCTCCCACTTAATATATCTCTCCTTTCTACTGCATTCTTTACCTCTTCATATCATGTTTTTACGGTCTACCCCTTCCTCTCTTTTTCTTTGTTCTCGCTTCGAATACCCGTCTTGTCATTCTTTCCTCTCCCATCCTCATTACGTGTCCAAACCATCTCATTTGTCCCTCTTTTATCTTGGATTCTATTGGCTTTATTTTCAGTTTCTCTCCATATACTGCTACTGCTACTTTTTTATATATTTGTACTTTTGTTTTAGTTGGTATTTCTTTATTTCCTAGGAATGTGTTCTTGATACTATTAAGAATCTTCCCGCTGCTCCTCTTCTTTCTTTTATTTCTTCGTCTCTTCTTTCGTCCTGTGAGAATACTGAGCCTAGATATTTAAATCTGCATGCTTGTTCTAACTTTTCCCCTTCCAACTCTATTTCGTGCTTTGTTTCTTCTCTGCGTATTACCATGATTTTTGTTTTACTACTGTTGATTTTCATGTTTATGTTTTCCAGCTGTCTTTGTACATGTTCTATATTTTTGTTTAATATTTTTTCATTCTTCGCTATGATTACCATATCATCTGCATAACAAATCTCTAAAACTCTTATATTCTCCAATTTCCATTTATCTTTTTTCCTTTTTACGGCTGTTCTTACTCTGTCCGTCCACCAATGTGTTCTTTTAATATTTCTGTTTGTTATTTTTGTGGTTCCACAACTTTCTTCAGCTGCTTCTAAAATTGCCTTTTTCAGTTTTCCCCACATTTCTTCTATTCCTCCTTCTTTTTCCATATACCTCAGCTTTTCCTCCATTGTTTTTTGGAACTGCTGCTTTATTTTTGGTATTTTTAGTCTGTAACTTTGTATCTTTCTTTTAATTATTTTCTTTTCTTATCCTGTCCTTGTACATTTCTTGTTCTTTATTGTCATTGTTACCATAAAGTGGTCGCTCCCTATTTCGGGTCTTCTTTTTTACTTTTACGTCTCCAACTCTGGGTCTAATCTGTCTGCTAAATATAAAGTAATCTATTATGGATTTCTCATTTCTGCTTTTCCTCTTTCTCGTTATTCTATGTATTTCTTTGTGCATAAAGTGCGAGTTTCCGATTACTAGTTCATTTTCGATACATAACTCCAGTATTCTTTCCCCGTTTGGCGTTCTCATTTTTTCTTCGTGTATTCCTAAGCACCATTTGAATCCATAGTTCTGATTTCCCACTCTCCCGTTCATATCTCCCATGATAATGACTGGGTTGTTGTAGTTGTCTATTTGTTGTTGCATTTCACTGAAAAACATACCCTTCTCTTCTTTTTTATCATCTCCATTTGGCCCATATGCTGTATTCTCCTTTTCCTTCCTCCTCTTTCATTTCTAATGTCAATATCCTTTCACTCACATATTTTTCCCTTTTCACGTATTTCATCTTCTCTTCTTTTATGATACACGCTACCCCTGCTTGTGCATGCTCTTCCTGATTGACCCCTGACCAGTACATCCAGTATCCGTTTGGTAGTTTCTGTAGTCGTTTACCTTTCTTTTTCGTTTCCGTTACCCCTACATAATCTATCTTTGTCTTTCTTATTTCCTGTGTTATTTCTTCTTCTTTATTTCTTAGGCTGTACCCATTCTAATTATGCTTTCTTCTTTTCCTTTATTCGTCGTCCTTTTCGTTGCCGAGTCCGTCTTTCTGTTTCCATCCTGGGTGGGTGTTCTCACTTTTTTGAGGTCTGGTCGTCCTTCCTAATCAGGCTTCCTCCCTCCTTTTCCGACCATTCGTATTTTGTGTTATTTACCTCTAACTTCTTATATCCCACTCTGGTCTTCTTTCCTTTCTCCCTCTCTCCTCTAGCTACCTCTCATTGCAGCTGCACTCATTGCTTTTCTTGTGTAAGGTCACTCTCTATATAATATATCTCCTGTTGCCCTAGTCTTCTTTTTTCCTTTAGTAACTTTACCACTATAATTTTTGCCTCCTTTCCCATCTCGTAAGCTTCCTCTATGTCTGTATGTAGCCCTATTTAATTTTTCAAAAATTCCTTTATTTCTTGTTTTATGTTCTCTTTTTTAAATTCCTTTTCCCTTATGATAATATTCTTTTTCCTTACTTTTCTTTCTTGGTATTCTACCTTTATCTTCATTTGTTCGATTTCCTTTTCTAATTCGCATTTTTCTTTCTGCCATTCCACCTCCTTCTTTATTGCCTCTTTTTTTAGTACTCTTATTTCTTCTCCATATTTTTTAAGCTGCTCATTAATGCTGCTTATGGCCTTGTTTGTATTGCTGGTATCTGCCTCAACTTCCTGTATTTGTTTGGATAGCCCTTCCATTAGTTTTTCAAGCTTCTCCATGTCTACTTTGTTCTCTTCCGTCTGCTCTGCTGGTTCAGATTTCTTTAGGAGTGCTGATCTCAGTACTTTCTTGCTCGTTTGAAACACTTATTCTTCTTTTTCCTTTGTTCTTTCTTGTTGTTGATGTTCTCTCTTCTGACATTTATTTTCTTCTGTTTATTTTGTTTTTTCGCGTGTCTTTCGTTTATATGTTACGTCTTGTTTAACGTCTGCATGTGCCGCTTTTAATGACCAAAATTTTCTCCAGCCCATTGCTATCCTTCTTTGAATTTTTTTTCTTTGTTTTATCGGAGAAGGATATTATTTGTTCCATGTAGGTATACTACCTCTTCTACCGGGTGATTATAAATGCTCTTCCATCAAGTTGCCTCTGAAATATTTGTTGTATGAATAGTTGGTGGCACTATAGGTCTATGTCAAATTCGAGATTAGCAGGTTAGGTTTTGCGTCAGTTTTGAAACAAACATTTCAAAGGCAACTTGATGGAATTTATAATCACCAGGTACATAAGTACATGATTTGTTTTCTAATAATATTGGTTCTGGCGTTCAATTGGTCAATATTACTGTTTTCTGCCGATTGATCTTTAGGCCAATTTTTTGCTTGAGTTGTTTAGTTAGTTTATCATCATTTGTAGTTCTTTGACTGAGTTTGCCAGTAAAATGATGTCATCGGCGAATCTAAGATTTGTGAGTTTACTGCCGTTTATATTAATTCCCTTGTTTTGCCAATTCAATTCTTTGAAGCAGTTCTCTAATGTTGCAATGAAGAGATGGGGGTAAAGACGGACTCCCTGCCTCACACCTCATTGTATTTTAAACTTTGGTTCTTCTTTCTCTAGTTTTATGGTTGATTCTAATGTCTTGTAAACTGAATTTATTATCCTGATGTATTTGTGTTCTATTCTTTGATTAATCAGTGCTTCGATCATGGGGGTGTGTTCTAAAGAGTCGAATGCTTTTTCATAATCGATTAGAGCCATATATATTGGTATTTTAAATTCTCTGCATTTTCCATGACTTGATTAATTGTATGAATATGATCTGTTGTTGAATAGTTTTTTCGAAATCCTGCTTGTTTTTCCTCCACTTGTTTTCTAATTGTTTTTTGTATTGTTGAAATGAAGAGTCTGTATAAACTTGAAATAAGACTTATTGATCTATAGTTGCCTATTTCTTCAGCGTCTCCTTTCTTGTAGATTAATATAATGTTGAAGTTTGACCATTGTTTAGGAATTATTTCACTTTCTAATATTCTATTAAATAAAACATATAATCGGTTTATGACTTCTTCACCCCCCTTTATTAGTATTTCATTTACAATACCATCCTTTCCTAGAGTTTTTTCTCATATTAATTCGTTTATACTTCTTTGTATTTCAGATTTTTGTAATTCCGGAACTAGTTCCCTGTCCTTGTCAGTTATTTTCAGCTATTTCATCTCCTTTTTAATTATACTGGTTGTATATAAAGTGCCTTCAGAAATGATCAAACGCTTTTGAATGGTAATGGTTTGTAACCGCACGAACAATTTTTAACGACATAAATAGGAAATCTACCTAGAATCCGCGGCCCTAACTCCGCTACAGTGTACAGTAACAAAAGGTTGCTCCGGCTAGAACTCAGTCGGGAGGGTGGGTTCTTGCAATTAGGGCTGCGCTCCGGTAAGCAAGGTAAAAGATGTTAAAAATTGATGTGCCACCACATTCAGACTAGATCGGGAAAACAAAATCAGCAACACAGGTGAACGCACTCTGAACGTGAAAGTAAGTGCTCCACCTTTCTACTTCTGGCTTGGCATAGCTTGAGGCGGCGACCGCACAGCTGAATTGAACCTACCTTTCTTTACATTTGCTTACAATCCATCTGATTTCCTGTACATCAAAACAAACCACAAATGTGCATGCAAACGCCAATTAAAAACATAAATAATTAACAATAAACTCTATTGAAATAATAAAATATGTAAATGACTTTGCACATGAAAAGGTTTACTGATTACAGTTAAAAATAATAGGCCAAAGGGGTAAGTCAGGTTAAATTGCGACGTTTAAACTAGACACAGCGGTAAAATGACAATCAAACAATAAGGCTACATTCTGAACAGTAATATCTTTAAAAACCTCACAAAAGGACTACGTTACATGATCAAAATTAGCAACAATTACTTCAATAATGGTACGTTTACTTGAACTTAAAGCGCAAAACAATATGTAGACAATAAAACTTGACGGTATTAAGGAGCAATTTGCCAAGACAACACGTTGAAAATCACTTCACTATAAAGTTATCGGTGTTACACATACTAGGAACTAACAAATATCTGATAGGAAGTCAGATGTTCTGAATTACGTTGTTCTTGTCCAGCTGCAGATTGCATCCCAAGTCATTGCCACGAAATGCAAATAGGTACTACTGGGAAACCACATGAAGGAGCGATAAGCGAACGGAAGAGCGGCATTACATCTCCATTCGGGTACAAATGAAGCACCTTTACGATAAGCAGGTTCGGTATGATGACTCGGGGCTCCATTACACTGGCAAGTTTGGCACACGGTTGAGATATCCACTTAAGATGCTAGCTTCACAACACGGAAATCTCGGCTAAGCGTTACCACTACTACACACTGGCTCAACGACAGCAACAATGTAGTTTCACAACTTACAACTATTTCGACTTACATGGGCTTGGCTAATCGAAGCCGCCCCACGGACCAACGCACAACACCTCTGAATGATTTGAGGGCCGGGCGCTAAGTAAAAAGTTCGGGACGGATTTCTGCAGTCAAATGAATTGCACAGCCACTACTTAAGCTCGATCCTTATTCCACTCATAGTATTGCGAAAAATGTTCTAGCATGATGAAACTAAATTCATAAAGGGGACTCCCAAGATAAGAGCAGATTGGCATTGAGGGCAGAACAAAGCTTGCTTTATAAAACCAGTGTATGGAGAATTGAATTTCGACTAACATAAATAAACTGCAAACGTTAATACATGAGATGGCCGGAAAGAAGGTTCAATGGAGTGAAATTTTGAGCTAAAAATACGAAAAACACTAGATTAGGGAAATTGTTCTTACAGGTTATACAATGTATGAATAATATGTTGGTGGTACTGTAAGTCTATTTCAAATTCGAGGTTAACAGGTAAGGTTTTGCATCAGTCTGCGTCAAAACTGACGCAATCCTTACCTGTTAACCCGAACCTGAACCTAACCTGGTAACTTCGAATTTGACATAGACTTACAGTACCACCACCATTATTCATAGTATGTTATATAACCATGACCATTCAAAAACGTTCGATCATTTCTGAAGGCACTGTAGTTCCTTATAATATTCCGTAGCTATCTTCATTATTTCTCTTCTATCACTCTCTATTCACCTTCTTTGTTTTTTAATTTTAGAATCCATTTTTTTCCTGTTGATAGTGCCTTGTTTAATTTTTTTGTCTCGTATCTTTGCATATTGCTTTTTTAGTTTGTTAATCTCGCACCATTCTGCGTATTCTATTCTATTTCTTGTTTCTTCCTCGTTTAGTTTTTCTTTTATTAATTCATTCTATTGTCTCTTCTGAAAAAACACGTTGTTTGTTTGGGGTTCCTTTTTTTTTTCTTTAAATTGTGTATCGTTTTTTGGAGGTTTTTTCTAATTTTTCGTATTCTTTTTGTATATCTTCTTTTTTCCTGATGTTTAATATCGGTTTATTAATTTTTAGTTCTTCTTTAACCTCATTATCACCGATTTCTTTCCAAGATATTTGTTTATTAATTATACATTTTCGTTTTTCTTGTTTATTAAGGTTTATTGTTAATCTTACCATTCTGTGGTCGCTGGTAAATTTTTATTTATTTATTGCTTCTATGTTTTGTACATTTCTCATGTTATTCAGTAGTATATCCTTTATCTAATAGACGTGTCTGTCCGGGACGCTGTTTTGTCTGTCTGGGACGCAGTTTTGTCTGTCTGGGACGCCGTTTTGTCTGTCTGGGACGCTGTTTCAGCAGCCAAACCGTAAGAGATAGAGAAAAAAGTTATTAAAGTTATATGTTTGGAATGGTCATGTCAGGTCAGGAACCGAATTTCAGTCACGTGACACTTCCAGTTTTCGAGAAATCACAAAAAAGGCCGTTTTTCAAATAGAACGTGTATTACATAAAAACCGTTTCAGCAGCCAAACGGAGCTACGACCCTCTGCGCCTTAAAACGTCGATCAGTTAGGCAACCACTTTGACACCTTCCAGGTCTGGGTACAGTTTTTATTTAATACGCGTTCTATTTGAAAAACGGTCTTTTTTGTTTTTTTAAATGAGACATTTGTCTCACTGGACTGCTAGTAATCTATTTCGTTTTTGTAGAAGCCATTTGGTGAAATCCAGGTCCATCGTCTTCCAGATCTCTTTTTAAAATATATGTTTCCTATTACTAAATTTCTTGATAATGCATATTCCATCAGTTTTTCTCTTCTTTTGTTTCTATTTCCTAATCCAAGGGAACCTCTACCTTTTTCCTCTCCTGTGTTCATTTTAATTTTACCAATTTTCACGTTGAAATCTCCCATGAGTATAAGGTTATTTTTTGTGGTATTTTTTTCTATTCCTTGATCCAACTGGTTGTAGAAATCATTAATTTCCTCTTCTGTGGCACTTTCTGTTGGGGCGTATATTTGGAAAATTGTTATATCTTTATTATTTGTTTTAATTTTGAGGTAAGCTATTCTATCAGAGATTCCTTTGAATTCCATTACCGATTCCACTATATATTTTTTGATGTAGAAGCCTACTCCAGCTTGTCATTTCCCTTGTCCTACATAACATAATAAATTTCCATTATTCCTTACTTCTATTTTTTCTCCAGGTTTTCTTATTTCAGCCATTCCTATTATATCCCACTTTATGTTTTAAAGCTTCTTCCAGTTCTAGTACTCTGTCCTCTGATAGAAGTTCTTACATTGAAGGTGCATATGTATGTCTTTGATCGATTCCCATGGGGGTTTTGGTCACTTCCTCTCCTGTTGACCAAACTTCAGGGAAGTTTCTGTTTGTTAGTTTTTTTTTAAATTGTGGGTTTGAGTGAGTTTGATTGTGGTGGGTGTAACATGGATATTGACTATTAGATGGGATGTCGATTGTATTAGCTGTGGTAGTTTTTTGAAGGTTGATCAATCGGAAATGGTTTTAACAAAGTTTGAAAAAATCTTTCCGTTTTTCTTCTTTTCCTGCTGCATTTTCTTTGGTTTTCGTCTTTTCCCTTTTTTCTGTGTGTTGTTCCTTAATCTTCTTGTTTTCATGTTGAATTCGGTTCTCTGAAGTTGTAGGTTAATCCTGAATTGCTCTCTTCTGGTGGTTATTTTTTCTGTTTCTTCCTTAGGTTCTATAGTTAGTTGCTCTAGTGTGAATTTCTGGTTGCCTACTACTAATTTATTGTTTCTGGTAAATGCTTTAAATCATTTCTTTCTAGCTTCATTTAAATGTGGTTTTAATTTTTTCAGTTTCTAAACTTTTCTTGTCTAGGTCTTCGGCTATTCCTATTGATGACCATTGCAGTTTTTTCACATTTTTTAAATCTCCACTTTCTTTGTCCAAGTTGTTAGTCATAATTTAATAGGTTTAGTACTATCACATTTTTGATTGCCAATTCTATAAATGAAATCCATTTCATTTCTTGGTAATTGGATTTCCATATTTGAAGTTATTTTTATAAAGGCTTGAATTACATTTTCCACAGTTTTATTAGGTTCTTCTGGGACACCATATATTATGAGGATATTTTCACTCTCTAGCATTTCAATTTTTTCCTCTTCATTACTAATAATTGCTTTAAGATCCATATTCTCCTTTTCAAATTAATATCTAACTTATTTTCAATTCCGCTCATTTTTGTGTTTAATTGAGATAATTGCTTCATTATTATTTGAAGCATCTCTGGTGTTTCTTTAGTAGTCACTGTTGATTCAGCCATTTTTTAGATTTCGCGGTTTTTTCGAATTTTGAATCCCGCGAGTAATTTAAATGTTGTAATTTTGCTAGTATTGAAGGTTGTTTGCTTTTCAAGGTCTTGTGCTGCTGAGCCAAAGACGCCTTTATTATCTTATCCAATTTTGTTTGCTTTGTTTTGGCATTAATTCTTCAGTTGATAGAATTTAAATTTTTTAGATCATTTATTTGTTGGTAAATTGGTTCGTCCTATTTTTAATTCACTATTTATTTACATTTGGTTTATTTTTATTACATACTTTTGACCGCTGTGTTACCTATCTAAATTCACACACGACAACAAAAAATTATACAAGGATTTATTTATTTGGCCAACTGAAAACACGAGATTGTTTTAACATTTATATGCTTTATAACCATTGCGATTAGTTATATTGGGAATTGTAAAACAATTCAAATACCAAAATTATACCGATGCCTATATCGTTGGAAAAGTACTCACAGAATCTTGTTAAGTAATTACTGTTGAAAATTCATCGGTCCATCAGATACACTTGAAGACATGGAAGTTAAAAAAGTGAGTGGCCAGGAGGACTGAACCTCTTACCTTCAGTACCGCAACCTAGTTTCCTAACCATTCGACCCCGCTCATTTAGCTCAGTAGTGCCTGCAAAATTCTTTTTACCCCTTTTCAAGGAAATGGTAAGTAGCTTATTTGCATGGAACATTCTTTTTCCATTCCCTGACTTACCTCACTTCAAAAGAAATAGCCTTCTTAACAGCTGTTGTTAAAATATGCGAAAATATAAAAATAAAAGTCTTGTTAAAAGCCGGTACATATTTATTTCATTATTATGACATAGTATTGTGCTTTTAAAGGCTTTAGCCAATAATACTGGTAAAATTTTGAGAAATATTGCTAGTGACTAGAAACATTAATACTTATACATGAGTTACATATTAAAGCTACATCCGTGCTATCATCAAGTGTAAGCGATGAACAAAAACCGCAAAACTAGAGAGATACATCGAGTGCCTCCATTTCGTAGTCTTGCAAAATCCTACAAACAAATATATTAACTCACAGATTTTGTTGCTTTTAAGTAAATATTTACGAATCCTCGGCCATCTCATAGAAATCATTTTCAATATCTCTACTTCTCTTCATGTCACTCATTTGCAATCCTTCTGCAAACGTTAAAATCAATTACAATTTACATTAGCTTTTACTATTAAAACAATTACCCGAAAGTGGTGGAACAATAGCTGTGCTAAGATACTCCGTATTCAAATAAGGCGGTAAGACATTATCATCTTCTTCCTCTTCCTCAGGTTCCAATTGATGGGAGTCCACCATTTCTAGCCATTGGTTGTTATGAGTCCTAAATCGTTCTATACGAATGCGTTCTGCCCATTCAGGACTGTGCTCCATAATTATGTTCAGGCAGGTATTACAAAGTTTTCGTACAGCCTTATTATTGTCCAGGAGAAGGTCTACCAGATAGGCAGGAGCATCTACATACGAAATAAGAAAATTTCACGGGAATACAATGTGTTAGTTAGAATCTTAAATTACAAAAGTTTACGTGAGGCAAGGACTTTAAAAAAGATTTAATTTTGTTACAAGGGTCAAATCTGGTGTATTGTCTGTTGTACAAAACTTTTTGTAGTTATTGGTAGGTACCTCCAAAGATCACCTTCTAGAAAATGCTTGTCAGTCTATACAAGCTAACAAAAGATATAAACGTTAATAAAACTTCTTTACAATTATTTGTGAATCCTTTAGTGGTTTTTATGGTAAATTCCAGTAAACGCTAAGTTTCCCCGTTAATTTTTAATTTAATAATTATTTATTCGATGATAACGAGGACACATTGTACCATTGTAACTTTACAAAATGGGATGACCAGTATAATGTATAAGTAAATCTACAGCCTCACCTGTATTACTTATAATATAGTCTGCAGTTACATCATGTGAAAGTATTACAAAGAAGAAGTAAATTATTTGCAAAACCATTTCGTCATCCTCTTGGAACGTCTTCAAGAGATCAATGCACGATACCACCATGTCCGATTCGCACAATAAAGACGCGCAACCTTCATCAAATGCAGCTGTTCCTAAGAGTACGACGACCTGTAACAATTCAATTTACTGCTGGTTACATTCCGATGCAAAAATTCACCTGCAGCTGCAGGTCAGGCTCAACATTGTTAGCTGTTATGGCTCCTTTCAATTTTGACACTAAGTTGAAGTGCTTAAATATCTCGCACCAGTCTAAATCAGGCAAGTGTAGATTGGACAACACCCCAAGGCACTCTAGAACAAAATTCTCATTTTTCGACTCGGTAACTGCTTTTGCCAAATCCCCAACGAATTCCTAAAGAATTTCATGTTAATAAACGTTTTTCAACAAGCCGAACATAAACCTACGATAAAGCTAGTTCTAGTCGAACCATGTTCCGAGATATTGTGTATCAATTTCATGAGCAGAGCATCCTGGTATCGAAATGCTCTGGTCATGAGAGACTGTAATCGACTATTGTCAGCCATTTGCTGTGCATTGCTGGAATGGATGGCAAGATTGATACATAAAGCTACCATCACTTGATCAACTTGGTCTGCAGCACTAAGGAGCAGCATATCGGTGATCTGAAAAGTATCGTATAAATTATAAAAATTCAGTGACACCCTGAAAGGAGTTACCAGAGAAACACAGTCTGTATAAGCAAATTGGGCTATCACATCTTCGTCATAACTCAAATGATAGAGCAATTTAATGACAATGTCTTGATGTCTATCGTCCCCTGTAATAGTTAAATAGTTACAACACTTCATAAAATTAATCTTTTATCAGAGTTAAATTCATAAAATACATTCTTATAATATGCAAATAATAACTTACTTAATAAGCTCACAAACTTCGGCAAAAGCCCACTTTTAACCATTCTAACTCGCAAATTCTCATCAAATGACAAATTATATAACAACTTTAACGTCAAGTGCACCAAATCTGCATTAGTGGATTGCAATAATTTTGGTAACTTCTCCACAATATTCAATTCCGCCATGACATCCTTATTGGTCTGCATAATTGACAATTTCTTCATAAATGTAACAGCTAATGCTAATAAATCTACATTGTCACGTTCTAATGCTTTAACCAAATAAATAACAATATTTCTCTTTGACATTTTCTCTTCCACAGCTTGATCCTCGGCCATATTTAGCAATAAATAAAAAGCAACTCTGAGCAGCTGCTCTTGTTTCTTCATCAAAGTTCTATACCGCTTAGTTTTTTCCTCTTCAGTGAGCTGTTTTTTCTCATCTATGCTGTCAGTCGAATTAGTGAGATCATCATATATACTACCCTCCATTGAGGCTTTAAGATTTACATCGTTGAAGTTTCCCGATTTGGGACGTACCGGTTCTGGGATACGACTTTTGTGAATTTCAGTCATGCTTGTGCTAGTTGGACAAGTCTTCTTAAGTATGAAGAGTTCTGTTGTGGGTGTTTTTACTCCTTCAAGATCAATTTTCCATTCCTCGTATCTTCGCATTTCAAAATCAATTACGTCCATGCACAATGATCCAATCTAAAAGCAGCAACGTCGTAATAACATATCACTATCTCAACAAACCTACCTTATAATGAAGTACCACAGAATGAAAACAGCTGTGTGACGAGAAGCAAAAGAATGTAAAGATTAAGTTTGTGCTGAGTACAATGCTTCGTTTCCAGTCTTCACGTAAGACTCTTGCCAGTGCACTCAGTGCCGTTTCTGGATTTCGATGAATAAATTACAATTATTTAATAATTTGATTTCAATATAAAAACATTCGTAATTAACAGTAGTCTAATTAAAATAAGCATTACTATATTTAATTACTATTTTAGGCAAACTAGCGCAACCATAGAAAAATCTTCATTATACCGAGTGACCATAAATGGTTGTGATTTTTTTTCTTAGGTTGGCACCTAACCTGCTAACCTCGAATTTGACATAAACTTACAGTGCCACCAATATAAACAGTGCCAACCTAAGAAAAAATATCACAATCATTTATGGTCACCCGGTAGTATTAGTTAGCATTTATAAAGTGTCACTTTATGGAGTAGTCCATAAGGTAAAGCAAAATGGCTGCCTGTCAATGTCAATAGTTATTATCAAAATAAATATATATATATATATATATTGATAAAGTATACTAAGTCACTTCCGAAATAGGTATCGCACACACGCTGTGACTTCATATATAACACTGTCACTTCCGATTTCGGAAGTGACAACGTTTTGCTAAGATTTTTAAGCCATTCGATTGTAGATGT
>OW679198.1:62573015-62672855 GCA_940337035.1 Agriotes lineatus
TAGAGGACATGGGGAATGTTATTTTGATTAAAATTCCTGACAATAAGACTAGAAAAGTTCGATCGTTCACAATAATTGGAGACAATTACCTCAAAATGTATCGAAAATATGCAGCGTTAAGACCAAAAGACATGCCAGAAGTTAGATTCTTTTTAAATATCAAAGTGGAAAATGCTATAGAAGTGTAATGGGAATACATTGCAAATAAATGAGTCTTAAAAAAAATTGTATTAGCAGTGTTTCTAGAAAGGTTGCAACTTTCTTAAAATTAAGTAATTCAATGGAATACACAGGCCATTGTTTAAGACGTACTTCTGCTACAGTATTAATTGATGGAGGAGGTAATATTGAATCGCTAAAGCGACACGGGGGTTGGAAGTCAAGTAGTGTAGCAGAAGGATATATAGAGGAGTCACTGCGAAATAAAAATGAGAATGCAAGTAAAATATTGAATGAAGTGATAACACCTAGTGTCAGCAAGACAAATTTCATTGAACCATCAACATCCTATTTGATTACAGAAAATTTAACTTTGTCTGCACAGACTTCTGCAGTACAGCATGGTTTTAATTTTCAAAATGCAACATTGACAAATTGCACATTTAATATTAGTTTGACAAATAAAAATGACGTTTAAATTTTGTATGTTTCATTGTTGTTGTGTTCGTTTGTTTGTTTGGTGTGTTATTATTTTAACGTTTTCATAGCAACACTTTTCCCTCCATGGCGGGAAAAGGAAAAGTAAAACTGCCGCCGGCGGAGAAGTTGCATTTCTCCGCAGTTAGCTCAGTCAAGTTATGACCTAATTATTTGACGTTTGAAGAAAAATTTATTTTATTTAACCCTGTTTCAAAATGTAAAACCAAGGGCAATAAATTATTAGCCTTGGAGACCAGGTAAAACTCTCGATTTTGCGACTCATTATAGATAGGCATTAAAAAAATATCCAAACAAAAATAATAGTTTTAGCTATTCTGAGCTGAAAGTATTAGAATTTTTTATTATTTTATTTGGTTTTACAAATTGAATAAAAAAAGAACAAATAGTCTAAAAACTACAACGTACACTAAGGATTTAGCTATAGATAACACTTAATTTCTTAAATTCTGTAATTTTATCTTCAAATATTTACTACTTTTATAGTACCGTAAATATAGAAAATCCTGAAACATCAATCATAAAGATATATGGTATATATAGTTTTAAGATTAAAGAAACGGCAATGAAGAATGATCAATATGTTAGAAATACGGCATTCCGACCTATTATAATGTTTTTCTACAACCACCACTAAAAGTAGGCCCTTTTAGCGCTAGCTTTTTTCACTAAAAGTGACATGTTATAATTTAGCGTGTTTAAAATGATATCAGCTGTTTTTACCCCATGTGCTAAAACTGAAGTGAGGTTATAAAACTACAATTTCGAACTGGAAGTGAGGTTGTAAAGTTATTCTAGTTACTTCTTGCGTTCGAGGTAAAGTGTTTTTTAAATAATTAAAGCTTTATGTAATGAATACAGTCAGATGTGGAGTATTAATAATTACCTTCGATAACTGAGTTTCACAGTACTGGCTCCACAAACATTCATCTGAGCGTCAAGGCCATCTCTTTATTATGACATAAATTATAACTGTCATAAATGCAAACCTTTGTTAAATCGACATTTATGGATTAATAACAGAACATTTAAGGTCGCAGAAAAAATATTTGGTACAATAATAAAAATATTCACACTCAAGGCTTGTCGGAGATGGAATGAATGGGTTATATACAATTTCACTTCTTAAAGTGTTTTTATAGAATAATATTTACATGTTTTATAGCACTTATCACTTTAATAGGTACTATAGCCATTTTGTTGGAATGAGACTAAACAAAAAGCAATGTAAATGTTAATGTATGTATGTATTGCTGGTAACCTCATTTTACCTTGCAGTGTAGAGGCTGGTGCTTTATACGACTTAGCATCTAGCGGTGCAATGCTCAACCTGGTAGCCAACGAAATTGTAATTTCACGTTTATTAACCAGTAAAACCTTCACGTAATCTTTTCCATAACCATCAAGTCAAACAAAAACAACGTATTATGAATAATTGTTTAAAAATTCAAGAAAAGAATCTATATGTATGTATATTTGATGGTAGAGCTAACTGCAATAATCCTTTATCTAATAGACTTGTCTGTCCGTCCGTCCTGTCCGTCCGTCCGGGACGCTGTTTCAGCAGCCAAACCGTAAGAGATAGAGAAAAAAGTTATGAAAGTTATATGTTTGGGATGGTCATGTCAGCTCAGGAACCGAATTTCAGTCACGTGGCACTTCCGGTTTTCGAGAAATCACAAAAAGACCGTTTTTCAAATAGAACGCGTATTAAATAAAAATGTTTCAGTGGCCAAACGGAGCTGCGACCCTCTGCGCCTTAAAACGTCGATCGGGTTAGGCAACCACTTTGACACCTTCCAGGTCTGGGTACAGTTTTTATTTAATACGCGTTCTATTTGAAAAACGGTCTTTTTTGTCTTTTTTAAATGAGACATTTGTCTCACTGGGTTGCTAGTTATTGTTTTATTTTAGTTTTTATTTCAATCTAGGACAGGCAACATACAGGGTGAGTCCTAAGTCGGCTGTGTGGATTATGGATGTACATTGTATCTTGTAAGAAGTCAAAAGTTCCTGTAGGGTTTTTAGCTCAGATAGGTAGTTTCCGAAATAGAACGTGTTTAAATTATAAGAGATGTCAAAAATTACAAAATAAAAAAAATACGAATATCTTTCACTGAAACAACTTTTCCAATAAATAGTTACTGTCTGATATGTGTCGTGACACACGTGCTTCATCCAGTAGTAGTCCACCGATAATAACCAACAACACCTCAAATGAGGACACCAGTTCGGAGTGCCATACCGAATGTCACTCATATAGATCTAAGCGCGTTCTATTGTTTCAATTTAAACGTGATTTGAAAACTTTGACCGTATTTGTTTGGAAACTATGCTATGAGGCAAAAACCCTACAGGAGTACGACTGCTTTGAATCTGTTTCCGCAGACGCAGTCACCAGGATTTAATTTATTTCTATCTAAATCATAAGAGATATGAAAATTACTAATACACAAAAAATTACCAATGAATGTCTTGCTGGAAAAAGATTTTAAAACTGTTGGTATTAAATATCTGCCCTCTGATTTGTGTCGTGACACCCGAGTTTCATCCACTAATATATTACCGATAATAACCAATATCATTTCAGAAGTTGATTTGTAGGAGTTTGGAGTGTCAACCGAATATCATCAAAACAGAATCAAGCGTTCCATCATTAGAAGCAAAATTCAAAAGTTACGTGAAAACTTGAACACGATGTATTTTGCAAAGTACGATTGTGAGGCAAACACCCTACCGCAGTTTTCGACTTTTTTATTTTATAACGTACCTCCAGAAGCCATTCGGTTAACTTAAGACACACCCCCTGTATAAAAAATAGAGTTTCATAATAGCGTGCCTTTGTATAGTTTAAGCATTTATTGCTATTGGCAGATTTATAATAAAACTAATAATTTTAAGTTCATTTTTGTTCTTGCGTGTTAAGTGCCATTGAAATTTGCGATACATACTACAACAATATCAACTTTAATACCTTTACCAGCCAGTATGTTACCTTCGACAAGCAAAATTCAAATTCAAATCCCGTCACCATTTCATCATAACTGTCACGCCCAAAGAGCGTATAGTATAATAATGATGGAACGGTATTTGTTACTATAACAATTCATTTCTGCTGTGTGACATATGGTCCCATTTCCTATAAGAAATCTAAGTAATTTAGTATCAGTAACTAAATTATTCTTTTGTAGAAGGCTTGACTGATGCCTACAGTTTTAGTCTAGTAAATAATTTGAGCAGAGACAGCATTTGGCGGTACAATGCTCAACTTGTCCCGGATTCGGGATACAGAGTTGGAGCGCGCCTTTGGTGCTTGCGCAGCAACCATTGTGTGAGGTGTGTGTATGTGTTAGGTTGACCTTGTTACACTATCTGTGGTTCTGAGTATAGTACATAATTCAACTTTTTAAAGATTTATATAGAATAACATTCACATGTTTTATAATAATTAGAAATCTACTAAGTTTATTGTTGTTGGTACCTAATCAGGATAACTTTCAACGTTTCTCTTTTATAAGATATCGAAGTTCAATGGAAAAAATCATAAATAAATAAAATAAACAGTCAACATACGTAATTGTAATTTCGTCATTTGGTATAAACCTGTGAACTTTCCCATAACCTTCAGGTAAATTAAAAACAACTGTAACCGCAAATAAAAGTATATAAATTTGAGAAAAATGTTAATTTTAGATGGCAACCTAGAAACATAAAATGTTATTAAAACTGGTATAGTATTCCAACCAAAAACTAGAAAGCTGTTTAAAATCACGTACATCATGGAAAGTGTAAGTCATGTCTAAGTTAGTTTCATACAATCAATAAATATTTGTTTAATGTCAAGCAGCTCTCAAGTAATGACAGTTCATCTGTAAATTGTACATGTAACTGTGTTGTTACGGCATTGTAACATTTTGCATGATTTACGTAGATACTAGTTTTTACCTCGGTTTTTAAAACTATAGTATGAGCAAAAAGTAACTCCATCATAGATACCTTTCGCATTTTGGAGTCATGTGTATTATAAGACCAGAAAATTCTATTTAATTCTTGTTGATTCTTGTCAATGCCGTTATTGACGGTTAAATTAAAAAATGCAGTCTTGTAACAAAACTTATTAAATTTAATAAAGAGAAAATTAAAATTACCACGGAGAGTATTTAGAACAAAATTAATAAAATAAAATTAGCATAACGTTTGTGTTAATGGAGACATCACTTAAATTGCAGGTTAGGTGAACATAACCTCATTTCAGTCTGTAAACAAATTCAAAGTTGCCAAATGTTCAGCATTCTAAGGTACAGTTTATACACATTTACAAGAGGTGTTGAAAATGCCTTCCTTATCCTTGCAAGCATAGCCTCACACGGCGTTTCATATTTTCGAAGACACTTTGCAACAATTCTGGAGTTATTAAATTACATGCCTCGGTGATTTTTTTAGCTCAAAAATCGTATGTAAAACACCTGTAAATACTGATTTTTTTAGAAGTGGAAATAAAAAGTAATCCAAAAGGGTGAGATCACAAGATCTGGGTGGTCAAAGATCTTTTGAAATTAATCGGTCATCAAAGAACTGCTGTAGATATTCCAACGTGGTTCCAGCTACATGCGGTGTTGCGTTATCTTGTTGCAAGTATCCTTGTCGAATTTCATCGTCATGGAGCTGATTCACAAGTTCTTCAAGAATGTTATGTTGATATCTTTCGGCATTTATTGCATCTTCTAAGAATATTGGTCCGATAATTCTCCGGCGGGGGTGCGTTACCCAAACGCCTACTTTAGGGCAATGCAAAGAAGCTTCACAAAAGAAATGTAGATTATCAGCGCTCCATAAGTGCATTACTTGTGAATTGAATCAGAAAAAAGTTAAATCCAAAACATTATTATTTAAATGTTGCAAAAACCAGTTACAGTATAAAATTATGTTATTGTAATTTGGTGCTAAGCGCTCTTGATACATTTGTAGTTTGTATAGATGCATATTTAAATCTGTTTTTTTAGAATTGTACGGCAAGTACCATAACTCAAATTCACTTCTTGCACAAGCCTTCGGATTGATGTGGAGGCTTCGTTTTGCATTCGATTTTAGACTTCTGCAATTTGTTCCGCAGTTCCCACATGTGGTCTACCACTTCTTGGTCTGTCTGCTACACTACAAATTTCCCTGAAAGCAGCTACAGTACGTCGTACTTGATAAAAAAAGTCCGTTGCTAATATTTCAATGTTAGGGAATCTTCTTCTAAATTCATTTAAACAAGCATGTGCAGAATACTGCCAATTACCATTGTCCATTTCGAGAATATGCTTCTCTTATAAATATTTTATGTTCTGGTAACATTTTTAAAATAAATTATTCAGAAATTATTGACAAAAAATTATTGCATAATAACAAATGTCAAATGACAGCTTCTAATTTTCTGGTGTTATAATACACATGACTTCAAAATCCAAAAGTATCTTTGATGGAGTTACTTTTTGCTCATACTATATATATCGAGAGATCCAAAAAAACTGTTCCTCAGCGGGCTGTGGAAATTCAACGTATGAATAATATGTTGGTGACATGTACGTCAATGTCAAATTCGAGGTTATCAGGTTAGGTTTTCCGTCAGTTTTGACACAAAATGACGCAAATCCTAACCTGCTAACCTCGAATTTGACATTGACGTACAGTGTCACCAACATATTATTCATACGTTGAATTTCCACAGCCCACTGAGGAACAGTTTTTTTTTTTGGATCTCTCGATACATATTAGCATAGAAAATGTTGAAAAACGTATATATCTTCTAAAATTCCCAATGCATATGTCAAATTTGAAGGTTATTATCGAATTGTCACTGAATGACAATCAGTCATTTTATGAATTAAATTACGAAGTAACTCACTGTTCTCAATGCTGCCTGATTTTAAATAACTTTCCAATTTCTGGTTGGAATACTGTACAGGTTATTGTTTAGGTACGTACTATTGCGGAAAAAATATTTCGCAAGGTTGGTTTGCCTTGTGTATGTATGGTTTTATCAAGTGGACTAAAGTCACTGAATTGTCAGTTGTACAACTGACATTCTGCCATTAAAGCTGAAAATGCCGAATCACGTTCTAAGCAAGATCGAAAAAAGCTTTGTTATAGAAGAGGGATGGTCACTGCAATGTGTGGTCGATGAAGTTGGTCGCGGAAGAAGCACCATTTCTTAATATAACCTGAAAAAGCGAATAATACGACAAAACCCCAAAATGTGAAAAATGACAAGTAGTCAGATACACGCTAAGCCACTGTGGATAAAACCAAGTAACTAGATTAAGTATCGTGCGAAATATTTTTTCCGTAATAGTACGTCGCCACCCAATAACTGTATTTTTTTAAAATTTATTATTACAATCTTGGAGAGACGATAATGTTGCCGTGATATTGACATATACATATACGTTTTAACATAGAAGCATACCTATTTCAGTATAAATTAAAAATGATATAACCAAAATACGTTCTATTAACCTAATAATAGTATATTATTCAGTGAGTGAGGAAGTTGGACATTATTCGCGAGGTTAGAATTTTGGGCCACGAGTGGAAGACGAGTGGCGTTATTTATCCGAGTGAATAATGGCCATTCTCATGAGTTAAATACCATACCCTTTCTACTCCTATTAAATAATTTATTACTACTGATTGTTTTACTGACAGTACAGTTTGGCATTTGAATTTATCAGAGCATCTTGATTTATGTTTCAGCTTCATGATTTACTGAAGAATAATCAAAAACTTGGTATATGATTGGCTGCCAACAGTTGAATAACGAAAAATTATTCCATTGCTTGAATAACTGATAACTTTCTAAAATAAGAGCGCATCGATATTCTGCATATAATTTTTATATGAGTCGAAATAATATTGATGTGTTTACTTTTATCCCACTTCTTACATTTCACTGTATTATTTTTAAATTGGTTAATAGTAACACTCCTCACTATTTGTGAAGAAATTACACAAAGTAAAGAGCTTTTGAACCACATGTAGGCCAGGCCTAAACGTTGTTAATATTGAAATATCAAAATATTTGTTATTTCTGGCCCATAAACAATAGCATTTTTGTCTACTGGTCTAGTAGCAACCACCTACCAGCTTAGCAACGAGTCCGGTATGTACCTTTTAAGGTATGTCGTGTTGGAATTTTAAAACGACCTGTTACACACTGTTTAGATAAAGAATGCGTCTAAATTTACTAATATTTATTACTGTAAAAATTAAACGCACAATTATTATCAGAATGAGTACGATTATGTTTTAATCCGTTTAGATATTTAATTAATTATTCCAAATTATTTGCTTTCAGTGGTTCCTGTTCTTAGTTAATATAGAAAAACAAATTATATATACACGGTCGCTACCGGCCTAATGTCGTAAATAGTTATTATTTTCAAAGGTCATAAAAATGAGAACTTCTGTGACTTGACAGACGAGGTAAATGCGTTACTTTATGCGCATATATAAAAGTGGTCACTTTTACGCCTGCGAAGTAAAAGTACTTCAAAACTTGATTAGCTTTCGAATATTTTTGACATCGGCATTCTTGATTGTCGGGAACTGAATTTTTGAAATATATATTTATTTATATTAGTTCGGGCGTTTGAAAATAAAATAGCATATGCTATTCGGAGTAAAAGTGACCGTGTGTGCCTCGTCTGGACGTGTCTGACTCGCTTACGCTTGTCAGTCAAACGCGTCCGGTCTCGCCACACAAAATGTCACTTTTACTCCTAATAACATAATCTAGTATTACTAATGAATCAGCCGAGCTACGCTTCGGTTCACTGATTTAAGAGAGATTCATTAATATAAATTAAAAAAAGGATGCATCGGCCGGGAATCGAACCCGGGCCGCCCGAGTGGCAGGCGAGCATTCTACTACTGACCCACGATGCTTCGTTGAATAAGGCGCTGCTATAATGGCATATTAACATTAAGGGTTTAATTAACACTCGACTTTTTCGTACTTTTTTAAAAATAAAAACCGGCTTACGATCTAAGTCTAAAAATTAGCAAAATTTTGACCTATCATAAAATTTAATCGGTTCAGTATTTTCGGAGGAGATAGCGAACAAACATACAAAGAGACCACGATTTTATGGTATAGATTAAGAAACTATCAATATTTAAAATCTGTTTTGAAGCTTTAATTGAACCAATTTTAGATAGGGATTGGCACAATGCATTTAAAATATTACAATAAGCTACATGATGAAGTGCATTCAACCCCTTTTCCTATTTTATTACACCTATTATATTCAAATTGCAATTTCTTATGTCTCGATTCTACCCCAATTTGTTCCAGTGTGGAAAATGTTTATTTCTACTGTTTTGCAATTCTCTAATTTGAGAATAAACACTTTACTAATTTTAAAATGGTTTCAGAATATTCTTCAAATTCCAACTGTTTGACTTTTAGGGCTTATAATTGGTACGGTTTTCGCGGTTATTTGAATTATTAATATTCCCATAATATTTTTGGGCGTTTATTTACAAAGACGACATGGATCAAGAGGAAATGTAATTTTAATATTTGAAATTTACAGATTACACCAATAACGTGAAAAGTGAGACAAAAACAACGGATATATTAAAGAAGTCGTCCAATGAAAACTGAAGGTAAGAACAATAAAATAGGGTTTATCAGAACATAGCAGCTTCCTTTTACAGGCGATTGTTACATTTTATATAGGATGCGATAGCAATTCTAGGAAAATGATAGTGAATAACTGTTTATGAGAAATCAGTAAGTGCAGTTTCATAATATAAAACAAAAACGAATTTACAGGCGTAATGCTGGAGGGGTAAACGAACACTGAGTCATGTACGAAGGCATTGAACCTTTGTATTTTATCAACCCATTAGTGATTGCCCACATTTACTATTTCCAATTGATATAGAGCTTGTTCCTGTGTCCACTTTTCCATATTGAATAAATAATTATATATAGGCCTGCCACAAGTAAATATCTCAAGCTACGGAAGTTTTTTAAACATTTAAATGGGCCACTGATGTAAACCAAAACAGATACGCCCGGAAAACAGAATATTTTGTGCCAAACACCGTTTACTAATGACTATCATTATTAAGCCGTAAACAAGAAAGGGTTGAACCCCAACTTCCGTGTTATTTATTTGTGACAGCAAAGGGCAGTGACTAGTTGATGGCGCCTGACAAATACAGACAACTTGGATTAATTTAATGTTTGGAAAGTTATTTGAAGTGACATCGTTAATCAAATTGATTGTTTAAAGTTAACTTTACTTAAATTGTAATTGTGTGCTTAACCGTGTTTACATGAGCAAAATATAAATATGGGATTTATTTGAGTAGCTTTTCTACTACCTCACAGATGAAATATATAGAACCCCATTGCCATTCAATAGCTTAAAATCAACAGTGATAGTTTTATAGCAACTAAAAGAGATTGCAAAACAAATAATAAAAAAAAAATCAGTAATAATAGGACGAGAGGTCAAAATATTGCCAATAATTTTTGCGATTCAGATACAAGTTTCTGCGGCGACAAAAATAACGACGAGTGCTTGCGAGTCGTTATTTTCTAAAGCAACAGAAACGAGACAATCTGAAGAGCAAAAATTGTCTGCAATATTTCGACCTCGAGTCCTATTCGTCTTGACAATTTAACTTTTCATTAAAAAATAGTTACAGAAAAAATTGTCGCTGAAATAAAGCTCCTCGAATTATTGTCACTTATAATTACACGAGAGCTTTTTTTTGTCGAAGTAAACTTGACATTTTAATGAAAATTTCTTGCTTGGCAATTTAACGAAAGAAACTGACTCCGAAAAAATTACGAGTCCGAAGGACGAGTAATTTTTTCTGTCAGTTTTTGAGTTGAATTGCCCAAAAGCAAGGAAACTCGAATTATAAATGTTAAGTTTACTTATAAAAAAAAAGCTTGAGTGTAATTCGGTACGACAATTTAATGAATACATATTTAATTTACATATTAGGTAATTTAGAAGTCACTAAATTAACAAACAAGGCAAAAATTATTTTAGAATTAGACCGTTTTAAAAGTTAGGTTCCGTTTTGTCGCTGGAAAAGTTAGGACTAACTTTTGTCGCTGTCATAGTGACAAAAAAACCGCGGCTTATGTGATTTTTAGTGTATGCATTAAATTGTCACTAAAATAATGGTTCGATTGGTAGTTTATTTTTAAATTGAAGAATGCCATTGGTTGACAATGACACCAGTTAAATTGTCTAGAAAATAATTTATTCGACGTCGCGCTACCAAAAATACTATCAAGCACGACTGACTATAATTAAAGTATTAAAAAATGAGACGAATTTACTGAAAGTTAGTCATGAAACTGTATATCTGAAATTATTTCAAGTACTATTATCCAAAGAACAACACGTTGACTTTGTTTGGGAATATGCATCGATTATTTCATTTTTATTACAATTTAGTTAATGTTTTTTTTGAAAAATTGCATATATGCACACCCGTTTTAGGAATCCCCAAAACAACTAAACGTCTACAATCTAGGAAATGTATAAACCAGGCTGCATAATCTCAATCAAACATATCTATAAAAACAAGAATTTTCAAAAATCTAAAAAATAGTTTGCACTCACCCATGGTGTGTTGAGCATAGCTCAGGTGTAAACGAAACGTGGAAGTTGCCCAAGTTACATACATACATCTACACTACACAACAAATACTAACGGTGCACGCGACCCTCGTAGGCGAGTATTGCGGGAAAAACAGCTTGGATACGTTCAGGTAGCTTTCCACAGGTGAGTTTCCGATAAGGCGAAAGCTTCGCCTAAAACTTATTTCCCGCATGAACATTTTAGAGGTGCAGTATGTAGTTGGTAAATTTTTAATCAACCTCGCAGACGTCAAGCAAACATTGGGAGGAAAGCAGGTAGGTGGGCAACGTCATGTTATACGAAATTTTAGGTTAACATAAGTTAAAATGTTTGCTCATTAAATATTTCTAGGGTTTTTTGCTATACAGAGTTAGAAGTACCATTTTAAATTCAAAAACGTTGTTAAACATTATACATGCTGTTAACGTGTCAAACGTACAGGGCAGAACTCGGAAATATACAATAATTTCCACCACATTCCATTAGCTTGTATAATTTTGTTTATCATAACCGTAGTTTTCTTTACGTTTAATAAGATAGTCCGTATTCTTCACTTGTTTCTAGTGGTGTAGCTATTGATATGCGAAGGTGCGCAAAGCGCTGGAACCTATATAGGAACTCGAGGGCCCGGTGCTCACAGGGCCCCTTTAGACCACCTTAGAAAATTTTATGCGTAATATATTCTATTGGACATCAGCGTTTATCAAGTCTTGCTCTGTTAGGAATAAAACCGAAAGTCGCATCGAAAATTAACATTAAGAAACTATTCATTTTGCAGTAGCAAATGCGCGCAAAGTGATTTTTTAGTAATGTTTGGCTACATTTTCATAATTATGCTGTATTTGTTTTTACTTTTTCATTACCTATAACCTGTTACAATGATAAGACTGTTTTTTGTTATTTGTTTGTTCGTTTGTTATGGACAAGGTCTAGGCATGCGGAGTGCCAGGTACCTTAGACACCGACTGCTATGGTCATATGGTCAAAGTCCTATTTGGAGTTTTGCCGAGACTAAGGGATGGCAACCCTAGCAAGGGATGTTTTATTTGTAGTGATAAGAATATGGATATAGTCCAGAGAAATTAGACATTGCTCTTCGGAAAAATTCCCGGAAAGCTGGATTTTGGTATGAGCCTTGATATTGTGGTTCTAAACAAAATGTCAAAAGTCCTCATCGATCCGAGTGCCGCTAAAAATTTTAAGGGGGGGCAAAGGTCACCAAAAACGGTATTTCGTGAATATCTCGTTAACGGTCTCTTTTACAGAAAAAATATTAATTGTCAAATTTGTAGCTTATGAAATTTCTAACAATAAATATATCATGACTTTTATTCGTAAAAGTAACCGTTTTGGAGATAATTCGATTTACAGAGTTGAAACGTGCACTCTTTTCTACACCACCTTCGAGGTAGAGTACAAGGTGCGTTTTTTTATGTAGTGCCCCACTAGGCATATTCCACGTTTATTTTTGTTTGAAAAATGTTTATTTCAAAAAAAAATTATTATGAACTTGTTCATTAGTCAATTTTGGATTCAAAACAGGAGTTATTAATCAGACTTCAGACTCTATTTCAATCAGTATGCTTTCCTCTTCATCTTCTTCTTCTTCTTCTTGTTCTTCTGCTGTCTTCTTCATTTCCATAGATTCAGTCAGGAAACGTGATGTATCTACATCTTCAGTAGAGTCGCAAGTATCGACGTCATTTATATCGGGTGTTACATTTAAGCAAGACTGACGAGATAAGGTATTTTTTTTTCGGATTTTGTTCACAACGTTGTTTATAGTGTAGTCATAGTGACGCTCTCCAAAGTACCCTACATTTATCAGTCTACCCAATCCTCTACCTTAAAATAATTCCAAGTTTCTTAAAATAAATAATTTGTTATAAACGTTTGAAGAAAAAATACTATATGTTATTCGGAACAAAAGTATCTTTATGTGGCTCGGCTATAATTAGCTGCCACGCCAAATAAAGTATAATTTTTGCTCCTAATAACATAATATACTATTATGCTCCTACACGAATAGCAAGCTGATGTCCCTTGAGGTTTTATGACAACGGAGGGGAACTTTTCGGAGCACATTCCTTCTCTATCTAGACTACAGTGTACTATATATGTGTTTCTTTCTATTTTTATGGGCTCTGAAACAAGGAAATTCTGGAATATTTTTGACATTTTGTTTAGAACCACAATAGCAAGGTTCATACCAAAATCCAGCTTTCCGGGAATTTTTCCGAAGTTTTGCTTTTATTTTGTCTAATTTCCCTGGACTAATATATTAGCTTTTGAGACCAGGCCACCACATAGGTGGCCTTGATCTAAAATAATGTTTGCATTTTTAAATTCTGTTGTTAATAAAAAAGTTACAGAAGTTACATGGGAAACCTGCGCTGCCAAACAGAATCTGATTGTTAGCCAGACGCTTCATGCACTCGGCTAATATAAATTCCGCTGCCTGGTCTACTTGTTTATATCTTAGCGTTATCAAGGACATAGTGACAACAGGAACAATGGCGGACGAGCTGCACCCAATCTTTAACGATGAAAAGGTGACAGACGCAGATATGCAGACAGGGTGGCTACAAGCGTTTATGTATAAGGATTTTTTTTTGCACTTTCGGGACTAAAGTTGGCACTTTAGTCACTTATTTCAGGAACCAAAGTAGCTCATTTCATCCCTAAGGACTTAAGTAATTACTTTAATCCCTAAAACCTAAAGTAATAATGTTACCGTATCTAGGGTAAATTTATGTACACAGCATTCCTAAAAATTTGTTTTTAAAATTAATTAGCTGGCAGTACTGAGGTGCATTGTCAGTCTATATCAAATTCGAAGTTAGAAGGTTAGGTTTTGTTTGTCATTTGACACACACTGACGCAAAACTTAACCTGCAAATCTCGAATTTGACATAGACTGACAATACACTGCCAACTGATTCAGGCTATCCAGGGCCTGCTGCAATTCAGTTTTTAAAAAATCACTGTGTACACAACATTCTTAATAAAATTCGTATTTAAAATTAAAATTTTCAAATGTTTGATGCTAATGTTCCCAAAAGTGCAAAAAATAGCGTATATCACACGGAACTAAAGTGCCTAAATCCCTTGAGTGATTATTTCCCTAGGGGCCCTCAAGAAATAATATTCACTCGCGGTATTTAATGATGTACTTTAGTCCCTCATGACATAATATACTATTAATCTATAAAGTCTGTGACTATGTTATGAATTTTGTCTCGTTTGTCGTTTTACACACAAAAAATATATCTTTTTTATTTCGACTTGTTGGATCTATTTCCAATAAAAAATCGTTGGGGGCTTGAAGTTGGGGGAAGAGCTTAAAAAGTTACTAGTTATTTCTGAGGGTGGCCATAACGAAGAGTTCGTGCTTGGGCCCAATGGAACATCACTCCGCTACTACTTGCTTCTATTACTTTATTCACTATTGTCTGTAAATCTTCTGTACTAGTTGCTCTATGTATTGTGTCATCAACATATCTTATGTTGTTGATAGGTATTTTAACTCCTGTTGTTTGGTCTACTAATGCATTTTCATCATTTCTTGTGAATACATATTGAAAAGTGTTGGTGATAACACACATCCCTGCCTAACCCCACTTCTTGTTTCGATTTGTTCTGTAGTGTTACCTTCTACTAGGTTGCATGCATGAATTGTAATAGAAGTCAAATTGTAAGATAAAAAACTATGACTTTTTTATGACTGCTTTATTGACATTGTTGCAATTTTAATGTCTAAATACCGAAAAGTTTACGAAAGGAGGAAAAAATTCAACTGGCAACGGTGCAAACCTTCACAAATCAGAATTGAAAACAACATAACCCAATTTTTTCATGTCTAGTTATTTCTCATGGGTTCAAACAAAAATGTCACCCTAACATAGCCTGCTCAGAGGAACTTCTTCCCTTCTTCTTCTTTAACAGCCCTTTGGCATCCACTCCTGGGTATAGGCTTCCCCTTTTCTTTTCCATTCCTCTCTGCCTATGGCCTTTCGATACCAGTTTCGACCTGCCACCTCGACCTGCCACCTCTCTAATGTCATCCACCCATCTCTTGGGGGGTCGTCCAGCGCTCCTCATGTGCAGTCGTGGTCTCTACTGTATAATATGTCTTGTCCATCGTGTGGTGTCTTGTCTGTAAATGTGCCCTACCCAAGACCATTTTGAGGTGGCGACACGTTTTATCACGTGTTCCACTTTCGTTCGTCGCCTAATTTCCTCATTTCGTATGCAATCCCGAAGGTTGACGCCCAGCATGAGCCTTTCTATTGCACGTAGTGTTGTGCGAAATTTGTTAGCAGCTTTATTTGTTAAAGTTGTTCTCTCTAATTCATATGTAAGAACTGGGAGTATACAAGCATTGAATGGTCTAACATCAAAGGCTCTACCACTCAGTCATTTTCACTGCATTTTTCCCACGGTGCTCAAGACGAATTCGTTGAAACCATGACGAATTAAGTTACTTCAGTTGAAAGTTATGTGGTTTGTTAACAAGTAGCGTTGCCAAATTCGTTTTTGTTCTTGGATTTTATAAAGGAACACAGGGTAAGCATTGATATGAAACATTCTCGGCAATGTAAAGAAAGATAACTTTTTTTTAGTTGCCGCATCAATTGCTAAGATTATTTGCCGCATCCCTGTAAGTCGTATTTACGCACTGCTTAGATAGAACTAAATAATCCGATCCGCTGGTGAAAGCTTATCAACTTCTTACTCTCAATCCCTTTCAAATCATCAACTGATTCCACCAGAGGTCTATATCTTCTACATCGTTGTAAAATGTGATCTACTGTTAATGGCTCCTGACAGGTATTACAAACTAGTTGGTTTTCCCTTGACAAAATATACTTTTAGTTAAACATGTATGTCCTGTTCTGACTCTTGTTAATACTACATGCTCTGCTCTTGATATATTCTTTGGATATGAAATACCATCGATAGTATCTATGAAGTTCTTCATGTAAGTGTTACAACTGTCCCACATTGTTTGAAATTGCAGGTGTATTTGGTGTTTAACATATAGCAAGATGTCTCTCGTACTGCATGATTTTTCCTTATTACAATTTATTCCATTAGCTGCCTCCCTTGCTGCTGCATCTGCTCTTTCGTTCCCATCAATACCCACGTGACTTGGCACACACAGGAAATATACTATTTTTCGTGAGCGTAATCTACGTTGTACATGCCTTGAAACAAATCTTTAGCTCTAGCTATTTGTTTCGCCATTTATTCTTTTCCGGGCCAGCCTGTATATTCCCACTTGAATTATTATTCGCTGTATTTCGAACGATATCAACTCTTGTCCGCGCAAAGGCGCTGGATTTGGTTTTTCCGAAATTCATTTGTTATCGCTTTGAGCCAGCGAACCGCGATTCCGTTATTTTGGGCCATTTGATTTTTGCATTCGTTTGAAGTAACTTGCTTCTACGAAGGCTCTCCTCACGTGCTACGGCACCAATTTATAATTAACTTCGCTTGTGAGCTGATAATTAAAATCAGGTATGTTTACGCTAATTGCTTGTTATTCATTTTGGTAATTTCTCGTTTTTTTATTAGCTCTTTCTTTGACGTTATTATTTGACGTAATTTTTCAACGCCACTCTTAGACGCCACTTTTGAACGCCGTTTTTGGGCGACTTCTTATTTGGGTTTCCTGATCGACGCCACGTCTGATGTCATAATTGACACCATAATTAATAGCTTGAGCCAGCAACTCCTGCTGGAATGTTATCCTGAACTTGCCAGATTCTAACCATAAGCGTCAATTCCATTATCAAATTCGGCCACGAGTTCGAGATTGCTGTCGGCTTACACTAAGCTAATCCTGGACAACGTTTTTTTATCACCACCCAGGTTAGTGTTTCAACTTTTGTTGATAACCACGTTCACCCATTTACTGGTTGAATCGATCTTAACGACGCTTCAGATTTATACTTTACAAATTTAAAATCCGCTAACATGTAATGTATTAATTGATTACAAATTTAATTTACGCTTTATAAATTGAAAACTTAATGTATTAATTGTTCTGATTTACAATTTGCAAATTTAAACTACGCTATACAAATCTAAAACGTAATGTATTAAAGATTCATGAACCGATGTTTTACAAATTTAAAACATAATGTATTAATTGTTCCCAAATTTATAATTCACAAATCTATAGTTTTGCTAATTGAATACATATTAAGAATTTTGTAAAAAGTGCTCTCACGCCATTTTATTATCATTACCGAGATAACGGTTAAAACTATGACAGTGGTAAGCTTATACCTTCATTGAATTGCAATCACATTCAACCCAAGCGCCTAAAAGAGGTTCGCTTATTTTTTTGTGCGTGCTGCATTTTCAGCATTAATATTATACCGTATTACTTCCAATATTTTAACTTTGCGATAAACAATTTACCGACGTAATACAGATGTTGCAACCAATTATGACCTGTTGATTAAATAAACTTAAATGTTTGGTACTATTTTATTTATTTCTCGAAATCTGTGATTTCTGGCGCCCTGTGTTTTTTACTATTATTAAAAGAGCTTGCAGCCGATCAGCTGATGATAGAAATCTGCGACCTAAGGCCATCGACTTTGAAGCTAGCTAGGCCATTGCGGTGAGTAAGTACATTTTTGAGCTACCGTGGTGTATAAATGATAAGGGGGTTGATCTGCGATTATACTGCCATAGATTATTATTAGTAATCGATCGCAGGTTGGCTTCTTTATTGTTTCAGCCTCTTATATTTCTGATTAAAGAGTCTCTTCTAAAGACATCTTGCATTGCTAGTAGCACAAACACCGAATCAGTACATATTACAAAGGCGGAATGTTCCACTTCAGTGCATAGTACCAGTGTTGAGTATATTGCATAAGCCTCACACGAGAAAATACTCACGTACGAAGGCAGAGAACGTTTTGGTATTGTATTGTTGTATACCACTGCATAACCTTTAAATGGGAATCCTGATACTCTTCTATTACTTGTCTGTAAAAGTTTCTGATTGTAGAGCGATTAATTTCTTTTTTACTCATTTGTAATAGATCATATCGAATTTCAGGTGTTTCTTCTAACCATGGTTGTATTGAATTTTCTTTTTCCACAACCGGGAGTAGAAGTCGGTTTATATAGCATCAAAATTGTGACAAAAGTAAAACATTTACTCCCTAGAGACTAAATAAGACACAAATTTCCCTAGGGAATTTTCATTATGATTATGACTGACACAACAATTATGTCAAATTCGAGGTTATCAGGTTAGGTTTTGCATCAGTTTTGACACAAACTGACGCAAAACCTCGAATTTGACATAATTGTGAGCTCTTGTCATAATGACTTACAGTGCCACCAACTTTAAAATTTACCATAGGCTACTAATTTTAAAATAATTGTAACTAAAATGTCATTAAATGACGTTAAAAAAACGGGTTTTCGTTTTAAATCTTGCTGCAACGTGAAAAAATAGTATATGCAACTCGGAGAGAATGCTATTTTGCTTCAGTGCAATTGTACCTCAGCAAAATAACGCATTTCTCTCCCTCATTACATAATCTACTATTAGTTATTGTTATCATTCTTTCTATCTTATTATAACGTGGGTGGCAAAAACCATTTACCATGTACCGTTCCTAAAATGGATACAGGTTTTGATGTGGTTGAGAGATTATTCACATTCTTCACTTAAAGATGGGAATTATTGATGAAACATTTAAATTGAACATTGAAAACTTAGAAATAAAAAGTGTTTGCAATGTTTTTGACACAAGTTTAACAAAAAAGTCGTGACATTAAAAGGCAATGCCATATTAATATGTTTAGTGATTTAGATCCTTTTGTTTATTCACGACATGAGATGAGATACTTACATATGGGTACATAGCATTTGATATTGTAAAAAACTGGCTGTTAATTCTGCAGTAAAATATAAGGCTTAGTCAAATGTCAAAGAAAAGTCCTAAAATACTACTTCCGATTTTTTCATTTTTCTAGTAACTTGGGCCACTTTTCACAACAGTCTCTATACCACGTTGCCTATATAGTTTTTTAGATTCACAATTGCCATTCCTTTTTTTGAACATTTTGAGCATACAGCTGCAGAATAGCTATTCTCGATTCTTATTGTTGAGTCTTAACTTTACCTCCGTGGTAAGCCGCATTTTTTTGAGTTGGTAATCCAGTGCAGATTTTATGTTTACAGTTTGATGAATTTCTGCCCACGTCTGATTAAATCAGGATTTCATAATATTTTGAAATAAAACCGAAATCTGACGCCCTTTTCTTCCGAGTAACCTCGCCCAATATTCGTTAATTTATCTGTCGCAAATCTTCGGATGTCGAAGAAGCCATCCGTTGCTACCTCTCATCTGTTGGGCTACAAAGCACATACGGTGAAAACCATATCAGCTGGTAGCAAGAATTCATTTCAGTCTTTCGACTCATGTGATCGACGAGTGAAGGTCAGGGATATTTTTATTCCACCTTTTGAGTACCCTTGCGTTTTCCACTGCAATTGGAACCGCATAGCTTTTCGAATCGCATTTGTTATAGAGGTTACTTACTTGAGAAAGCCATAGAAGATTTCACGATGAATTTGCAGAAGACGAGTTCACTCATTTTGAAAATTGCTTTCAGGACTAAAATATTAATGGTCGTTGATGCAATACTGGTAGGTTTGCGTGTAATATCCGCCATCATTTTTATATTTAAGTGGTGTAGAAACACAAGTGGCAAGAAATGAAGAAACATGCCCAAATACTTTGTATTAAATGCGAACAAGTTTTAATACTACTGCGTTCTGTTCAAAACTTGTAGATTTCAAAACCACCCTTTATTATTGCACTGTTCCCTTTACAGAAGTCTCCCCAAGTGAAGTTGTCAAAAATAAGCTTAAACTGAAAATTATAGGTTTTTCCTTATTCTATTTTGTTGTGTAATAAACAACTGCTAACTCCCTATAGTAGCCGCTAGGCGGATTGTGTAACACACAGTGACCATCGTTGTCGGTTCCAAGCTAAGATAACGGAGGAGGGTTGCACATGGAGCTAGCAACCCTACCCCGTAAGAAACCATTGTTACAAAACCTCATGGATTAGAAACCGGGAGGATTAAATATTGGCAACTAACAACCCCCCCCCCCCACCCCCCCCCCGCCCTGCAATACAAATTGAGGTTCAAAGTAAAACTAGAAACTCCTGGAGGAAGATCATTGAGGAGGCCAAAGCCCACAAGGGGCTAGGGTGCCAATATAATATTTGGTATTCTTTATAACTAACAGATTAAAAAGAAGAAGAGAGTCGTTTAAAAAAGTAACTTTTCCTATGGATAAAAGGGCTAAAAGAGGCTCCCCTAAAGTGAGTAAAATATTCTACTTAAAAACCAACGTATTATTAGACAAAATATGAGAAGATAAATCAAACAGCTGAATATAAAATGCAGGGTTTAAGTCATTTTATTCCTAATATACTCGTATAATAAAAAATAATATTTCCTCAGGGAAGAAACTTGATATATAGGTGTATATGTCACAGGCTAATTACAAATTCAGTCGTTTTATAAAACGCCTAGTCATTTAGAAAATGACTAGGTACATTGTAAAATGATGAATAAATTCACAATTTTTACAATTCGACTGAAAATTTTAGCCGTTTTATAAAACGAAGAATAGATCTCAATGTTACTGTGAAGTGTATCTGCGAGCGAGTAGTTTTACAATGCGCCTGGAATAAACTGGGCATATTTAGATGTATTATAACAGGACTGCTCTCGAGTCAGAGGAATTGTTAGTTCGGCCATTTTAAGCTGTAGTTTGGCCTACGACGAGTTAATAGCATCTTTAACCGCTTTTACTTCAGACCTACGTTTCAAGATGTTAGAAAAATCAGAAAGTGATGTGTTTGTTAATACAGAGTTATATAATAAAGAACTGCAAAAATTCTACGCTGGTAAATAAGCAGAAAAACATAACCTCAAAAGTCAAATAATATCATATTTTACAGAAGTAATTTAATATTTTTATTCCAGCTCACGAAAAAAGTACGATAAGAAACCATGGACTTCTGCTAGAGTAAAAGAAATCACCGAAATTTTATTAACCAGTAGGCAGGCGAAAGAAAAAGGCGACAAAAGGTCCAATGAGTAGCATTATTTTTCACGCATTTATGAAACTATGGAAATAAGTAGAGACAAAATCAGTAAGGATGACGAAATAACATTGATAGTGCCGTATGAGAAATTTTACGACAAAAATAGTAGAAACTCGTATAAGTAACAGACATGGAAGACGCGATAAAATGACAATGTTCCTCAACCCTAAATATTAAATTCCTGGACCGGCAGTAGAAATATTAATTTGTTAAATGTTGCACGTGTGCAGAAAAAAACAGCAACCGAAAATGGATAGTGGTGAAGCGTATTCTACCTAAAGGATGGAATCACAGGGAGCAAGTGGATCTCATGGATCTACAGTCAACTCCAGTTGGCGAATACAAATAGCTGATGAACCTGGACTACCCTACCAAGTTTTTTCCACTTGCGACAATATATATAGATCACGCTGAAGAAGTCTCATCAGAAGGTTAGGTTTCCGTCAGTTTTGACACAAACAATCATATAAATAAAGGAGAACGATCGAAATGTGTGTGACCGTCACGACAATTGCAGACGCGATGTCCCTCATTTGCGTTTGCATGAATTTCGCCGTCGCCTCGATTTCGCGAACGGGGCGGAGCCCCGAGGGCACCCCTGGAGAGGGGCGAAGCCCCGAGGGCCCCCGTGAAGAGGGGCGAAGCCCCGAGGGCCCCCTTGTAGAGTGGCGGAGCCCGGAGGGCCACCTTGAAGAGGAGCGAAGCCCCGGGGCCCCCTTGAAGAGGGGCGATGCCCCGCAGGCTCTCTTGGAGAAGGGGGAGCCCCGAGGGCCACCTTGAAGAGGGGCGAAGCCCCGGGCCCCCCTTGGAGAGGGGCGATGCCCCGAAGGCCCCCTTGGAGAGGGGCAGAGCCCCGCGGGCCGCCTTGGAGAAGGTCAGAGCCCCGAAGGCCCCCTGGAAGAGGGGCGGGGTCCCGTGAGCCCCCTTAGAGAAGAACGGAGCCCCGGGGCCCCCTGGGAGAAGGACAGAGCCCCGGAACTTTGATTAAATCGATGCGATTTTAGAAAAGGACTCTTACCAATTCGCGTTTCTTTTTGAAAATCATGAGCAAAGCTTTAAACTACTCAGTGGTGACACATAAAATGTGCTAAGCAGCGCATACGAAAATACATCAGGATAGACCGCGCAATAGCGCGCGCAGCCCCGTTTATTACGAATAAATTACAAGCGCAATTAGTATTGTTTCATTAACATCTATTATTTAACATTTACAAGCATTCTAAATCAATTTTAATGTAAATGAGGTTCGAAATGACCACAATGCACAGTTCAGTCCCAATTGGCAACATTGAACTTATTAGGTTTTCCGGATGATTCCTTATTTGATTGGCTACTTCCATTATTCTAGCGATTAATTGCTCTCTGGTATTTATTCTGACATAATACACTTGGGGCCTCATGTATCCCAGAGAAAGTAATCCAAAGGGATGAGAGCTGATGATCTCACTGGCCAAGAAACCGGCCCTCCTCGACCTATCCGTCGGTCTGGAAAATTTTCATTTAAAAACGTAGTAACCTATCTGAAAAAATATGGCAGTGCGCCATCTTGCTGGAGACACATTCCCTGCCTTACATCAAGCGGGATATCTTCTAGCAATAGTGGCAATGTTTTCTGTAAAAAATGTAAGTACTGCTCCTCTGTTAAGCGATAATTGAAATACGAATGGTCCGACTAAGTGGCTGCCTATGATACCGCATTAGACAGTTACCGAGAAACGGTTCTGGAAATGTGCCTCTTTGGTCGCATGAGGATTTTCCTCCATAGGTGACCACACGGAAACATGCTTCGTCAGTAAATAAAAAGTTGTTACAGAGTTCTTGGTTGCATAAAATCCACTGACAAAATTCCTCCCGAGAAAAGTTATCATTAGGTTGCAAAGCTTGGATGCGTTGGACGTGAAAAGGATATACAGACCAAAGTCGTGCATGATTCTCTATACTGTTATTTAGGGAGTTTCAAAGAGAGCAGAAACCCGTCGTAAACTAGTGGTGTGACTACCTTCTATTGTTTCTAGTATTTCATTCTCCAACGCATCGGTGCGTTGTCTTACACCCGTATGCATAGTCGTTGGCCAGCGACTCGCCGGAGTTTCGTTATGAATAGTATGTTGGCAGCACTGTACGTCTATGTCAAATTCGAGGTTATCAGGTTAGGTTTTCCGTCAGTTTTGACAGAAATTGACACAAAATGTAACCTGCTAACCTCGAATTTGACATAGACGTACAGTGCCGCAAACATACTATTCATAACGAAACTCCGGCGAGTCGCCGGCGAACGACTATGCATACGGGTGTTTGGCACACTACCCCATTCTCTAATACTTTGATACGATTAAATACTTGTTTACTTGGTAGCCTACGATTAAGGAATCTTCGGTGATATTCTGCAACTGCTGCCCGCACATTACCATCACAAAAGCATACATGAACAAAATGCCTGAGTATTTCTGATTAAAAAATGGAGCCATTACAACTAATTATTGTGAATTTTATAACCACTACCTGACATTTAATAAACGGACACTAAATAAAAACTAAGCAATCTAGATCAGCATAATGTTTGCATCAAAATTAAATATGATGAATGTTAGAAGTACTAACAATTGAACTTTTAATTTATTCGAAACGCGAAAACTGTTCACTTTAGAATATTCGTTCATTAGGACTTTTTGAATTAGAATGACCTCAAGAATATGTATAATCGCTATGGTCCTCCAGTTGCGGAACACCCTGTATAATCAAATCCACATATTTTTGCATGTAGATTCAGTAACTGAAATTTTGGTATATCGTTTAAAGAACCCATATACTGACAGGCAGAATATTATATGATTGCCGAGAATTGACGATAAATGGGATTGAACTGGAATAATACGAAAAAAAATTATATAAAATTGTAATACGAATTTAATAAATAATTTTTCACATATAATCTCATAAGAGCATTAATTCTTTCCGAAAAATTTTTTGAGTGCCCTCCAACAACGACGCGTCGTATTAATTTGACCGAGCGGGACGCGAGGGCAAATTAGGACGTTGTTGGAATGCACGAAAAATAATTTCCAAATATGAATTAATGCTCTAATGCAGATTCGGTAAGAAAATCGTAACGACACAAACCCTCACAGTTACGTGGGTCTACCTACAAAAAATTTCCAAAAAATTTTTGTTGTTGTCTTGGTTACGGCTTGTGAACTAATTTTTCTATTGGTCATTAATGAATGTCGTACAATTTTCACAGTAATTTAGAGTTGAAGTTTAAATAATCAACTGTACAATATAAGAATCGGGTAAAGAATGAGCAAAGAATGTAGTACAAAGTTGAAGTAAAGAATGAACTGGAAAATACAAGGATGAAGTAAAGAATGAGTAAAGCATGTTAATTGTTCCCACTTTCATGATATACATATACAGTGTGGTCCATTAAGTTTGTAACAAATGGGAAATTTTTTTATTAGTTGTACAATCGAAATTTAAATATTGCCAAAAGTTAGTGCATGTTCGATAACCATATCAGATGCCCTTAGAATGGCTTCAAGTCAAACAATATACAGGGCAGGACAAAAAATATGAAATTCGTTCAAGAACAAAGTTACCTTATTTCAAAAAATATAGCAAAATTTTATTAAGAAAAGTTGTTTAAAATTAAAAGTTATGCTCAAATACAAAGTCACGGCCTCCTATTCAAATTTTGATTCTTTTTTGGAAATTTTTGTATTACCCCCGTATGATACATGTTTTTATTATTTTTATTTTATATGTATTTAAAGTAGCCACAACCACATCCCTTTTAAATAACTTTTAGCAACTTGAAGCGTATTTGTAAAATTTACTTGGATTTATATTTTTTTAGGTAAGCGCCCATTTCATGTTTGTTGCAACGATATTTAACAGAACTTTAGAATTTCGCAAATATTCGTTTTAACAAGGCAAATGCTTTACTAATAATAATTTACATATGAAAAACTCTTAATAAAATCAGAATAATAAAAATATGTATCATACGGGGATAATACAAAATTTTACAAGAAAAAGAATCAAAATTCGAATAGGAGGCCGTGACTTTGTATTTGAGCATAACTTTTGATTCTAAACAACTTTTCTCAACAAAATTTTGCTATATTTTTTGAAATAAGGTTACTTTATTCTTGAACGAATTACATATTTTTTGTCCTGCCCTGTATATTGTTTGACTTGAAGCCATTCTAAGGGCATCTGATATGGTTATCGAACATGGACTAACTTTTTGCGGTATTTAAATTTCGGTTTTACAACTAATAAAAAAATGTCCCATTTGTTGCACACTTAATGGACCACACTGTATACAGGGCTCGCTTGTTTGTTATCACAAAGGCAAAATACGGCACGTGGCCAGTTCTAAATAAGTGATTTCGAAGAATTTTGCATTAAGCACAACAGCGGTAGCTTTGATGATATTTCGTGAACTATTGAAAGATAACAATTTAAGAAGAAGTAATAACCATTAATATATAGCGTTTCACAACGAATTCGGAACAAACAAGCTAGAAATACGTCATTGTAGGAATAGTTAGCGTTTCATAATTATATGTGTATAAAATATAAAAAGGTAAGTTAATTAAATACATGCGTAATAAAATACAGAAACAACAAAATACAGAGAGAACATCTAACAATGCCATGGTAGAGTTTGGTGTTTCCTAAAATACAAAATTTACGAAATGCGAGAATACAAAATTTATGGCATAGTCTATGATGACAAGTCCTCCTAAAATATTAGTAGTAACACTGAAACGGTTATATCTTTTAGATATGAACATAAGAACTTATAAAATCGAAATATGACGATGGGTTAGAGATGACAATATATAGAGTGTTACAAAACAGTTCCCACAATTGCTGATGACTAGAATTATAATTAAAAAGCACTCCTGCTGTGCTGACATTCGAGTTTCTTGATAATCCGTAAACAAGGAGAAGGAAAGAACATGGTAAAATTATTTGTCAGTTAACAAATTCATCTTTTTCATGCAATAACGTAAAGGCGCCAGTAGTTAGCAGGCCAGCAGTTATTGCCAGTGTCACATCTAATTTGTTTTATCAGTAAAAATGCTATAGGTGCCAACCTCCTGTACTACTTCAATCCTTGGATTGGTTGGCAGCTTTCCACTTATGTCGATCACAAGTAATTTGCTTTAAGGCTGTATACTTATCAGCATCTGCATGTTTGATGACTTGTTTCGTGAACACAAGACGGGGTCTTCCTACGGGTTTTTATCTAGCTCTATTTCGGTCTATTGTTTGCATTATATAAGTATTCTCTCTATACATGTATGTCTTCTTTGTCTTAATGTGTTTATTAGTTGTCTTAATGTGTTTATTAGTTGTCTTTCTTCTCCTATTCTTTCTAGAACTTCTCCGTTTGTAATTTTTTTGACCATTTAATTTTCAGCATTCTTCTTCATACCCGCATCTCGAAGGCTTCTAACAGACTTTCTTCTTATTTTCCTGTTGTATGTCTCCAATCCATAAAGTACTGTGCTCCAAATACAAGTCTTCGCTAATTTTTTCCTTGTAGATAAATTTAGGTTAGTGGATGTGAACAATAATAGTAATAAATGCGACTTCAGCTTGTCTAATTCTGTTTTTAATTTCTTCTCTGCTTCTGCCGTCTTCACCTATGATGCTACCTAGATATTGAAAAGATGCTACTTGTTTGAGAGTCTTTGTGAATTTTTACATTAAATTTTTCTGGTGTCCTCCAGAGTACATCATTACTTCCGTTTTCTTTTTATTAATTTCCATCTTGTATTTCTTTTTAAATATCTCATCTATATATTCTAATGATATTTGTAAATTTCATTCATCTGAGGCAACAACAGTTATGTCATCCGCGAAAAGTATAGTTTGTATTCTTTCACCGCCTACTGTGATATCTGAACAGATTTCTTTGCATTCATTTATAGCCTGCTCTATGTATATATTGAATAATGCAGGTGAGAGGTTGCACTCTTGTCTGACTCCTTTTAGAATTTTTGGTTCTCTTTGACAGTCGTCGATTTTTATTATAGCTTTCTGGTTTTCATACAATTCTGAATCCATATTGATCTTCACTCAAATTGCATTCTATTTTATTTTGAATTATGTTGTTTAATTTTTTTAGGATTTTAGAAACATACGTTAACAAGCTAAGAGTTCTATAGTCTTCGCAACTGTTTTTGTTTGTTTTTCATTGGCATCATGGCCTTTATGCTTTTCTTAAAATCCGGAAGTACTTGTCCTGTTTCATACATGTCCTTGATGAGTGCGTATAAAGTGTTTGTTAGTTTTTCGTTTAAAGTTTGCAGTAGTTCTCCCGCGATTTTGTCTACACCATAGGCTTTCCCTGTTTTCAGTTCTTTCAGGGCTTTTATAAATTTATGTTTTGTTATGGATGGACCTAGTTGATCTCTTTCTATGTCCTTTTCTGTTTCTATGTTAATTTCTCCATAGGGTGTGTTATAAAGTTTTTCTGTATAATGTTTGCAGTAGTCAGTTATTTCTTTGCGTTCAATGAAGTTTTTGCCTTCTTTTGATTTAATAAACCTATTTTTACATTTAAATTTTGTGAAGTTGTTTCTTATCAGTTGGTATGACTTTTCCATTTCTCCTCTCCTGAAGTTGTCATCAATCTCTTCCCCAAACTTGTCGATCCATTCTTCTTTTGCTTTTTTACTTTTCTATTGATTAAGTTTTTAAGTCTATTATATTCACTTTTATTTTTACCATTTTTAACTTTTCTTCTTTTTTCTATCAGGTTTATGATGTCGTTGTTTATCCACGATCGCTGTTGTTCATTCTGTCAGCAACCTATTGTCTTTTCTGCTGCGTTCGTAATAGCTGTCTTAATATATTTCCATTTCTAGTTGGTGGCCACTCCTTCAACTACTTCAAGTTTCTTTTCTACAGTGTTTTATAGTTCTTTCAACTTGGTCTCCTCTTTTAGCTTCTCTGTCGAACATTTTCTTACTTTTACTTTCTGTCTAAATGTTTGTTTCTGATTTATGTTATATATTATGCATACCATATTGTGATCTGTTCATATGTCTGCCCCGGGATATGTTTTACATTGTTTAATTTGTTTTTGTATTTTTCCTGTAATAATATAATCTATTTGCAATCTTGCGGTATCACCTGGTTGGACCCATGTGTACCTTCTTCGTTTAGGTTGTTGGAAAAGTGAATTTGCTATGAGTTCTTTTTCTTTACAGAAGTCGTTGGCCTCTTTTATTTCGGTTTCCTAGCCCGTAATTGCCTATCACTTCTTCTTCTTCTTCTTTTTCTTGATCCCCCACTACTGCATTCCAATCTCCTAAGACTATAAGATTTTCTCTTTATTCACATATTGTAGAAGTTCTTCTAACTGTGGATGCCAACAACTGTTTTAATATTTCAATACATTCAGTTGTTGTCGGGCATGCCAATGAATGATACGTCACTTGATGATTAGGCACTTTCATTTTTTATACGTCTTTTATTGGCTAGTATAGTTAAATTTCTGAACTTGCATTCATCTATTGTAGAAATGTTTGTCAATATGCCTAAGGACAAAAATAAAAGAAAATACGCTTAAGACGACATTCAAAAGGTTTTAGATGCACTTATCGAGGGAACGCCGAATGCAAAAGCTTCGGTAAGCTATAAGGTTCCAAGAAGTAGGTATGATACAGTTTCGACTGAGGGAAGAATTTACTAGAACTGCAAATGGTCCTTCACCTTATTTAACAAGAGATGAGGAGAAGACGTTAGTAAAGTGGATAACTGAATGCGTTCAAAAAGGTTTCCCTCGCCGTAAAAAATCTCTTAGCCACAGTAAGAGTTTTTGGGTAAAACAGGAAGAGAAAGTCCATTCAAAAATAATCTGCCAGGAAAAGGCTGGTATGCAAAATTTTTATCACGAAATAGTGAGCCTACATTAGAATTCCTGAAGCTGTTATAGCATCTAGTACAAATGTGTTCAAAGAAAATATATGAGGACGGTTCGAGAACATTCAAGTATATTTAATTTCTAAAAATTACTTTAAAATATTACTGGGTCCAGACAGAATTTTGAACGGCGATGAAACTGGTTTCAAATTGTTTCTTAAACAAAGAACTGTCTTGGCACCCAAGGGATGTAAAAACGTTTATGAGGTCGATTCTGGTCCAGCTAAGACCAGTCTTACCATAATGTTTACATTTTCGTCATGGGGTGTTGCAACCCCTCCACTAAAATGAATGACCTCAAAGATTCAGTCGTCTGTTACAAATGATTATGGAATAGGGCTGTCTGATAACAGTTGGATGAAAGCCAAAGTGTTCTACGAATATATATCAAATCTACTTTATCCATATTCGTTTAAAACAAAAACAGAATTTCCAATAATCCTCTTCGTCGATGGGAACAAGACCCACCTCACATATAATCTTAGTTGCTTGTGCACTTCTTTAGGAATTATTCTTGTTGCACTTTACCCTAATGTAACAAGAATATTACAACCTGCTGACGTATCAGCTTTTAGACCAATAGAGTGGTTGGCAAGATGCCTTGTTACAGTGGCGAAGAGAGCGTCCTCCCATATAAAAAAAAATATTGTGAATAATATAAAAATTCTATTAAAACTGTTACAAGTTTAGATTGCAATACATTTTTTGAAATATTAGAAAGCAATAAGCTTCAGAAAATTAAGAGTTAAAGATCCTCCAGTTGATGAAAATATTAAAGTCTTATGGAAAATACACCAAGCGTTTTCTACAGCTGAACGAGATTTAAGTGTAGTCAAAATAGAAAATGGATCGATAGAACTGGATAATGAAGACTTAGTTGAAGCATTAGAGTATCAGAACAAGAACGAAGAAGACTCTGCTGAAGAAATACTCGAATTGGCTTCAGAAAATATGTTAGCTGAAAATGGTGGAAGTGATTTACAATTTTTTGTTGGCGACACTAATAACAGTGTTGATCAGGAACTGAAGAGTGTCGAAAACAATGAAAGTAATTTTGAAATACAAGAAAACTTTAGCAGCACCAATCAAATATAAATCTTATGCAAATCATCCGTTGGCCTGCGACGCCAAAGAGAAAAGTGGGACAGTTACGCACTAAGGAGAAGTTGCCATATGTAATTACTTCCAGTGGTTGAAAGAAATTACAGGAAGAGAAAGAACAAGAGAAGTAACAAAAAGAAGCAAAGAAAGAAGAATGTTCCTCAAAACAAAAAACAAAAACTGTTAAAATTATTGAACCACCAAAAAATCTTAAGCCGAATAGTAAACCACCACTTATAATACCAAGAGTAGTCAAAGTTATGTCGAATATTTTTGCTGTGGTATCACGAATGTCCATTGCGCTTAGGTTCGATTAGGACGAGTGCGCTAGCCTAATCCTAATCCTAAGCGCAATGGACATGAGTAGTGTACCACCGCAAAAATATTCTACTTAACTTTGACTAAGCACGGCATGCGAGGGACTATTCAATGAATCAAATTAGTTTGCAGTAAATCTAGCAACAAACTACGCAATTTCTACAGTAACATAACACGCCTCGGTCTAAGCTCAGCGGTAGGTTCTACAATGGCGTCAGCGGAAGGAGGGGTGTAGGAGTTACCCTTGTCGATGCTGCTAATTGATTGGTGTAAACTTTTAATACTTTCATTTCTACGGATACTATGATACATACAAACAAAACTTAATATTATATATACAAAAAAAAACACGAAAAGAAATATATACACAAAGAGTCGTCTAGACTCGGGCGCTGGTGGCGCGGGAGGTGATGGGGCGGCCTTTCCTAGTTGCCGGAGGCGGGGAACGCGGCCTGGACGCAGTCCGGTCCTTCCGGGGAGCGGTCCGGGGCACGGCCTGTAGCGGGCGCTGAAAGGTTCTCCTGGGATGTTGGTGGCGCGAGTAGGCCTCTCGGGGACGGCTGCTGGAGCGGGGCGTTGTCGGGGCACAAGGTCGGGCTTCCGCTGGGGGAGTCTGGGGAAGGGTGGTCCGTCGCCAGCGGGGGCCGCGACGTGGGCTGCTGTCGGGGCAGGTGGCTGGATGGCCCTGATAACAAAGTCCGGAAGAGCGCTGGCTGGTTCTCGTCCTAAGTCCTGAATTGGCTGGATGGCCCTGATGACAAAGTCCGGAAGAGCGCTGGCTGGTTCTCGTCCTAAGTCCTGAAGTGGCTGGATGGCCCTGAAAAGAGCTACTTGTTGGTCTTGAAAGGCTGGATGCTGCTGGAACTCTCCGGGGTTGAGTGTGGAAGGCTGGATGCTGCTGGGACTCCCCGGGTTGAGTGATTTCTTCTGGCCTGGGTAACTCTATTTAAAGGAGCCCCGTCCTTTGTTTTGCGCTTCCTGGACGCTCATTGGTCCGAGGAGAAGGAATGACTGCTTATTTTCCTCGTATTTAATAATTCCGCGTTTTTTTTTCGCGGCGCGACATATTAGCGCCTTGATGAGTGTCGCAATGGCTGGCCGTTGAAATGCCGATTCTAATGATACCCCATTTGCTATGTTTCGTTTGGTTTTAATTAAAAATAGGATTTGTTTTCCTCGAGCTCTGCGTATAAAATTACTTAAGCATTATTGTTACTGAGTGTGTTAAAAAGTTCTTGTTTTTATTATTTGCGCGCTGATTTTTTTTCTGTTTTTTGATACCAAATACTCCTGCATTTGATTCTTTCTACCGCTAATTAAAATTTAATTTGTAATATTTGTACATTCGCCTGCTGTATTTGGCCTTTGTCCCGATTTAGCCGTTAGAAAATGCGTCTTTGTTCTGCCCCGGGCCCGGGCAAACTTCGCCCGCACGGCGAGCCGTGATGTTTTCGTCGGCTGAGGGAAAAAATCGTTTTAATCGGCTTGTATGCTTGTTAGCGACTTGAGGGTAATTTGATTAGGTAGCGGCTAATTTTTCCTATGCCTGTGTGGTTTCTATAGGGCGCACTATTGATTAAGAGTGCCGTTGTTAATTAAAATTAGATTTCAATTTGGCGTGAGTTTGGGCTGCTTTTAGAGGCTCCGTTCGTCGGCTTGCCCTGGTGTTTTATTGCGGGGTGATTTGCTGCACTTTAGAAACTGGCATGCTGTTTGCAATTTATTGTTTTATTTCTGCAGAGGTTTTTATTTGGAAATTTGTGTACTTTTAAACTGGCATGCCGTAATTTATTGTTTTATTTCTGCAGAAGTTTTTATTTGAAATTTGTGTAGGATGGTGGCATTTCGGTATACAGATGTTTTTGTTCTTTTGTTTCATCGTCGTCTAGTTGGCGACGCAGATTTCCTTTGTTGATTTGATCTGTTCACCGATTCATATTAAACAGAACACTAATATTTACTTTTTCTAATAAAAAACACATTTGTTTAAAATAAACAATAGTAATATCACAAGGGTCGAGTGCTGGTTGCAATAAAAACTGTCCCGAGGGCTTGCCCGAGGGCAGTTTTCTAAGGGCAACCAGCACGATGACTCTTGGCACGGGCAAAATTATATGTAAGTGTGTTGCCCGCGTTTATATTTTGGAGATTATTACGCGAAATCCGTATACGAATTATGATTTAAAATTAATCTAACAATGCCAAAAAACTCAAATTGCTTGTTTCTTGCATTTCTATCTCTTATTATGACACCATCCACGGAGTCGATAATCATCCCTAGGGCGCTTATCGCTTGGTAAGCAGCCCACGGGCGCTTATCAGGTAATCAGTTCGGGATTGGTTGATTTTCAAAAAATGCATGGTTTTCATTGGCTGATATCAGTCATAGGACAGTTGTGTGTATTAATCACTTGAATACGTTCTAGGAAGATATATCCACTGATATTTTTTGATTAGTCAAGAAACGTCAAAATTCTGGATTTTCATTGGTCACTTTTTGACAGATGACAGGGGAATTGAATAGTCAAATTTATCGTTTAAAATAATCTTCCTAAGAGAAACTTTTTTAGGAGAAGGCTAACGTAGCAAGCACTAGTGCATTATCAAATAAGGAAAAAACCATTCACTCTGGATTTCTCCTCAAAAAATGCATGAACGCTATTAAATCTGCTAAAACACCGAATAATCCTAAATCAAATAAACCGCTACAGGTGAGAAAAATATTTGAGGATGAAAGCGTAAGTATGATGAGCGTTATCATTATTTATTAAGGTAATCTGCACTATAGCATATTAGAAGGTTCAGGAATCACGAATTTCTCCACTAGTTAATAATGACGAAGCAAAACTCCATGCACTATGCTTCAGCTGTGCCAAACATATTACTAAAGATTTTAAAGGACTAAAATGTGCAGTGTATCAGAAACTATAATTACAACTGTATTTAAAAAGAAATCATATCGCCTAACAAGCAACGGTTTTCTTTGCAAAGCATGCAAGTCAAAAATTAATTGACTTTAGAAAGTAACAGTATAGTAACGGAAAAGAATAGATTCTATATTAATATACATATGTACCTTTAATGTATTTTATCGCATTTCATTTGGTAATGTACTACATTTTTACATTCAAAATCGTTTAGAAATGTTGTACTTTTCTGCATTAGCAACACTTTTCTGCATAGCAACGGCGATTCGTTTTACATTTGGCAGTACTGAAGTGTATTATTGATGGCGCTGTAAATCTATGTCAAATTTGAGGTTAGCAGGTTAGATTTTGCATCAGTCTGTTTCAAAACTGACCCAAAACCTAACCTGCTAATCTCGAATTTGACATAGACTTACAGTGTCACCAACAATACACTTCAGTACTGCCAAACGCATAACATTAACTGGAGCTGCTTATTGTGCCTTAGAGCATAGGAACAAGTTCTGCTCAGCTTGGTTATGTTTTGACATTTAGTGTCACTTTAGATAAAAATGTTAAATTTTACATTTCTCATGAAATGCCATAAAATAGTATACTGTATACGGAACACGTTAGAAAAGTGGTTTCACTGAACTCGTATGGCCGTTTAAGCACTTGCTAACGCTTGTACTCAAATTAGCCATACGTGTCCAGAAACGCATCACTTTTCTAAATTTGTTGCATAATATACTTGTTTGATTCACACAGATGCGTGCATCAAAACCTTTTTGATTATAATTAATCACGTAATTCAAGTCATAACTGTTTTATCTCATTCAAAGGTCGTGGTAAAGTCAAGTTTGCATCTTGCCGTATTTGTTTGCCTCTGTTAATGTTGGAAAGGAATTTGTAAGCTTCCCTTAATGGCTTTTAAGCGGATGGATACATTTTCTAATAGAACTTAAGCCGACTTAGCATATTTGGGAATCATGGGTTTATGGATTTCTTTCAATTGCCTCATTGAGAGAGCTTAGCATTAAGATTTTTAGAATAAGTATTTATTCCTACGTGCGACGCTCCGATTGGCTACGCAGGATCGCCTCAGCCAATAGTGTTTGAGCTTGCCCCTCCTTGAATTGGCGAGTTCGCCTCGTTGTAAATTCAGAGTTAGTTAGATTCAGAGCCTCGAGGAAGCAAGTTCAGCTATGCTTTGTGCTAGTTTGCGTTTCGGTCTAACTCCCTGGTAAAGTCGTTTCCAGGTTGTTTTGTGTTACGGTTACGCGCAATTCGCTATTTTCGCGTGGCCAATCCAAGCGTGTCACAACAGTTGAAGCTTTTGTAAAAAACCATCGGTCCATCAGTGACGTTTGTAATCGTTGTTACTCAATATACTCGTGTTTGTTAAGTCTTGTTTCACTCCAACAACTAACTGAACCCAAGTTAGGGTTATTAAGTGGCAGTTCCCGGCAATCCCATTGAACCGGAACTCGCAGTGGATTAATTGGGGGCCCCATTCGTGGAAGCCTCTTATCAAGTTAATCGTACAAAAAACATTGGTCCTTCGAGCCGGATGTGGAAGAAGCTAAAAAACGCGAGTGTACAAGTTTCCAGTAGCTGGTGGATGCAATTGCTCCAACATCGTTTCGTCGGAGAGCGTCAAGAAGCTTCGCCAACACCAGGAAATTCAACCATCGAGAGCTTACACCGAGTCCAGGTCCCACGTCAAGCGGCAGCGATCGGCAGCGGGTTGGTTTTCTGTTCGTCAAGAAGTTACTACGTTCTCAAATCAAAAGTAAGTCCTTTTCCATTACACCTTCGTTTAGTGCTGTTTTTTGCTTGTGTCAGTCATGGTGGAAACTCGTTCGACATCAGCGGTCATGTCGGAAACTCGCACTTTAACCACTCGTTGCAAATTCATAAAAGCCCAAGTAGATCGTTTCAAAACTCTATTTCATAGAATTTCTTCGTCCAGCCCCGTGAAGGCTCACGAGGTCGGCAACTTGTCAGAAGAGTTTAGTTGTTTCCAAAATTTGTTGGATGAGTATAAGAAGTCAATGGAGGGCCTAATGGAGGCCGACGCTGAAAACTTTGATGAACTTTTCAATGAATTTGACTCTTTTATGACTCATTTTAGCGAGATTAGTAGCGCAGTAAAGGAATTCTTATCAAAAAATAAGATCAGTTCGGGTATAAAACCGAATGTAGGTTAAAATTCTTCGCAAAGTGGCCCTTCAGGAGAGCTCGCTGGATTAAGATTACCACCCTTAGATTTGCCTTCCTTTTCGGGGAAATTCGAGAATTGGGTTCAATTTCATGACTCCTTTACGTCGCTTATTCATAACAACGTTAATTTGACCAACGTTCAGAAATTTTACTATTTGATTTCTTCCCTTAAGGCAGAAGCTGCTAGTTCAATCTCGTCGTTAAAAGTTACCAACGATAACTATACCATTGCTTGGGACATTCTAGTCAAGCGATTTGAAAATAAGAAACTGATCGTAAAATCAAACATAAATGCGTTATTCAGTTTAGAGAACGTAAAAAAGGATTCACATTCGTCTGTTCAAAGGCTGCTCGATAGTGTAGTTAGAATTTTGGAAATTTTAAAGGCGTACGGGGAACCCACAGTCGACACCATACTAATACATATCATAGTTTCGAAGCTCAGCTCAGCAATGCAGACTGACTGGGAATTATGCAAACATGCCGGACAATTTCCTACTTTGCGAGAGTTGTTAGATTTTTTAGAGAGCAAAAGTCACTTATTAGGTTCGCTGGAAGCTGCGAAAATAGGTTCGAGTTTGGGAAATCAGGGATCCGAGCAAAAAAGTCATGCACGCGCTCATGTAGCCAGAGAGCAAGGTAATCACTCTTGTGATTTTTGCAAAAATAGTAATCATTCGATTAGCGCTTGCGAATCATTCTCAAAATTGTCGGTAAACGCTCGTATCGAAGAGGCGCGTCGTTTGAAATTATGCAACAATTGTCTCAAGCCCGGACATTTCGTGGTAAAATGCACATCGTCGAGATGCCGCGTATGCAGAAAAAAGCACCATACTTTACTGTGTTTGCGTCCAAAGCGCGACGCGCACGAAAATACTTCGTCGCCGCGTCCTGGACCGCCAGGATCCAGCAGTGACGCACGGGAGGTCGGGGCCGTCTCCCCGAGCGAGGCACCCGTCGCATCCGTTTCAGCAGCTTGTAGCCGTCCTGCAATCGCGGCGCCAGCGCAAGTTTTATTGTCCACGGTTAGCGTATTCGTAGAAGGATCCTCCGGGTCATTTTCCCGGGCAAAAGCTCTTTTGGACCCCGGATCCCAACTTAACTTAGTTAGCGCCGACTTGTGTCAAAATTTGAAAATTGAGAAACGAGGTAATATCACCTCACTGTCGGGTGTTGGTGCCAGGGCTCTGAACGCTGAATTCAGAGCAAACGTTCGAATCCGCTCCCGTAACGGGAAATACGAGGACATTTTGAGCTGTATTGTGTTAGACAAAATTACGGACCCTCTGCCGGCCCTTTCTTTCTCGTTGAGGGATTTGAAGATCCCACCAAACATTGTGCTAGCCGATTCAGATTGTAATACACCGGGAAAGATTGATCTTTTATTAGGCGCGAATGTCTTTTGGCAAGTGCTCTGTCAGGGACAGGTGAAATTGGGCCCAGAGAAGCCATTCTTAACAAAAACTCTTTTTGGTTGGGTTTTAGGCGGAAACATGAACATCGAAAATCGAGCGCTCATGCTTTCAAATAGAGTTCATTTAAGTGTAGCCGGCATCGAGCACGGCATTCAGAGATTTTGGGAAATCGAGGGGGCTTACGGTTCATCAGGCCGACTCTCTGCTGATGACAAATTTTGCGAAGACCATTTTCAATCGACTACGAAACGGGCGTCGTCGGAGCCGCGTAGGTTCATCGTGAGCATACCTTTCAGGAAAGATGCTCCATCGCTGGGAGACTCGCGCGGTATAGCGTTAAAGCGTTTCTATTCATTAGAAAACAAATTGTCAAAAAATCCCGAGTTGAAAACCGCGTATTCCGCATTTCTCAAAGAATACGAGTCGCTTGGTCACTTGAGCAAGGTGGACGACGAAGCGAGCCTTCCTCATCCTAGGTTTTATTTACCACATTTGCCAGTCATAAAGGAGGACAGTTCAACGACCAAACATCGCGTTGTTTTTGACGGCAGTTGTGCGTCCTCCTCCGGAGTATCGCTTAACGACCTTGAACATAAGGGCCCAGTGGTCCAGCAGTCGTTGTTTGCAATTCTTTGTCGCTTTAGGCAATTCAAGTACGTGCTGAAAGCAGATTGCGCCAAAATGTATAGGCAAATTCTCGTGGACCCCTCGCAGACGCAATACCAATTAATTTTATGGCGTGACGACAAAACCTCAGCGGTAAAATGCTTCAAATTATTAACGGTCACCTACGGTACTAAATCAGCCTCGTACCTAGCAACTAGGTGCTTGATACAAATCGCCCAGGAAATCGAAGCATCGCTTCCAGAGGCCTCATTAAGAATTAGCCGGGATTTTTATGTAGATGACCTACTGACTGGTTTTGAAAATAGGGCGGAAGCCATAAAAACGCAATTCGAAATTAGTAGCGCTTTGTCGGGGTACGGGTTTGAATTGCGAAAGTGGGCATCCAACGACAGTGAAGTAGCTAGCGCCATTGGTGTAGATCGCGGCAGCATGGAGCCCATTTCTTTGACGGAAGACGCCACGGAGAAAACTCTCGGCATTTTTTGGGATACTCGGCGGGACGTGCTAAGTTACAGAGTAAACCCTAGCTGTTGCAAATCAGTTACCAAGCGGGCTATACTCTCTAGTATGGCTCAAATATTCGATCCCTTGGGACTACTTGGTCCAAGCGTTCTAACTTTGAAACTTCTCGTGCAACGGCTTTGGCAGTTGAAGTTGTCATGGGACGAAACGGTGCCCATGGAGATGCGCTCCAGATACGACAAACTCCATTCTTCATTACGCTCTTTGGGCTCGTTGGCAATTCCGAGACGGGTAATTTGCGATGACATAAATTCGATAGATCTCCACGGATTTGCGGACGCGAGTTCTGTAGCCTACGGGTGCGCCGTGTATATACGTTGCGTTGACGCGCGCGGTAATGTCACCACCAATTTGCTTTGTGCTAAGTCAAGGGTCGCTCCATTAAAAACAATATCCTTGCCTCGTTTGGAGCTTTGCGCAGCCTTACTGTTGGCTCGTTTGATTAAAACGATACTCGATTCCTCCGCATTTAAATTTGACCGCGTGTACTATTGGTCGGACTCCACCATAACTCTGCACTGGATAAATAAGGATGCGAGTAATTGGAAGACGTTCGTCGCGAACCGGGTGTCCGAGATTCACGAACTAAGCAATAGGGAAGAATGGTTTCACGTGCGTACAAATTGCAACCCGTCCGATATAATTAGCAGGGGAATGTTACCCCAGGAGTTACTCAACTCACGCTTGTGGTGGCACGGGCCAGAATTTTTGTCACAGGCGGACTTAAAACCCCAGCCCGTTAAAATTGATTCAGGTGAGCTAGCAGCCCAAGAGTCGCGCCCAGTAGTGGCCACTCTTCACCATCGCGTCTCAGAATTTGAACTTTTCAGGCGCTATGCCAGTTTCACCGGTGCCAGAAATCAGCTATCGGAATTAAAAAATATCCTGTCAGGCTCTAGTGAGCAATGCATAAGGGAGGAATTGTCGAAACATAGCATTAAGTGGAATTTTATTCCGGCACGCTCTCCGCACTTTGGCGGCATTTGGGAAGCGGGGGTAAAGTCATTGAAATATTATTTAAGGCGAATATCTTGCAATGCAAAGTTAACTTTCGTTGAGTATTACACCATGCTGACTCAAGTGGAGGCGATACTAAATTCCCGTCCACTCTGTGTTCTCCCTACCGACGCCTCATTCCCCGAAGTCCTTACTCCTGCCCACTTCTTGATCGGTCGGAAGCTGACTTCGTTTCCGGAAGCCCAACTCCAGGGCATACCGGAAAATCGTCTCAGCCGCTATGGGCTGGTCCAGCGGCTGTCCCAGCAGTTTTGGGATCGCTGGTCCCGGGACTACCTCCACCTCCTGCAGCGCCGGCCTAAGTGGAAGTCCTCCAGCACGTCTCTAGCCCCCCAGGTGGGCGACGTGGTACTCGTCCACGACGAGGCATCTCCAAGCTACCGTTGGCCACTGGCAATCATCTCGGCCACATATCCAGGAGCGGATGGTGTTGTGCGTGTGGTGCAGGTGCGCGATTCCCGAGGGAATCTCCTGAAACGCTCGGTGCGTAAAGTGTACATCCTACCCAAAGACGATCATTGCGATCAAGGGCAATAAACATTGACTTTGCTCTTAGTTGGTAGTTTTCGCTAATTGAACAGTTTGCTAGGTTTAGTTATTTCTTTGCTTGTATTCATGCTAGTTGTAAGTTATCTGTAAGGCTCTTGGATTATCATCTGTCATTAGTTCTTGTTATGCATTTGATTATATGGTAATGTCAGATTTCAGTTTAATTTTGGGATTTAATCACGTCGTGCCATAGTCGGCACTTCGGGGGCGGCATGTTTGATTCACACAGATGCGTGCATCAAAACCTTTTTGATTATAATTAATCATGTAATTCAAGTCATAACTGTTCTATCTCATTCAAAGGTCGTGGTAAAGCCAAATTTGCATCTTGCCGTATTTGTTTGCCTCTGTTAATGTTGGAAAGGAATTTGTAAGCTTCCCTTAATGGCTTTTAAGCGGATGGATACATTTTCTACTAGAACTTAAGCCGACTTAGCATATTTGGGAATCATGGGTTTATGGATTTCGTTCAATTGCCTCATTGAGAGAGCTTAGCATTAAGATTCTTAGAATAAGTACTTATTCCTACGTGCGACGCTCCGATTGGCTACGCAGGGTCGCCTCAGCCAATAGTGTTTGAGCTTGCCCCTCCTTGATGAATTTGCGAGTTCGGCTCGTTGTAAATTCAGAGTTAGTTAGATTCAGAACTTCGAGGAAGCAAGCAGCTATGCTTTGTGCTGGGTTGCGGTCGTTCTAACTCCCTGGAGAAGACGTTTCCAGGTTGTTTTATGTTACGGTTACGCGCAATTCGCTATTTTCGCGTGGCCAATCCAAGCGTGTCACAACAGTTGAAGCTTTTGTAAAAAACCATCGGTCCATCAGTGACGTTTGTAATCGTTGTTACTCAATATACTCGTGTTTGTTAAGTCTTGTTTCACTCCAACAACTAACTGAACCCAAGTTAGGGTTATTAAGTGGCAGTTCCCGGCAATCCCATTGAACCGGAATTCGCAGCGGATTAACTGGAGGCCCCATTCGTGGAAGCCTCTTATCAAGTTAATCATACAAAAAACATTGGTCCTTCGAGCCGGATTTGGAAGAAGCTAAAAAACACGAGTGTACAAGTTTCCAGTAGCTGGTGGATGCAATTGCTACAACATCGTTTCGTCGGAGAGCGTCAAGAAGCTTCCCCAACACCAGGAAATTCAACCATCGAGAGCCTACACCGAGTCCAGTTCCCACGTCAAGCGGCAGCGATCGGCGGCGGGTTGGTTTTCTGTTCGTCAAGAAGTTACTACGTTCTCAAATCAAAAGTAAGTCCTTTTCCATTACACCTTCGTTTAGTGTTGTTTTTTTGCTTGTGTCAGTCATGGTGGAAACTCGTTCGACATCAGCGGTCATGCCGGAAACTCGCGCTTTAACCACTCGTTGCAAATTCATAAAAGCCAAAGTAGATCGTTTCAAAACTCTATTTCATAGAATTTCTTCGTCCAGCCCCGTGAAGGCTCACGAGGTCGGCAACTTGTCAGAAGAGTTTAGTTGTTTCCAAAATTTGTTGGATGAGTATGAGAAGTCAATGGAGGGCCTAATGGAGGCCGACGCTGAACACTTTGATGAACTTTTCAATTAATTCGACTCTTTTATGACTCATTTTAGCGAGATTAGTAGGGCAGTAAAGGAATTCTTATCAAAAAATAAGATCAGTCCGGGTATAAAACCGAATCTAGGTCAAAATTCTTCGCAAAGTGGCCCTTCAGGATAGATCGCTGGATTAAGATTACCACCCTTAGATTTGCCTTCCTTTTCGGGGAAATTCGAGAATTGGGTTCAATTTCATGACTCCTTTACGTCGCTTATTCATAACAACGTTAATTTGACCAACGTTCAGAAATTTTACTATTTGATTTCTTCCCTTAAGGGAGAAGCTGCTAGTTCAATCTCGTCGTTAAAAGTTACCAACGATAACTATACCATTGCTTGGGACATCCTAGTCAAGCGATTTGAAAATAAGAAACTGATAGTAAAATCAAACATAAATGCGTTATTCAGTTTAGAGAGCGTAAAAAAGGATTCACATTCGTCTGTTCAAAGGCTGCTCGATAGTGTAGTTAGAATTTTGGAAATTTTAAAGGCGTACGGGGAACCCACAGTCGACACCATACTAATACATATCATAGTTTCGAAGCTCAGCTCAGCAATGCAGACTGACTGGGAATTATGCAAACATGCCGGACAATTTCCTACTTTGCGAGAGTTGTTAGATTTTTTAGAGAGCAAAAGTCACTTATTAGGTTCGCTGGAAGCTGCGAAAATAGGTTCGAGTTTGGGAAATCAGGGATCCGAGCAAAAAAGTCATGCACGCGCTCATGTAGCCAGAGATCAAGGTAATCACTCGTGTGATTTTTGCAAAAATAGTAATCATTCGATTAGCGCTTGCGAATCTTTTTCAAAATTGTCGGTTAACGCTCGTATCGAAGAGGCGCGTCGTTTGAAATTATGCAACAATTGTCTCAAGCCCGGACATTTCGTGGTAAAATGCACATCGTCGAGATGCCGCGTATGCAGAAAAAAGCACCATACTTTACTGTGTTTGCGTCCAAAGCGCGACGCGCACGAAAATACTCCGTCGCCGCGTCCTGGACCGCCAGAAACCAGCAGCGATACACGAGAGGTCGGGGCCGTCGCCCCGAGCGAGGCACCCGTCGCATCCGTTTCAGCAGCTTGTAGCCGTCCTGTAATCGCGGCGCCAGCGCAAGTTTTATTGTCCACGGTTAGCGTATTCGTAGAAGGATCCTCCGGGTCGTTTTCTCGGGCAAAAGCCCTTTTGGACCCCGGATCCCAACTTAACTTAGTTAGCGCCGACTTGTGTCAAAATTTGAAAATTGAAAAAACGAGGTAATGTCACCTCACTGTCGGGTGTTGGTGCCAGGGCTCTGAACGCTGAATTCAGAGCAAACGTTCGAATCCGCTCCCGCAACGGGAAATACGAGGACACTTTGAGCTGTGTTGTGTTAGACAAAATTACGGACCCTCTGCCGGTCCTTTCTTTCTCGTTGAGGGATTTGAAGATCCCACCAAACATTGTGCTAGCCGATTCAGATTGTAATACACCGGGAAAGATTGATCTTTTATTAGGCGCGAATGTCTTTTGGCAAGTGCTCTGTCAGGGACAGGTGAAATTGGGCCCAGAGAAGCCATTCTTAACAAAAACTCTTTTTGGTTGGGTTTTAGGCGGAAACATGAATGTCGAAAATCGAGCGCTCATTCTTTCAAATAGAGTTCATTTAAGTGTAGCCGGCATCGAGCACGGCATTCAGAGATTTTGGGAAATCGAGGGGGCTTACGGTTCATCAGGCCAACTCTCTGCTGATGACAAGTTTTGCGAAGACCATTTTCAATCGACTACGAAACGGGCGTCGTCGGAGCCGCGTAGGTTCATCGTGAGCATACCTTTCAGAAAGGATGCTCCATCGCTGGGAGACTCGCGCGGTATAGCGTTAAAGCGTTTCTATTCATTAGAAAACAAATTGTCAAAAAATCCCGAGTTGAAAACTGCGTGTTCCGCATTTCTCAAAGAATACGAGTCGCTTGGTCACTTGAGCAAGGTGGACGACGAAGCGAGCCTTCCTCATCCTCGGTTTTATTTGCCACATTTGCCAGTCATAAAGGAGGACAGTTCAACGACCAAACATCGCGTTGTTTTTGACGGCAGTTGTGCGTCCTCCTCCGGAGTATCGCTTAACGACCTTCAACATAAGGGCTGAAATCAGATTGCGCCAAAATGTACAGGCAAATCCTCGTGGACCCCTCGCAGACGCAATACCAATTAATTTTATGGCGTGACGACAAAACCTCAGCGGTAAAATGCTTCAAATTATTAACGGTCACCTACGGTACTAAATCAGCCTCGTACCTAGCAACTAGGTGCTTGATACAAATCGCCCAGGAAATCGAAGCATCGCTTCCAGAGGCCTCATTAAGAATTAGCCGGGATTTTTATGTAGATGACCTACTGACTGGTTTTGAAAATAGGGCGGAAGCCATAAAAACGCAATTCGAAATTAGTAGCGCTTTGTAGGGGTACGGGTTTGAATTGCGAAAGTGGGCATCCAACGACAGTGAAGTAGCTAACGCCATTGGTGTAGATCGCGGCAGCGTAGAGCCCATTTCTTTGACGGAAGACGCCACGGAGAAAACTCTCGGCATTTTTTGGGATACTCGGCGGGACGTGCTAAGTTACAGAGTGAACCCTAGCGGTTGCAAATCAGTTACCAAGCGGGCTATACTTTCTAGTATGGCTCAAGTATTCGATCCCTTGGGACTACTTGGTCCAAGTGTTCTAACTTTGAAACTTCTCGTGCAACGGCTTTGGCAGTTGAAGTTGTCATGGGACGAAACGGTGCCCATGGAGATGCGCTCCAGATACGACGAACTCCATTCTTCATTACGCGCTTTGGGCTCATTGGCAATTCCGAGACGGGTAATTTGCGATGACATAAATTCGATAGATCTCCACGGATTTGCGGACGCGAGTTCTGTAGCCTATGGGTGCGCCGTGTATATACGTTGCGTTGACGCGCGCGGTAATGTCACCACCAATTTACTTTGTGCTAAGTCAAGGGTCGCTCCATTAAAAACAATATCCTTGCCTCGTTTGGAGCTTTGCGCAGCCTTACTGTTGGCTCGTTTGATTAAAACTATACTCGATTCCTCCGCATTTAAATTTGACCGCGTGTACTATTGGTCGGACTCCACCATAACTCTGCACTGGATAAATAAGGATGCGAGTAATTGGAAGACGTTCGTCGCGAACCGGGTGTCCGAGATTCACGAACTAAGCAATAGGGAAGAATGGTTTCACGTGCGTACAACTTGCAACCCGTCCGATATAATTAGCAGGGGAATGTTACCCCAGGAGTTACTCAACTCACGCTTGTGGTGGCACGAGCCAGAGCTTTTGTCACAGGCGGACTTAAAACCCCAGCCCGTTAAAATTGATTCGGGTGAGCTAGCAGCCCAAGGGTCGCGCCCAGTAGTGGCCACTCTTCACCATCGCGTCCCAGAATTTGAACTTTTCTGGCGCTATTCCAGTTTCACCGGTGCCAGAAATCAGCTATCGGAATTAAAAAATATCCTGTCAGGCTCTAGTGAGCAATGCATAAGGGAGGAATTGTCGAAATATAGCATTAAGTGGAATTTTATTCCGGCACGCTCTCCGCACTTTGGCGGCATTTGGGAAGCGGGGGTAAAGTCATTGAAATATTATTTAAGGCGAATATCTTGCAATGCAAAGTTAACTTTCGTTGAGTATTACACCATGCTGACTCAAGTGGAGGCGATACTAAATTCCCGTCCACTCTGTGTTCTCCCTACCGACGCCTCATTCCCCGAAGTCCTTACTCCTGCCCACTTCTTGATCGGTCGGAAGCTGACTTCGTTTCCGGAAGCCCAACTCCAGGGCATACCGGAAAATCGTCTCAGCCGCTATGGGCTGGTCCAGCGGCTGTCCCAGCAGTTTTGGGATCGTTGGTCCCGGGACTACCTCCACCTCCTGCAGCGCCGGCCTAAGTGGAAGTCCTCCAGCACGTCTCTAGCCCCCCAGGTGGGCGACGTGGTACTCGTCCACGACGAGGCATCTCCAAGCTACCGTTGGCCACTGGCAATCATCTCGGCCACATATCCAGGAGCGGATGGTGTTGTGCGTGTGGTGCAGGTGCGCGATTCCCGAGGGAATCTCCTGAAACGCTCGGTGCGTAAAGTGTACATCCTACCCAAAGACGATCATTGCGATCAAGGGCAATAAACATTGACTTTGCTCTTAGTTGGTAGTTTTCGCTAATTGAACAGTTTGCTAGGTTTAGTTATTTCTTTGCTTGTATTCATGCTAGTTGTAAGTTATCTGTAAGGCTCTTGGATTATCATCTGTCATTAGTTCTTGTTATGCATTTGATTATTTGGTAGTGTCAGATTTCAGTTTAATTTTGGGATTTAATCACGTCGTGCCATAGTCGGCACTTCGGGGGCGGCATGTTTGATTCACACAGATGCGTGCATCAAAACCTTTTTGATTATAATTAATCATGTAATTCAAGTCATAACTGTTCTATCTCATTCAAAGGTCGTGGTAAAGCCAAATTTGCATCTTGCCGTATTTGTTTGCCTCTGTTAATGTTGGACAGGAATTTGTAAGCTTCCCTTAATGGCTTTTAAGCGGATGGATACATTTTCTACTAGAACTTAAGCCGACTTAGCATATTTGGGAATCATGGGTTTATGGATTTCGTTCAATTGCCTCATTGAGAGAGCTTAGCATTAAGATTCTTAGAATAAGTACTTATTCCTACGTGCGACGCTCCGATTGGCTATGCAGGGTCGCCTCAGCCAATAGTGTTTGAGCTTGCCCCTCCTTGATGAATTTGCGAGTTCGGCTCGTTGTAAATTCAGAGTTAGTTAGATTCAGAACTTCGAGGAAGCAAGCAGCTATGCTTTGTGCTGGGTTGCGGTCGTTCTAACTCCCTGGAGAAGACGTTTCCAGGTTGTTTTGTGTTACGGTTACGCGCAATTCGCTATTTTCGCGTGGCCAATCCAAGCGTGTCACAACAGTTGAAGCTTTTGTAAAAAACCATCGGTCCATCAGTGACGTTTGTAATCGTTGTTACTCAATATACTCGTGTTTGTTAAGTCTTGTTTCACTCCAACAACTAACTGAACCCAAGTTAGGGTTATTAAGTGGCAGTTCCCGGCAATCCCATTGAACCGGAATTCGCAGCGGATTAACTGGAGGCCCCATTCGTGGAAGCCTCTTATCAAGTTAATCATACAAAAAACACACTAGTTATACAATCTCTCAGGTAGGTCTGAAGATTTAAAACGTGTTAATCGTCTTAACTCATCTGTTATATCCATAAGTTTATCTACCATTTTATTGGGATGCACTTTCAGTCTATCACTGTACTTAGCACTTTTACTTTGAATTTCTTCTTGCACGGTGGGTATACTTAAGTCTTTATCACAGTATTGGGAACATACTATGGTGCATTCACTATTGCTCTTAAAGTTTTACTTTGGAACCTTTGAATAATTGCAATATTGCTTTTGCTTGCAGATCCCCAGACCTAGGCCCCATAACTCAAATTGGCTTTATAATTACTTTATATATAAGTAATTTATTTTTTGTTATTAGTTGTGACTGTTTGCCTATCATCCAATACATCTGTTTTAGTTTTAGTCTCAGTTGTTTCCTCTTACCAAAAATGTGTTTTTGCCAAGTCATTCAGAGATATTTTGCACTTTCTGCGTGTTGCAGTTTTTTAGTATTTAACGTAATTGGAGGGCAGTTTTCTCTTTTCGTAGTAAACGTCACTTGTACTGATTTATCTTAGTTTGCTTTCATTCTCCGCTTTTTTAGAGATATTTGTATTTTGTCTATTTACTACGCTGTAGATTTTTATTGGAAATTTCAGGTCTGGGGTGCGAACATAGTAAGACGGTATCGTCTGTAAGTGTAGCGGTTGTAATTAGTTTGGATTCTGATATGTCTGCTGTATATAGTAAATACAGAACCGGTCCGAGAACACTACCTTGAGAAACCCCAGGGTGTAGATCTGTTAAGGCTGTAGGAGTCACAGAAATTATTCGGCTAAAGATTGATTTATATATCTACCTTCTATAGATGAACAGCGTATCGATGGTGGACAGTTGTCAGTTTTGACATTATTAACAGAATTATGACAAAAAAATAATTTATCTCTTCAACTAAAAAAAATAGGTTAATTTGTGATTTTGTCGTTATTTGTTACTATTTTGAACATCTTTTTAAATACACATAAACTTTATAATGGGGTGCAGGACATAAAGCAATAGAATTATTTTTCTATTTTTTCGTTAACGTGTAATTAATTTTTTAAAATGGGAATATCTATTATTAAGAATAAAAGTTGCTAGTCCCATTTAAAAAAATTAATTACACGTTAACGAAAAAATTAAAAAATTATTATATTGCTTTATGTCCTGCACCCCATTATAAAGTTTATGTGTATTTAAACAGATTTTCAAAATAGTAACAAATAACGACAAAATCACAAATTAACCTATTTTTTTTAGTTGAAGAGATAAATTATTTTTTTGTCATAATTCTGTTAATAATGTCAAAACTCACAACAGTCCACCATCGATACGCTGTTCATCTATAGAAGGTAGATATATAAATCGATCTTTAGCCGAATAATTTCTGTGACTCCTACAGCCTTAATATTGCAATGGTTTAATGCCCACAGCAATTCTGGTTGCCTTACAAACACGAAAATGAAAGAATTCAAAATGAGCACAGAATTAATATTTTGTTTATTGCAAGATAAAGTCAGTATTTTACATAAATGCACATGATATGATTAGCAGTAACTACAATTTGATTGAGAAAGGTTAGCATTAGATAAGGCAGAATCAAAAGGGTTACGTTTAACATTTTATTCATAATCGATGTTTGGAATGGTAAGCGCACCTTAATTTGTGTAGCTGCAGCTTTGATTTGTTACCGTCAATACAAAAATGTGAAGTTAAAATGATGCAGAGATGGTTTATGTACAAAAATTATATGAGCGTTATGAGTAAGTTTATGAAGCCAGCAAATGGCAAGACAGCTGACGGGTGAAGAAACAGTGCAAAGCAGTCCAAGAAAGCAAATATTGCAAAAAAGCAACTTATTATAGGACATAGACAATTTTGCAGTGCTAATTATAAACTTGTGAAACGATACATTTAAAAACTAAAGTGATTAAAAGCAGAGTAAAGTGCGACGATTGGCAGTTTCCAAGAAAAATACGGTTTAGTTCCTAAGTAAAAACATTAGGTATATCAAAACTTATTTCATAAAACAATTGGAAAACATAGTTGCTAGGAAACGAGACATTCAATTGTTATGATTAAAAAAATAAGCCTTGTAAAATTGTGCTATGTGCAAGTGGTGCTTACAGTTTTATCTAAATTTTCAAATAAAAGTTTTCTGAGTGAGCCAAAAAGTTGTTTTTAATATTCACCAGTCTGCAGAGCATTTTTGTGTGTGTTTTTCGTCGTGGCAACAGACTCTAGTGAAGAGAGAGAAGCTCTGCAAGAATTGATCAGGTGCGTTCTACAAGGAGGCCAGTTTTTCGGGCAAGTTTTCAAATAGTTAGAAGCATCGGCCAGCAAGAATTGTGTGTGCTACGTATTGGGGAATCCTTTATCCAGCCCTACTTGCAACGATTTGGAGAAGGAAGCCGTCACCAAGTTTATAATTGCCGCGGCGTCGTTTGATTTTGTGATCCAGCTTACGAAGCTCCACATCCAAGGTAAATTTTCACAGGAAAGCAATTGGAGAAGGCCCATTAACTTCGGGTTTCATCAAGATTAGACTTTGTACGAGGTGTAGAAGCAGGCCCCAGTTCTCAGATTCGTTCCAGAGAGGTTTTATCGAGCTAGAGTCCTTTGATTTTGCAGATAAGCAGTTTTGGACAGCGAAAATTGCAGGAAGTTAAACAAATGCAAATCTTGGAGTTCCTACTTCACTGGAAACAAAACCCGGTTACCCGGAAATTACGTAATATTATTTGCATTGTATTTACCTAATGTGAATGTTGTCATGTTTGGTGTTTTTCCTTCAAATTACGCTAAATTTTGTCTGTACAACCATCTATGTTTTGCAGTCAATTTGAAGGTTAAAAAACTGTCCAATACGAATTCGAGATATTGCCATTCGAGTTAATCTGTCCTCAAAAATAATTGTAATACAAGTGCTAAGACCTAACACTTTGAAAAAGAGTTGTTCTCATGCTAGACCGGAGCTTTATTTTATTTGATTGCAAATGAATAAAATAGAAAGAGCAATAAACCACTTATTTTACAAATATTAATTATAACATCATTTTAAGAAGCCCTGAGATTGACACAATATTGTTGTAGATAAAATTTTGTACATAATACTTTATAAAAAGTCCAATATTGGTCGACTCATGTATTTGCAAAAACTCGTTTGCTGATGCTCACTCGTTTTGCAATTCTTATAACTTATCAAACAATATTGGACTTTTCATAACCGATTACGTAATATACTATTTCATCGCTAGTTGGTGCAATAGTTTAATTTCATAACTACTTAGTTGCGAAAACTGTTGTCTCGAAATTTCACTCAATTTTGAAAAGTTACACTTTATATATCAACACTAGCGGACCCGACAGACGTTGTCCTGCCCGCTGCTTGCTATTAGCGGACCCGACAGACGTCCTGCCCGGTGCCTGCTATTAGTGGACCCGACAGACGTTGTCTTGCCCGCTGCCTGCTATTAGCGGACCCGACAGACGTCCTGCCCGGGTGCCTGCTATTAGCGGACCCGACAGACGTTGTCCTGCCCGCTGCCTGCTATTGGCGGGTTCAGCAAACGATTTTTCGATTTTTTTTATTTTAAAACATATTGGGGGGTGGGTGGGGGTGAAATTTTGGGGTTATATGTTCTGATATGCAAGAAATCTTTAAAAAAATTAAAACAAAGTAATTCGTCAAAAATTTAAAAAAAAAACCTAGAACCTGATTGCAGCGCCACCTACCGAGTACAATTGTGAATCTAAACCATCAGGGACCCACTCAAACACACACAAAAAATTTCATCAAAATAGGTTCAGCCATTTGGAGAGAGTTCAGTGACACACACGTACAGAAGAATTATATACCGGGTGCTGACTTGCGCGACGCACCATAGGAATTTGCATAGTAAATTCTTTATGTTCAATTATTTGCTCCCCTAATTATTTTAGAGCTAAAGTGTAAATACATTTTTTGTATAGAAAAAAATATTGCATCCATTCATTACTGTTGCTAACAATTTTTCATTTTCCAGAACCGAAGGAATGCAAAAAATCAAACTAGCATTTTTACAAAAATCAGTGATGCCATGGAATTATTGAAACAAGCCAATACCAACGCAAGTGCGAGCGGGGCGATCATCCACTGCCGTCAAAAGATTTAACGTATTGCCGTTTTTCTCGTTTTGGGTGTAAGTTCTGAACCTCATTATTGCACCTACAATTATTTAATAACCTGCATGTAGTCTTAAACTTAAAATGATCAGTCTATTAATGGTTGTTACTGTTTGGAATTTGCCGATACGGGATATTTTACAATAAACAAGGAGCTTACTTAACGAACGTTCACCATACTCGTAAAGCCATTTTTGTTATGGGCAAGGTCTAGGGACCTTAGAGACATTAAGCAGAACATAATTAATAATGAATTATTATAAACGTCAAACATCAATGACAAACAAACAAACAGCACATATTGTCGCGCCGCACGCATTGCGTTGGCTTTGGCTTGTTTCAATAATTCCATGGCATCACTGATTTTTGTGAAAATGCTAGTTTGTTTTTGCATTCCTTCGGTTCCGGAAAATGAAAAATTGTTAGCAACAGTATGAGTGGATGCAGTATTTTTTTCTCTACAAAAAATGTATTTACACAGTCATTAACTCTAAAATAATTAGGGGAGCAAATAATTGAACATAAAGAATTTACTATGCAAATTCCTATGGTGCGTCGCGCAAGTCAGCACCCGGTATATAAAGATGAGTGCTGGCACGAATCCGCCCCTGTAAATATTTAGGTAAGAGTACCGCCCCCTGTTTTAAGTACAGAGAGCACGCTAACACCTATGGTAGTCGTTAACCCCTAACAAGGGAGCTCTTCCTCAATTTCGACGGGCGAGGCTAGCCCATCTACCCGACTTACGAGTTAAAAGGGCTCACAGAACCACAATTGTGTGGAATAACAGGCCACTGGCCTAATATAAGAGGAAGAATAGAGTTCAATATTGTGTCAATCTCAGGGCTTATTAAAATAATGTTGTAATTAATACTTGTAAAATAAATGGTTTATTGCTCTTTCTATTTAATTCATTTGCAATCAATAAAATATACGGTACCCCCCACCCAAGAAAAGCGCCCTTCCGTGCTTTCCAAGAATACTTCGACACTCAACATCACTCCGTTTCGCTAATACAATGAAATGTTATGAACCAGTTATTTATCAAAAAAAAAAACCTAAATAAATTTTTTTTGCCGACGGCCATACCTTAAAAGTTGATGTTGCCTTCATTTTCGGAGGACCTATCATATGCCAAAGATCCAAGACTTCAGGAAGGTTCCTGGCGACCGGAATCGTGTACACATACATACATCCCCCGCACAGCACGTTTAGGCACCCTCCAATACGAGGGAGGGATCTAGTGGGCTGGGGTCTTTACCAAAAGATCCGCACAGCCGAGACGGAGATTTGATATAGTGGGTGACTCAGAGTGGTTTTCGATATGAGGGAATTTCAATACTTCATACACTTCGTGTCGAAGTAATTAAAGCTCCCATCTAGCATGAGAAAAACTCTTTTTCAAAGGGGTAGGTTCAACAACTTGTATTACAATTACTTTTGAGTAGGGCTTATTAACATTGCATTAACATGGCAAATGCTTGAATTTGTATCTGACAGTTTTAACCTTAAAATTGACACAAAGATGATCTGCTGGTACAAAGAAAATAGCGTAATTGAATTCAAACACCAAAAAATTGAGAAAAAAGCCTCAGGTAAATGCAATGCAAATCATCTGACGTAATTTCCGGCTAACCTGGTTTTATTTCAGTGACTAGGGCACGCCAAAACTTGCATTTGTTTAGCTTCCTGCAATTTTTCAAATCTCTGGTTCAAAAACGCAAACTCAAACGACGCTACCCTCGATTATAAAAACCTGAATGAATGTAGGCAGCTGGGACCACGTTCACGACCTCATACGATGTTTAATCTTGATGAAACCAAAAATCTAGTGGACCTTCTGCATTTGCTTGGCTGTGAAATGTACCTTGCAAGGGTAACTCAGATGTCGCCACGGCAATTACATACTTGGTGATGGCCCCCTGCTCCAAATTTTTGTACCTAGGCACTCAGGAGGGTCTGCTCCAAACTTAGCACATAAAATTCTAGCTGGCCGTCTCTAACTATTCGAAAGTTTGATATGTTTTTACTTAAGAATTAAACTGTCTTTTTTTTTGGAAATTGTTAATCGTTAACACTTTGGAACTTTAAATCTCTGCTTTTTCACAATTAGATTTTAATGAACTATTTCTCATATTTATAATTAGCACTGCACAATAGTCTGTGACCTATAATAGGTTGCCTTATCATTGTTCTTTGCAATCTTTGCTTCCTTGCATTGCTTTCCACCCGCTTCTCTACCCGTCACCTGTCTTGCCGTTTAATAGCTGATAAAATTTTTACCCATAACGCTCATATAATTTTTGTACTTCACAAACCATCTCTGTATCATATTAACTTCACATTATTGTATTGATGTTACCAAATCAAATCTGCCAGCTACACAAATTAAGATACGTTGGCCATTCCGAACATCAATTATGAATAAAACGTTAAAACGTAACCCTTTTGATTTCTGCCTTATCTAATGCTAACTTTTCTCAATCAAATTATAGTTACTGCTATTCATATCATGTGCATTTATGTGGAAAATACTGATTTTAACTTGCAATAACCAAATATTAATTCTGTGCTCACTTTGAATTATTCTTTCACTTTCGTGTTAGTTAGGCAACCAAAAGTGCTATGGGCAGTAAACCATTGCAATACAGTCCCTAAATGTTTTTTATATCGGCCTCCATGGCCGAACATTGGTCTATTCGGCTCGAAGTTGGCCACCCACAGCAACAGGATCAATGCGCTGTTTCTCAGCAAGCAAAGGATCTCTTATTCTACCTACCAGCTGACAGAAGACAAGACCCTCAAGGTTGTAATCATAGGCACCTCCGAACCAACCAAGGTGGAGGAAGTAAAAGAAGACCTTTGTCAGCAAGGATTTTCGGAAGAACATCTGATTTAGAATTGATGGTATTACTGCGTTGCGATTCTATATAATAATTTCAAATTTCAGCCAGCGTAGGTTTGAAAAAGAATGTTTTAGTATTTCATGTATTGAACACACCTTTTAATGTAATATTTACAATAAATATAATCAATCACAATTCAATAGTAGTTCTAAACTCAACAAACTATGTAGAAAGCATAAACATTTATGTGACAGCAGAATATCCACTACTTAAACATATATAAATTATAACAATAAAACAAAATGGCTTACAATTTTACAGCAGAACGCCAAGTAAAATTACTTTTTTGTAAGAAAGTTATGTGAAAAATTACATTCTGCTTGATTTTTGCAGTATTTTCCATATTTACAAGGTCTTGGGTGATAAAACATACAATGCGTATTGCTGCAATTTGGAAAATATTTGCACATCTGGGGCGACGATGATGGAACTGTAAAAAAATTTGTAATGTAATTAAATTAGCCCGAAAATTCATCATTTCACTTACCACTACTAAACGTCCTAGGTGTGTGACTATAAGAGCAATCTTTGCGTGTGCACGACGTCTCAAATTTACAAGGAGGATGAATATACAAACATTTATCCCCAAATTTACACTGGGGGAATACCTTGCAAGATGTAGTTGGATGAACAAATTCACATTTCTCACCCTGGCCGACAGCTTGGCCAGTATTTACATCGTTCTCTTGTTTTTAAAGATGGTGGAGGATATATTACTGGCAGCTTATCCGGTACTTGTTTAGCTTTTGCAACAACGGGGAGCACTACTTGCTGCAGTAAAAATTATTGGCGAAGGCGACTTCCGTCTTTTATTTTCATCTAGGGTTTTGGTTTTTTTTGTTCTGAATCAGACTGTTTGGTATGTACAGATGGTTTACTTCGCTCCTGACGTCTTGCAATACCATCTAGCGTGATGATAAATGTCTGGCTTTTGCTTTCCCGCGGGAGTGACTTGTCATAGCTGACGTCGACGTCTGAACAGTCAGCATCAATATAGTTGTCGTAATCATCAACAGCTTGTTCTTTCGAGCTGGGGATATATTCCAAAGGTGGTGATTTTGGGGTCTTCTTAACGGGTTTAGGGACATACTCTAAGTTATCATCGTCACTACTGAAATCCAGCTCTTTCTTGTCTTTTCGTTCTACTTGAACCAGAATGTTTTTTATTTTGTCCTTATCTTTGCTCGATAACTTTCTTGATGAACTCCCACTGTGGACAGATTTTTCTCGATACTTCTTGGTGTATAACGCATCAGGCTGCAAAAAAAAAATAATAAGTATGTACTAATTAACAACAATTTTGTTAGCTGTAATATAATCATTTGAATTAAAAAAAAAAATCTATAAAAGTTTGTAGCGGGTATAAACTTCCATATACTAGAATACTAGAGGATGAAACGCATAAAAGCTTCGATTAGACAAAACAATCATACGCCAGAAGGAGGTTCGCTTTGTAAACGCCGTGTGAATAGGGTTGCGAGTGATTGGCATACTCTGGAGACGCATTGTCAGAAATTGCAGCATTCTAACACTGCAGAGGCTAGCTAGACAAACTAGTACCTCTACAGTACCTACGAAAACACAATGACTCCATTGGTACAAACAGAAGTATAAAGCAAGTCCTGACCCACAGGTAGGCGAGTCTGGGAGTCATAAATCCCTTCGCTGACATAAAATCCACAAAGGCACGATGGCCGTTAGCACATTTTTTAACTTGATACCCAAGATTTTTCATTTTGCATTGATTTATAAATATAAGTATGTGAAAATTATATTAAATTCTATTGAAGTGTTATCCACGACATATTTGTTATTTATATTTACGTGACTGTAAACCGGCAGCCACATTGTCAACCCCAACATGCCAAAAGGTGTATGTAGTTGATTTAATGGTGAAAACTTGTGCAGTTGAGTAATAGATATTAATGATACAAGTTTGATTATGAGCAACGAGTTTCGTTAAGTGCCGTAAGCAAACGTGTATTGTTCAATATTTTATCTTCATCAATAAATTCTGGTTCAATGTATTCTTTGTTTTGTAAAAACGTGTGCGGTATTGTCTATTACCACACTGAGTGTGGTAATATCTATCTATAACCACATGGAGTGCTGTAATATCTATGTATAACAGCACTGAGTGTGGTAATATCCATTAAATCACTGAGTGCGGTAATAAAGCTCTTAACGATACTCAAAGTAATTTGGTAAGTAGTCTATAACACTGATGAAGATAAATAACTTAAATTTTTTTTACGAATGACACTTTACAGTTAATGGGAAAATGCACTCTTGCAAAATGAACTAGTAGAATGTATAGGATCTTGCTACAATTGAAGGGGTGTCAAATTAAAGGGTTGGGAATCACTGAACTAGACCGATGTAAAATATCTAAATACAAAAACTAGGTGAAGATATGAGCACAAGCAAAATTCAACTAAATGGGGGGGGGGGGGGGTCAGACAAGAAGATGCTATGCTTTAGAAGACGTGCTTAAAACACCGTCATAGGATACAATGGGGATCAATATCGATGGAATACATCTAAACCATCTCTGATTCGCTGATGTACATGTAACTTCAAAAATAGTGGGATTAAAGATTAACCTCAAAAAACTAAGATCATGAACCAAGACAATATACAAGCCATAATAGACAACAACACTATTGAACAAATACAAGAATATGTATATTTGGGACAGAACATATTGAAAGGCAGAAACAAAAGAGATGGGCCAATAGGATAATGTAATAGAGGCCAAGAACAAGCTGTTGTCATGTAGGAAGACCCGTCTTGAGGTGTCAAGATGATATATGCAGGTTTGCAGAGAGAGACTGACTGAAGAGGACCGGAGACAAAGGAAAATATGAAAGTATGGAAGAGGCCTTCATCGGGGAGTGGATGGCAACAGGCTAATGTAGAGTCTATTAAATACAGAGTGATTTTTTAAAAACTGAATTGCAGCAGGCCTTGGATACCCTGAATAAGTTGGCAATACTGAAGTGCATTGTCAATCTATACCTTTGATTAAGATAATCTCTGAAACTTCTTTGTGGCGTGAATTCATAATTCATTTTCTTATATGGGTATTTCGCCACTCTGCAAATTAAAATATTAAATAACGAAAATATTAACAACGAACGTTTCGAGGGACAATCTGCCCTCGTTATCAACGAATAACAATTAAAACTAACAAGAACTTATCTTTTTTTCACTGGAAGAAAAAACGACCAACCTCCAATGAATTTTCTGACATTGACGTTTGTTGATATCTGTACCTACTTGATCTCATCTTTAAGAATCGATAGCCAACTATTGTCTAAAAATATTGAGAAAGACGACACGCATTTTTCTTCGTTAAGTAAAATGTATGCCGTTTCCTTAATTTTTCGCCTTGTTGACATCGATTCTTTAGACAAGATCTTTGTGTTGTCCCATTGTATTTTATGGTTTTCATCCCAAGCATGTTCTGCCAGCTTAGACTTATTGAATTGATACGTTTTCAACATATTTTTATGTTCTTTAACTCTTACTGCTAAAGGCCTGGATGTTTCACCGATATAATATTTCCCGCATTCACAGGGAATACTATATATACAATTCCTTGAATGCTGTTCTTCGTTGAACGGTTTAGTTTTTGTAAGAACTGACCGTAAAGTATTCATCGTTTTGAATACCGTCCTAACATTGAATCTATTTCCAATTCGTCTAATTTTGTCAGATATGCAGGCAACGTATCAATTCAATAAGTCTAAGCTGGCAGAACATGCTTGGGATGAAAACCATAAAATACAATGGGACAACACAAAGATCTTGTCTAAAGAATCGATGTCAACAAGGCGAAAAATTAAGGAAACGGCATACATTTTACTTAACGAAGAAAAATGCGTGTCGTCTTTCTCAATATTTTTAGACAATAGTTGGCTATCGATTCTTAAAGATGAGATCAAGTAGGTACAGATATCAACAAACGTCAATGTCAGAAAATTCATTAAAAAGATAAGTTCTTGTTAGTTTTAATTGTTATTCGTTGATAACGAGGGCAGATTGTCCCTCGAAACGTTCGTTGTTAATATTTTCATTATTTAATATTTTAATTTGCAGAGTGGCGAAATACCCATATAAGAAAATGAATTAGTCAATCTATGTCAAATTCGAGGTTAGTAGGTTAGGTTTTGTTTGTCATTTTACAGTCCCTTTATATACAACAGTCTGGCCATATGAATTGTCACTTATGGCATAAGACAGAATATGGCCGCCTCCAGCGGCGGGTCAAAAACAGTGGCGGGGTTGGTGTTGGAAAATAGTTTAATTAAGGAGGTTGGGGCAATCCTGTGCGGGACGCGACGTAAGGGGGTTGGCCTGTGGTAAATGCATATACTACGGCAGGCATTGCCAACTTCAGAAAGACAAATAAAGTATAATGTTTTTCTCATTTTTGAGTACATAGTAAAGATGAATGTATGGTTTTTAAATATTTTTTACGATTTTGTACCTGTAATAGCAATGAGAAACTATTTTTTACAGACAAAATGTAGTTTCAAATTGAATAAATTAAACGCTGAAGTTTGGCAACGGTGTCAGTCGTTTGAATTAAACTTTGGCTTGGCACTACTGCTCTTATGGCACTCTAACCTATAATACGCTGTCAACAATGAGATGTGTTCCCGACGAGAAAGTTCGCCGATATAAAGCCAAAAATATAAGTATAAAGAAATTCGAGCATCGGAAGAAGCTGCGGTCAATCGTGCATGCTTCTAAACGCGCATAATGCCGCGACGAAAGTGCAGGATAGCGTGTCGCACGGAGTAGAAGGCCGGAGAATCGTTGACATTCCGGTGTTAGCCAAAAACTTGAAATGCCTTGTCTGCGACCAAATTTTGTCGTTATCGTGCATAGAAAATGAAAGCCGCCGTGGTCTGGCAAGTGTCTTCAAAATTCGATGCCATGTCTGTTTGACAGTTCGTACTGTGCCAACGAGTGGTTACTTATTCTGACGGCTATGTTCGACGTAAAATATAGCACGTTAATTCTAAAGCTGTTCTTGGGGAGTAGCACGTATTCAATTAATCCGACATACGTATTTCGTTTGCGCATGAAGCGCTGAGAAAGCTGACGCCCGTATTCATAGTCGTTCGCCAGCGGATCGCCGGCGACTCGCCAGAGTTTCGTTATGAATAGTATGTTGGCGGCACTGTACGTCTATGTCAAATTCGAGGTTAGCAGGTTAGATTTTGTGTCAGTTTCTGTCAAAACTGACTGAAAACCTAACCTGATCACCTCGAATTTGCCATAGACGTACAGTGCCGCCAACATACTATTCATAACGAAACTCCGGCGATCCGCTGGCGAACGACTATGAATACGGGTGTGAGACTTCGCAGCGTTGCCGCATAAAAGTGACAGGCAGGCCGATCGGAGCCATTTTTAGTGCACAACGATATATTTTTCACTAATGCAACAAATGCAGCGAGTGAATCGAGTTGAAATTTTACCAGTGTCTTCGGAGAATATTGCATTTGGTTGTGCAAAGTGTTTCATCAACATTTCTTCGTTTACTTTTTGTTTTAACCGTCCCGAAAGTTTCCGCCCATAAGAGCCCATGTATATTTACACGATTTTACGATTTATTTTCTCCTATTCTGACGAGACAATTTTCTTCAAATTTATAGGGGAGTTTTTAAATGCACTTTTCTACAGTATATATTTTTTTTACGATTTTCTATTCGTCAAGTACGTAACGCCCCAACCTCCTTAAATAAATGCTTAGTATAAGTAAATATATGACTAAATAGTAAAACAAACAATGTCGTATCAATGAGATATTATAAATTTTATTTACAGTTAGTGCTCACATAAATAATAATAAATCTACAGAACTTAAAGTGATCCCAAAACTAATAAAACAGTGAGTATACAGTCTAATACGCTTAAAATTACTTTTCATAACTTCCCACTTAATTTATATAGCCTACATTGTGCATTGCCACAGAAGTACAACTGTATTTGCTTTGTTGTGTATTTTGCTTTTTCGTTTTCGTTTCAGCTATTCTTAAACAAACATCGATAACTTTGGATATAATAAACTTTTCTAATTGATTAAAAGTTGCAATATGCTTTACATCAACAATATGCGTTTTATTTATATAAAATGCTTTTACATTTAGATTCTATTCTGACCTTTTATGTTATTCTAATATGCTCGATTAACCTGTTTGACCACAAGCCCCGCTTTTTTATTTCTATAGAAGCTTTTCATCTTAATACCATGTTCAGACCTATTTTTGCATTAAAATGAGCAAGACTCCATACCTAAAATTTAGACGTCGATAAAATCAGTTTTTGGACGGCTAATGTTATTGGTAATTTCAATAGCTGTAGGCTCCGAAGCAGACGATAAGAAAGTAAATAATGTTAGAACAGCATTATCCTTAAGTCTTTGTTGCCACCAACTCGTGCTTTTTCACACATACAATCTGCAAAATGCTTTTCACAAATTCTTCAATTTTCTCTATTAATTTTTTTGTCCATAAGTTTCGTCTGTCCCTATTCCTAAGTTTCCGTTAGCACACATATTTCAGATTTGCTCTTGCATCCGACTGCACAGCAATACCTCATATCTGAAGAAAATTTTTGAAATTGATAAATTTCTTTAAACCTTGTCAGCTTACCGTTAATATAGTTCTAGTTGTTTCTAAAAATTATGATCAGTTTTTAACTCTGTACTCGCATTTTGAACGATTTTTGTTGATTGAATGTCAACTTATTTTATTTGAATAAATGTGACTTTGACATTTTTGAAATTTAAATCTTATTGTCAAAATGACGCAAGACATAAAATGGCGGCACCAATGGGAATCGTGACCATATATGGCCAGACTGTTAACGTTAGTGTATATAAAGCGACTGTATGTCATTTGACACACACTGACGCAAAACTTAACCTGCAAATCTCAAATTTGACATATACTGACAATACATTTCAGTACTGCCAACTGATTGAGGCTATCCAGGGCCTGCTGCAATTCAGTTTTTAAAAAATCACTCTACCATTAAAATTAAGACTTGAGAATTTAAAGAGCAATTCAGCGTTTTGTAGACTTGGCAACATTCACTTGTTAGTGTATTATACATACTGTGTTACTAGCAACAGAGCCAGTATATACAGATTGCGGCAAGCAACTAGGACCATAGCAAAAGCAAGGGGACCTTACATGTGGCCGTAATTGTTTAACAAACGGACAATCAATGTACGATAGCGGTAGGTCGTTAGGATCATTATAAATGCAAGGTATATATAAGACAGAGGAAAGAACAATAATTACCATACAATTAAATAAATTTGTAATATAACTAACATACCTTAATGGTAGCTCCAACAACTGGCGTTTGTGCAATACTTCTTTGCGCTTCTGCAACAGCTTTGAGAAGGAGATTTTTATTAGCCTGGTTGTTCGACGGAGGTAATACTCTCGGCTTTATTTTAATAGCACTAGGAACCTCTTTCAAAAGCACCTCCTCTTCTGACTCTACAGGTTCTTTATGTGGCACAGCAACCTTTGACATTACTCCTAATCGTTTTAGTGCACTCTGAGTAAAAAAAAATTAATCATAAACACAAAATTCCTGACTTCAAACATACCTCTCGCGGAGCAGCATCATTGTTGCCATGTTTGCTTAACGTAGTCTTTCTGTTTTCCACCTCATCCTTTTTCAACCGTTCCTCTCGTTCAACTCTTACATTATTTTTCACGAGTTGATTATCAGTACTTGGCTTAAGAAGCCCTAAAATCTCTTCCTCCTCTCTTCTTATACTCGTTAAGCTGATTTTTGTCTTTTTCTGATTTGTGCTCTCATCTGAACTGCTTGCATTCGGCCTCTTGCCCAGCCTTTCCAACACGGATTGCTTCTTTGGAGCACCTACGGTTTCGTTGCCGAATCTAATTCTCGGATGCTCGTTTCTTTGTCGGGGACTAGTTGGTTGGATTAAAATATCAGTCGAGACTTCTTTGGTAGATGCGTTTTCTGGGGTTTCTTCGAGGGACACTGCAGAGCGTATTAACCTGATTTTTCTCGAACTTTTTTGTTTAGATTCTTGGGAATTGGTTTGTTCGCTTGGAAACAAATCGTCTGTAAAAATGCAGCGTTATATTTGTGTTTTATTTTTCAGTAGTGGCATTAATGGTGATTAAGTATGAATTTTATCTTTACGGATATACAAAGTGAGGTAATGAAAAGTTAGGCCCAATCCACACTACAGGGCTGCTCACACTATACGTAACGCTCAAGCACAGGTCGCGCCCATTGCTTACAATGTATATATATTTGAGTGGAGCAAGAGTGGATCGTAATTGAACCGTGAGCAGCTCGATAGTGTGGATCAACCCTTATATTTCCTGTTTACAATTCATTACTTATTCAGCTGTTTTAAGAATTTTTCTGTAAGTACATTATTTTATTTTAACTTATAATAATGTTCCTTTCAATGTAAAACTACAACATTAATGTTAGAATATAGACAAAAACGAGCTTCTCTTAGTTTATGTTTTATAATATAAAAAGCAACAATTATCAATTTACTAGATCCAGTTTTTGTTGGTTTTTAATCTGGACTAATTCTTTTAGCATGTAATTTTAGTATCCAATAATTTGATGAAGCTATTAAATGAGTGTCCCTTTCGAAGTGGTGGAATTACTCACTCAAATATATTAAGGCCAAAGGGCGTCGACCTCGGGTATACTATTTATTTTTTAACGCAATACAGTAAGGAGATAGAGGTAAAAAACATTAGGAGATACTTAGTCAATCAATAAATAATAGCTGTGTGCAGTTCATTGGCCTTTCAATGAAGGTTACATATGTAAGGGATGTATTTAATGTTGTTTTCAGTTAAAGTTACTTACTGAATGAACACTACTAGGTCCAAGTTTATAATTTAAGCTACGCAATTGTATATTATTAATTTGGGCGAACTAGGGTTAGTGGACTTTTTATTAACAATTTTTAGTGAAAATTGTTTACAACTGTGAATAATCAGCACTACAATATTTATAATTTACGCCTTTGTACTTTTGAAATATGAATGAGAATTTTTCAGTAAAAGAATATTATTCTAATCAGGTAATTCACATCATAACTGCAAAAATGACTTTTGTATATACTCTGTTCACTATGGTCCCGGATTGTCAAAAATGACGTTTTATGGCAGCACTGTTGAATTTCTATTGGTTTTTTTGTTACTACTAGGTTGGACAACGCAAAAGCGTAATTTTTAAAATTTGGGTTTGTGTTACCTGGCAACTATTATTTATTTTTGCTTAAGGCAGTTCGAAATATAACCTATAATTTATAGTTTTGACATTAGTAGCTTTATTAATTGTTTCTAGTTACCTATAGCTTGACTTAAAAATATTAACCATGATATAAAGGATTGTTTTTAATTGGATTTTGACATTGACAATCCGGGACTATAGTGAATAGAGTATACACTTATTTAACAACAGTGAGCAGTATAGGCTACGGTGACTTTATAAGTACAATGTGGCCATATGATGGTTGGCCGCCATGCTTTTTAACATAGACGCAAACCTTAACTTAGCAAACTCTTTCCTGGTTATATCACGTGTTAATTCAAAAGAAAACATAACCACTGCAGCACACCGAAACAAACATAATAGCCGGAAAATATGCCAACTACAACTACAAGAATTACACACATTAGGCCCTCCACACATAGAGCTACTCAGTGATCGGACTGGCCAGGGATTGAAATCATAAACTGATTAGTATTTTGTTTTTATTGTTGTGTGAAGCACATATCTGTCGTGTTTTCTATTTTGCATAATTGAGTGTTATGTAGGGGATTTCCCTCTGCAACACAAATTAGTCGCAGATTTATGTAGGGGATTCCCCTCTGCGACACAGGATGGCTGTTTATGATGCGTTTGCATTTCACTTTAGTGATGGTTGAACATAGGCGCTAATTTATGCAAATAAATTAGCAGCTTATCTTTCTTCTCATTAAAAATGTGTATTACTGATCGCTGATTGCTGTCATAATATGTTTTGTATTTTATTGTGTTTTAAAACGTTTCTTTTAATAATCTGTTTATTAATAAAATCACGATCGGTAATGTACAGGGTGACCAGACATACTCTTTTTTAGAGTATTATACTCTTTTCTGGATAATATTTGACAGAAAATGTTGCACTCGCGCAACTTGTTAATGAATGCAGGATGCGTATATGGAGTAGGTATTGTTCTGTGTGCTGAGTGTACCTACATAAACACGAATGCAAGCGGATTATAGCGACTATACCATGAGTAAACATATAAAATAATATAAAAAGTAAACAGGAAAATCATAATTTGGTGTTTATTTGTTAAATTTTGAATTCATTTATTTGGTTTTAACATTGTTTTCAAGGGTCTGATTTTAATGACTGCGATTATACAAATATTGCTATTACACCGGTTATACAAAGGTTGATATAATCGATATCGCTAGAGTTACTGAAATAACTGTTCTAATACATGGGAGCTGAGGAAAATTACGCATTTTTATTTGTTTCCAACCTCATGTGAATGGTATAGTCTACCTGTCGTTACGATTTGCGTTCTTGAGTGAAAATGAAGTATACGAGGTTGTATGAGTAGACTGTACATTAGTTAGCCATAAGTATTTGTATCGTAAATATTTTAAGGTAGAATTACGTCATATTAAAGTTACAACAGGTTAGTATTTAGCCAGTATTTGGAACAGGCTTTTCTCTGGAAAGATGGAAATATTTAAATCTCACGGAATGGTTAAGTGTAAATTTATGCAGGATTTACCTAGTAAGCCGAAAAATTGAGCGAAGCTAGATTATTAGTACGTGATCAGAAGTGCAACTGTTGCAACCCGGTCATAAAAATTATGTGCCGGCTGGAGCAAATTCCTATAGAAAAATTGTAAAATTTATTAGAGATTCTTTGCGAGTGTCGACCGCTTGACAAATTTTAGCGTGTGGAACCTTAAAAGTATGTAGAATTCATAGAGTTATTATGAATTGTCACGTACGTCTGTAAGTGAGAGAAGTCCAAAATTGAAAGCTGCTCTGATAGGCTTATTAGAAATGTTGAGAACGCCTACCGAGTTTTCTTGGACCAACTGGACTTAGAATTTAGTTAGTCAATAGGTAACAGTGTTAAACTTAAGTTGTTCTGTAAACGGCAGAAAATAAATGCAAGTATTTGTACTTAAGTGTCTTATTAATGTCGCAATAGTCGCTTTAGTCTTCGTGTACAAGTATATTTTGACTAAAAGGATTCGCACTTTAGACGAATTCGGTGACTCAATGTATTGCTTTATGAAACACTACTCAATGATACGTCTCGTGGTATTTCAGGCAATACATCTCGAAATCGATTATTTTCGATCGCCTAGTTGTTTAATATATGATTATTTCATGAATGACGGACGTTGTATATTAGCTTTCTAGAACACGTTGAGCTGCAATTTATAATTATTATTATTTAGTAGTTATTTGCCAGGTCTACCATCTTTCAGTTCAGTTTGAGATCACTTTATAAATATCTGAGGAAAGTGAATAAAGTAAGCTACAGTATAGATTATAACATCTAAAAACTATTACTAATTCAGTGCATTTGAAGGCAAAGAACTTGGAAAATATCAGACTTAAGAAAATTAAATTGAATTTTAGCTATAATTTACGTAAGTTTTATTTAATGTTGTTAATTTTTGATTTCGATTTTCGTGAACGAGGAGTTGACGCGTATCTACAAGTGGAGTTAGTTTTTAATTAACATATAGTAATAATTTTACGATAGATTTAAATTTTTTGTAAATAACTTAACTTTGATAATATAAGGGATATTCAGATTGATTTTATTTATCGATTTTCAAAATTTAAGGCGTTTCAGTTGTCATTGCCACAGAATTATAGTCTGTGTTTTTTCTTTGGCAATCTAAACCAAATGAAATTTAATCTTTTGAATGGCTATGTCCACGTTAGAATAAAATTCTGCTGGTGGCGCGTTATTACTGTCTTCGTTTGTTATTTAAAATGTTGGTTTCAACAAAGTTATCAAACATACTCGTTTTCTATTAAAAATTTCTGGTCAGCCTAGTAATGTACACATTTCAACAATGTGAATACACTTGGTTTGAATTAGTTCACGTTATTGAGCGTCTGCTGTATGTCAAGTGACGAGGAAGACGTGGTTTTTTATTATTATACAATTTGTTTCACTTCTTACCTTCACACCCCTGATCTTCATAATTTATTTTCTGATAATTTTAGTCAGTTATACAACCATTTCAACTCATTATTTTTGTCGCATTTTGTATAATAATGTGCTATTTTACTAAATACAAAATGGCTTAATAAAGTGTCACTTTGGTGCATAGAAGTGTCACTTTACTATATGGCATAATTTGACATAGTCTTACAGTGCCACCAACATATTATTCATACGTTTGAATTTTTTATCAGGGTTGGCATGATTTTCCCCAGGCCGAGAAAACTCAATGGGTTTTTTCGGGTAAAACCCACCTGAAAAAACCCACGGGTTTTAGACTAAATCTGGGTTTTTTCAAAAATTGACAAAAGAAATATTCTAAAGTTGTAAGTGGTATATAAAATCCTTCATTAATAACAATTTCATCATTTTTTTCAAACTAGTGAGTTTTGCAGTTTTTGAAGTGATGGGTTAAAATGAGGCAACCGGAAGTGACACTTTACTCTTGTTTTTTTTCAGTTTTGGGGGGAAATTTTATTACTGTTTTTTCTTTGAGCCCCACAATTAATAATAGGAATATATATCTTTTTTATTCACAACCATATACAGTGTGTTCCAAAAAGTTTTATACAAATGGAGAAAAAGTTTATCTTACATTTCACAAAAAAAAATTCTTGATAAAAAGCTCTGCATGACTTGTAGATCCATAATCAAGTACAAAATTTTTAAAACATTGGCTGATATACAGCGAAAATCAAAATTATGATTTGGAATGAGAGTAAAATACATTCGAACATATTAGGTAATTAACTATAACTTTTGTAAAGGTTTTTAGGAAGTATCGATTTTGAAAAAGTCACAGAATTAAAATTTTACAAACACTTAGGGCCGGTTGCAGAAAGCAATGTTAACTACCAGTCTTATAAAGGCCACTAATCTGACGTTAACTTTAATTCGCTGTTAAAATAAACAAAGGCGCATCAAAACGTCAGTGCTTATGACATTTTATTCATTAGTAAACAAATTTTGATGCGCTTTTGTTTATTTTAACAGCGAATTAAAGTTAACGTCAGATTAGTGGCCTTTATAAGACCGGCAGTAAGTCTGGTGTTAGCTAACGCGACGTCAAAGTGAACAAAAACGAATCAAATCTCAAATGTTTATGGTAACTAATACATTAGTAAACAAAATTTGATGCGATTTTATTCACTTTGACGCGACGTTAGCTAACACCAGACGTAACATTGCTTTCTGCAACCGGCCCTTAAAGAAAGTTGTGTGATGACCACATCTAATTTTCTCAAGTGGCCAATCATTGAATTAGGGAATCCCCTTGAAGAAAGTCGCTCAGAATCAATGGACAGTGGAAACCCTTTACTGCAGAACATAATTTGATAAACCTACTTTTAAGTATACACATAACCCCATTTACATGATTTACATGTTTAAAGAATGTTTATTTGCATATTTATAGATAAATTACAAATTGCCCAAGTATCTACCTTTTACCTAAAAATAAAAATTAATATTCATTCAGATTTTTACATAGGATACCTAAATCCAAAAAACAGCGAATTTATCTAAAACCCGAAAAAACCCAATAAAACCCGAAAAAACCCAGCAGGCAGATAATTTCTAAAAAAACCGGGTTTTTGCCAACCCTGTTTTTAATGGACATGTGGTATAATGCTTATATATAAATGTTTGTTTATAAATACTAATACAAATTGCGAAAAAATAGTATTCAGTGAAATCTCTCATAATGGACATTCCATTAAGTGGACCCCCCTATTAAGTGGATATTTTTCTTGGCACCGTCGGGAACCAATATGATTTAAATACAAGGGCATCTCCGTAAGGCGGACTCTCTGTTAATAGGACGCAGACAAGAAAATTCTGGAAATTTTGAAATATTTCCCTCTTTTATGCGAACATCTTATTAATTATTATGTGCTTAAATGCTAGGCAACTATGGGAATTACATGTTTTCATATGTGTGGTATGGAATGCATTATAAATTGCGTGTTCAGATGCTAGTTAGGAAACTGGGGGAATTACCTCTTTTCATATGCGCCCTATGTTTTCCAACCTTAATCTTCAGTTGTGTATCTGAATTTTGGAAGTATTCTACGAAAACAATTTTATTTATCTATGGCAAAGTGTGTTTTGTTTTATAGCTGAATTTGATTAAAAGCAGGTAGGTTTCCTCCATTCCATGCTGCAGTTGATATGTGTGTACTAAAGTTACTTTTTTATAGTAGTGCCATAATGGAAACCAAACGCAGCACTAAATACATGCTAACCTTAAATGCAAAAGCTGAAATTTTGAACTGATACAATCAAAACAAACTCAGCGTACGAAATTCGAAATTGGAAAAACCCAAGCAGCGAATATTATTCGAAAAAAAGAATTAATAAAGAAGTGGCATGACTGCGTAAACATTACTGGAAAGCGTAGTTTTTTAAAAAGTATGATTGAATTTCAAATATACCAACTTACTTATGACTGGTTTATGAAATAAAAATATTCATCTCGCCGAACCTCTTTCTAGAAAGATGCAAAGCTAAAGAGATTGCAGAGAGATTTTGTATAGAAAATTTTAAACTTCTGAAGGATGGCTGGAAAAATTCCACATTCGTCATAACATATCTTTCAAATGCATTTCTGGTGAATCTGCATGTGTTAACAAAGACTATTTTACACAAAAAATTAAAACATTTCTATTAAGAGGACACCACCATTAAGCGTAGAAAAATCGTGGCTCCACGGTGTCCGCTTATGAGAGATTTCACTGTACACACTTCGTAAGAAAAGTAGGTTTAGTAAAACTTTACTTTTCTACACTTGCTGTGTAATATACTATTAAAATTTTTAAATAATTTTACCGTAAACCAGTAGCTTACTGTAATCAAAAATAAATTAGAAAAATTAAAATTTCATAGTAGGTCTAGTTTTATCGAAATAAGTTATTACAAAAATTTTTCCAGAACCACAAAAATTGTCAAAATCCAATATGGAAAAATGATTGTTGTTATTATTATTATTGTTATTATGATTTCAAAAAATGTTTCACTTCTCGGCCTGTATCTTCCTTATTTATTTTCTGATCCACTTCAAATTTTGATCAATTAAACTGTTCTTTAAAAGTGTTACTTTTTACATTTTTAAAATAAGTTCAGTGAAAAACTAGTAGTCTACTGCAATCTAAATGGAATGCGAAAAATCATAGTAGTTTTATCGAAACACGTTATTTAAAAAGGTAGTACCATTGGCCAACATTTGAAATCAATCAGAAAATAAATAAGGAAGATATAGGGGGTGTGAAGATAAGAAGTGAAACATTTATCGTATAAAATCGTGATAATAATAATTTTTCAATAAAAAATTGTACTTCGACTATAGTTGTGATTCTGAGCAACTTTTTATTCAACTGGAGAATCACCTATCTCATATCAATACACATTAAAACTGGGTTCTAGGTAAATTGCTCGAAAACGAATTGCTCCAAATCAGTTGCTCGAAAGTCAATTGCTCGAATGTGACTTTGCTCGAATTGCAAGTTTCTCGAACAGCAATTTCTGGATTATCTGTTGCTCGAAAAAAATAAAGTAGTGAAATAGCCTTAACTTAAAACAGTTAATATCGACTATAAAAAAAATACAAATTGCAAATTATATCCTTGATTAATAAAAAATAGGTATAAGTATAAGCCGTTCACGATCTTTTTGGGTCAGGTGCGGCTATGACCATCTAGTAATTTTGTTGGCAGAACCTCTGTTGCAACTAAACTCCCTCATGGAAATTGACACTTTTTGTATTAGGTTAGGTTGTTTTCAGTTTAAGGTTATATTTTCTGAATAGGTACATTGTTGCCGGATATTCTCTAGTCTCCACATCAACTCAGGTTCTTTTAAATTTGGTCTGTCCTTTTTAAATTGGAAGTAACATCGTTTAATGGAAACTTTTTGTTGTAACAAAATTATTTTGGGCATTTTGACGTTTCCTTTGACGGAAATAAAATTATTTTTACACATTTGATAAATCATTTATTTCCTTACGAATATTAAAATAATAAATCTGGCAATGTGGTGGCAAGAAAATGTCGAACAGACACTGACAGCAAAAAAAATTGCATCCGCTACATCATCGAATCAGTTAGTCCAACATGAAAAGAAGAAATCGTAGCCAACTCTGTCCCAAAGAGGTCGTGAACGGCTTATATGTATTAGAGACCCTGTATATAGTTAGATGAGAGTTAAGACAACACAAACGTCAGCCGCCAAATTTGATCCAAAACATGCATCATGCATGCATGCCCAGAAATACTGTTTGAAAGTCACTAGATCGTTTATCTAAAACACCTTGATTTAAATTTCTACTGCTGCTTCAAAGCACTCAAAACATAGCGTAGAGTACTGTTTGTATCAGAAATAAGTAACAAGTGTTAAAAAACTGAATTACGTATACACATTTCGTAAAGCAGATAATAATATATGAAAATTTCCTAAAACTATGGTTTCTGCATATTAAAGCTTCGAACTGACCGTTAGTAAAAATATTTTTGAAATTTTTTCGAGTTTCTCGTTTTTACTCTTCTCATTGTGTACCTACCTAATTTCTTGCTCAGGATAATGTGTTTGCGTGCGAGTTACTAATTTTGAATGGAAAACACCATCCTTGCTTTGGTATAGGAATTCATACGTGGTTTGGGTAGCAGCTTCCTGTTTATTGTTATTTGTCTTCAAAGCAAGATTCAGACAAAGGTTCAGCGGAAAAGTCATCTTTAGGATTGAAGAAAATTTAATTTTCAGGTCTGGTTATATAATATGAAAATAAAGTAGGAACGGCAGCACCTTTTAATTTCCTGCTGTCATCCACCCGTACTTCTTCACACTAGTTTTATTAAAATGGACAATTTTTGATATGCTGCTCTTATCTCTTGGTTTTGAGGATGGTATTTTCATAGAAAACCTTGTTCGGATCTGTTTTTGCAGCCAATAGTACAGCAACCCCTCATTTCAGGAACTTAGATAAAAGTGACAAGTTTTGACTTAAATGAACAATTTGTCAAATTTGATTAATGGGAAACTGTTTCTAAGGCAATGAGTATTCAAATATACGACGCGCGTGATCCACCAATCACAATGAATTCCCTCGTTGTCTCAACTCTTTTGTAACTATATACAGGGACTCTAATATGTATTACATTCCGATGATAATCACTTTCGTGTCCCAAGAAAAACCTATTTAACATTATTTGTAATAACAACAAACCCATTATCCTGATTATGAATACCCGTAATTACATTCCAATGATAATCTCTTTCCTGTTACAAGAACATAATACTGTCTTTGACCACTTACTACAAAAGATTTTAAAGATTTTAGTATTGACGCATTATACAAGGTGTTTCAAAAATGTCTGCCAAAATTTCTAGGACGTATAGTACATCAAAAAATAAGTGTAGTTTACTCTATAAAACTAATTCCGAAAATGCACTCCCAAGGAGCTACAGCCCCTAGAAGAAGACTCTCAAAAATGGTTTTTTAGCATTTTCTTCAAAGCTGTTACTGGTAACTTAATGAAATTTGGCACAGGGGCGTGGTTTTTTATGAGAAATATTACTAATTTGTTACAATCTTTATATTTTATTCAGGGGCGTAACTTACAAGGGGGCTGGAACGGTTCAATTACCCTATCTTTTTTGTGGGTGGTTTTATCTAGTACATTTATCAAAAATCTCAAAGCTTGATTTATCTTACATAAAAAAGGTATTCTTGTTAAAATGTTTTAAAGTTGACCGTTTTCGTGTAATTTGCAGTTGAATGTTAACGGGTTTTTCAAGCTTTGAAATTACTTGTCCAAAATGCCTTCGAAAATCTTTTGAGTAGGCCTAGATATGACTTAAACAAAACATTTTAACAAGAATTCCTTTTTTATGTAAGATAAATCAAGCTTTGAGAGTTTTGATAAATGTATTAGATAAAACCACGCACATAAAGGATAGGGTAATTGAACCATTTCAGCCCCCTTGTAAGTTACTCCCGTAAAGAAAATATGAAGATTCTAACCAATTAGTAATATTTCTCATAAAAACTACGCTCCTGTGCCAAATTTCATTAAGTTACCTGTTACAGTTTTGAAGAAAATGCTAAAAAACCATTTTTGAAAGTCTTCTAGGGGCTGTAGCTCCTTGGGAGTGCATTTTCGGAAATAGTTTTATAGAGTAAACTACACTTATTTTTTGATGTACTATACGTCCTAGAAATTTTGGCAGACATTTTTGAAACACCTTGTATAAGACCACATAAATTCGAGCAAAATATTTTCGAGAAATTGCGGTCGAGGAACTTGCATTTCGAGAAAAGTTACATTCGAGCAATTTGATTTTCGAGCAATTGATTTTGAGCAATTGATTTCGAGCAACTGCATTCGAGAAATTTGCCGGAGACGTTAAAACTGTAATCAAAATGTGAAGTTTGAAAAAATTCGTTAGAGCCGTTTTTGAAAAAATCGATATAAACTGAAAAATCACAAGAGTAAACACCTACTTCCGGTTATGCGATTTTCTTCAAAAGCTTGCTGTCGCATCTACATAGTATACAAAACTTATATGTATATGAAGTTTCAACGCCATACCTCTTTTTGTTTTTGAGATATTCTGTTCACAGACAGACAGACAAACAGACAGACACACACACACACACAGAGACACACAGACAGACAGACAGACAGACACACAGACAGACCAATGAAAAAAAAATGTTTTTTGGGTTCAGGGGACTCTAAAACGTGAAGATCTGTTGAAAACTCAATTTCGAATTTTTGGGGTGAATCCAATAGTTCCTTTATTGTAAAAGGAAGTAAAAAGAACAGAATGGTGGACCGAAGATTTGAAACGAAAAATAAAAGAGAAGAAAGAAGCATGGAAAATATACTTAAATAAGAAGCAGCCAGAAGACTACGAAAAGAATAAGGAGAAAAGAAAAGAGGTTAAAACAGAAGTAAAGAAATAAGAGTCATGGATAAGATTTTGAAAATTTTAAATTGGTACTGTGCAATTTTTTGGGCCCTTTAAAAAGAGGATTTTTTTCTGAATGCATGAATACATGATATGGAAACTTCTTCAAAATTTTGAAAAACTGAGCTTATTCTTTATACTGGCAGAAATCACTAGTGCCATGATCACAATAATTTTGTTTTTTATTTATTAATATAATAATAATAATCTTTGTTTATTAGCAAATAGCATCTCAATATCTTAAGTAAAAAAAGTTACGGCATATAAAAGAAATTAGGAGATTTTGTTTTTTTTCAAATTTTAGAAAAGTGGGCCATGACAAGTAAAATTTGAAGATGGATTCTTAATGAGCTCTCAAACCTGCACCTTTTTGCCAATTTAACCATCTCTCTATCTCTTTAAATACAAAAGTTACCCATGTTGTCCCTACGAAATTCGGGCACCCTGTATATGCCATATGAGTGAAGAAACACAAACAAGAGAGACCAAGGAAAACATGGAATGATGGAATAAGAGATGAAGCAGAGAAAAAAAGAATAGCATGGGAAGGAATAAAACAAAAAACAGAAAACAGAAAGAAGTGGAGGGAAATATGCAGAAATCAAGAGTAAAACTACACTCGCCTTACACCTAACGGTAAATAAGGCATATGATTAAGAAGAAGAAGTATAGCTGACCAAAATTTAAAATCGATCAGAAGATAAATAAGAAAGATAGGTGTGAAGGTGAGAAGTGAAACACACTGTATATAAACGCACTGTAGATATACAGTGCCTTCATAAATGATTGAACGTTTTTGAATGGTCATTATTTTGGCGCCATTTATTTATGTTGGTGGCACTGTAAGTCTATGTCAAATTCGAGGTTAGCAGGTTCGGTTTTTTGTCAGTTTTGAAACAAACTGACGCAAAACCTAACCTGATAACCTCGAATTTGTACACTGTACAAGATAAAGAAGAAAATTTTGGTTCTCCCATATATTAGAATATTCTGCTAATGCATAATTATAGTATAAAGCGGGTAATTCTCTACCTCCCTTGCGAGTTTGGCATTAATAACTTGTTCATTCATATTGTCTACTTGTTGATTTCTTAGAATTTAGTTGGTAACTGGTAGCCCTGTGACTAACATGTCGAGTTTCCTGTGACTGATCACAAATTGGTTACAAACCAGTAGCCAATCTGTAGCTTCGCGAGCGGACCTCCATATAAATGCATTAGCGGTGACTTTCGAGTAGCTCCGTGTGCGGAGGAGGGCCTTAATTGTCAATTTATTTTGTTCCAATTATTTAGAGTAACTTAGGGCCGGTTGCAGAAAGCAATGTTAAGTCTGGTGTTAGCTAACGCAACGTCAAAGTGAACAAAAACGAATCAAATCTCAAATGCTTATGGTAACTAATACATTAGTAAACAAAATTTGATGCGATTTTGTTCACTTTGACGCGATGTTAGCTAACACCAGACTTAAAATTGCTTTCTGCAACCGGCCTTTAAAGTTTCATAGTGTAACTTAACTGTTTTACATTGTTATTGTAATTGAATAAATTTGCCTTAGAAATACTTGAATGTAAGCTAAAAACCACTGGAGCTCTTTCCACATCTCTCTAACTCCATATGGTCACAATGTTCTTATATACAGTGTGGTCCATTAAGTGTGCAACAAATGGGAAATTTTTTTATTAGTTGTACAATCGAAATTTAAATATTGCCAAAAGTTAGTGCATGTTCGATAACCATATCAGATGCCCTTAGAATGGCTTCAAGTCAAACAATATACAGGGCAGGACAAAAAATATGAAATTCGTTCAAGAACAAAGTTACCTTATTTCAAAAAATATAGCAAAATTTTATTGAGAAAAGTTGTTTAGAATTAAAAGTTATGCTCAAATACAAAGTCACGGCCTCCTATTCGAATTTTGTTTCTTTTTTGGAAAATTTTGTATTACCCCCGTATGATACATATTTTTATTATTTTGATTTTATATGTATTTAAAGTAGCCACAACCATATCTCTTTTATATAAATTTTAGCAACTTGAAGCGTATTTGTAAAATTTACTTGGATTTATATTTTTTTAGGTAAGCGTCCACTTCATGTTTGTTGCAACGATATTTAACAGAACTTTAGAATTTCGCAAATATTCTTTTTAACAAGGCAAATGCTTTACTAATAATAATTTACATATGAAAAACTCTTAATAAAATCAGAATAATAAAAATATGTATCATACGGGGATAATACAGAATTTTACAAAAAAACAATCAAAATTCGAATAGGAGGCCGTGACTTTGTATTTGAGCATAACTTTTGATTCTAAACAACTTTTCTCAATAAAATTTTGCTATATTTTTTGAAATAAAGTAACTTTATTCTTGAACGAATTTCATATTTTTTGTCCTGCCCTGTATATTGTTTGACTTAAACCATTCTAAGGGCATCTGATATGGTTATCGAAGATGCACTAACTTTTGGCTGTATTTAAATTTCGGTTTTACAACTAATAAAAAAATTTCCCATTTGTTGCACACTTAATGGACCACACTGTATAGTCAGTGCAGTTTATGCAACCCACACACGTGCTTGAACATTATAATTAAATAACTACAAATCACCATGTCAGAACACAATTAACAAAGCAAGACAATAAAATATTAATATAAGAATACAAATATCAAGTATGATTATTCTTGAACATCACGACATAAATCGTTGAAAATCCCTAATCACACAAATATTTAACAACCGTTAAATACGTATTTTGACAGCTAAACTGTAATTTTCAATAGCCTTGAATATAGCCCCTCTATTACAAATAGTAGCGACATCATGGGGCAAACCTGATGCAAACATGAAAATACAAAAAGTTACTAAACGGTAAATTTCAGTGTAAACAGTGAAAAAATAACAGATCTGAATACCTGAAATCCTTTTCTGCCACTATTTTTACACTCATCGACACAACACCCTGGCATTTCCACGTCCTCGACTTCAAATTAGCCCCCGAAGAGAAAAATGAATAAAAACACGACAACTGTCAATGTCACATTTTAATTTAATTATGCAACTTCCTAAGCGATTTTTAAATATGCTAGGGACTTAAGGGATACCAACGTGATTTTGCCCCAGCGGCAACATCAATCGTTGTCGCTACTATATGTAAATATAGGGGCTATAGCCTTGAAGAGAAACTAACACAACAAAGTTGGGCAAAGCTATGCTTTTCACCATGATTGTGATTTGGTGAAGAGCACATCTTCGGCAATAAACCGCATACAAGGGTCAAACACTACGCATTAACTTAACTATGTGACGTTTTGCACGTCTCAAAATTGATTTCGAACGTTTTAATTACATTATCAATTTGTACATGCTATCACTGTCACAAGAATGTGTGATGCGCAAACATTTGGAGGGTAAGAAAACCTCGACGAATTCCGAAGAGATCCTGTTGATAATCCAGTATCATGCAGGAGTGAATCCAACGGGTTGTGCAAGCTTCGCCGCGTTGCCCGATCCACGCATCACTGTCCGGCTCCCACTTAACTAGTATGTATTAACCCCACTCTAGATTCACCAGGTCGGCCACTTTGGGGCGAACTTAAGCCCTTGGGCCAAGGGGCACCATCAGTCCAGATACTTGTCTGGTAAGACCAGAATCTTGTCCCGAACTACCTGACCAGAAACCTCCCTTGCCTATGTTAGTAAAACTGCAGAAGCAACCCAAACCCACTCTGTCCTATTAATCCTCCAGTGCAATGGAAGATCTTGCAGCTGATAACTAACTAACCTGTCCTAGTAATTGCCCAGCGCAATGGAAGGTCTTGTAGCTGGAGCATTTTTATTTGCTCGATCTGCGGCCGCTGTTAATTACACCAGAATTATTTCGGCTAAATCTGGAAAGCTTGTGAACAAGCCAAAACTGAATTACTTAATTTCGATCTAATTACAGCAATTCGAACCACAGGACAGGGAGGGACCGTCCATAACTGCAACCAGCAAATGCAGCTCCGCCCGTACTGCCGAGGACACCAGGATAATGTATAATTTGGTTATCATCATTATTTGTTTTTTTCTTTTGTAAATAGTTTTAGAAAACCATTTAATTTTGTATAAATAGTTAAAGAAAATAAATATCTATTCGTGACTCGAACTTATCTCTAACTTCAGCTGTTAACAAACCCTCGACCAGAGCTACTCACAAGTGGTAAAAATTAACGTAAAGTAATCAGAATTTAATTTTATCACATCAACTGCAATTGAAGATTACCGGACCATAACAAAATGGTTGAAACTAAAAAATTTCAGTATCACACCTTTATGAATAACGATAGCCCAAATCTCTGATTATTATAAGGGGCCTCACATCTCTTAGCAAAAAATTCGAAATTCGAAATACTTAAAGTAACCTGTCTTTTGAATAGGGACAAAAACCCTACTCCCTTGTGTGTCATCAAACTCAAGAAAAATACCAAAAGCAAAATATTTGAATTAACAAGACTCTATTCAGTGTCGGACTGGCCCACCGGGCAACCGGGCAAATGCCCGGTAGGCCAATCCAGTTTGGAGGCCACCACACATATTTTTTTCAAAACATAAAAACAAAAGAAACTGCAGAAATGTTTTTACAAAATTAAAAAAAAATCCAAACTTTGTGTCAAAGTATTGTCCTAGTTTTGTTTATGCATGCATGCATCATGCATCTAATATTTCTTAGTAGTTCCCGCAGCGTCAGTCACAAAATTCCTTGATTCAATTACAGAGAACGCGTATTTAAATGACTATTCAACACTATAACATATAAGCCAATCACATTGCAGACATTTGATTTTTTCAACCAATAACAGCAGTATATCACTGAATATTGGGCACCATGCAAAATATTCACAAAACAATGTGCGTACTCAAAAAATAAATAGCCTTGTTGCGAAGTATCGCTTAGCAACGATGTTCTGTCCTTAGTGATATCGCTAGGTTACGTAACACTAAACCCCAACAAACTGTGTGGCTTGTTTTAAAAATTTTAAAATGCTGTGTTTTGGAAGTATTCCGCTGAATTTAATTGAGAATGAGTAATTATATTAATTGTTGGAATATTTTTCAATAAAGTTAATCGTTATGCATTAATATTGTTAAATAGTTGTCCCAAATACCACTAGAAGTGGATATATATTTTTTTAAATATTTTGCCATTTCCATAGAAATTATTGCAAATTTCACTCAACAAAATCACATTTAAATGTCACTCGCCTTCGGCTCGTGACATTTTTGATGTGATTTTGTATCGTGAAATTTAAAGGCAATAATTTACATGGAAACCGCAAAAAATTTGTCAAAAATATATCCACTACTTGTGGTATTACCCTTGACTATTCAACACTATAACATATGAGCTAATCATATTGCAGACATTTGCTTTTTTCAACCAATAACAACAGTATATCACTGAATATTGGGCACCATGCAAAATATTCACAAAACAATGTGCGTACTCAAAAAATAAATAGCCTTGTTGCGAAGTATCGCTTAGCAACGATGTTCTGTCCTTAGTGATATCGCTAGGTTACGTAACACTAAACCCCAACAAACTGTGTGGCTTGTTTTAAAAATTTTAAAATGCTGTGTTTTGGAAGTATTCCGCTGAATTTAATTGAGAATGAGTAATTATATTAATTGTTGGAATATTTTTCAATAAAGTTAATCGTTATGCATTAATATTGTTAAATAGTTGTCCCAAATACCACTAGAAGTGGATATATATTTTTTTAAATATTTTGCCATTTCCATAGAAATTATTGCAAATTTCACTCAACAAAATCACATTTAAATGTCACTCGCCTTCGGCTCGTGACATTTTTGATGTGATTTTGTATCGTGAAATTTAAAGGCAATAATTTACATGGAAACCGCAAAAAATTTGTCAAAAATATATCCACTACTTGTGGTATTACCCTTGACTATTCAACACTATAACATATGAGCTAATCATATTGCAGACATTTGCTTTTTTCAACCAATAACAACAGTATATCACTGAATATTGGGCACCATGCAAAATATTCACAAAACAATGTGCGTACTCAAAAAATAAATAGCCTTGTTGCGAAGTATCGCTTAGCAACGATGTTCTGTCCTTAGTGATATCGCTAGGTTACGTAACACTAAACCCCAACAAACTGTGTGGCTTGTTTTAAAAATTTTAAAATGCTGTGTTTTGGAAGTATTCCGCTGAATTTAATTGAGAATGAGTAATTATATTAATTGTTGGAATATTTTTCAATAAAGTTAATCGTTATGCATTAATATTGTTAAATAGTTGTCCCAAATACCACTAGAAGTGGATATATATTTTTTTAAATATTTTGCCATTTCCATAGAAATTATTGCAAATTTCACTCAACAAAATCACATTTAAATGTCACTCGCCTTCGGCTCGTGACATTTTTGATGTGATTTTGTATCGTGAAATTTAAAGGCAATAATTTACATGGAAACGACAAAATATTTGTCAAAAATATATCCACTGCTTGTGGTATTACCCTTGATTATTGCGCACAACTGTCACATGACTGATATCATCCAATGAGAACCATGAATTTTTTGAAAATCGACCAATCCCGAACTAATTACCTGATAAACGTCCTAGGGATGATTATCAAGCGATAAGCTCCCTAGTGCTGATTATCGACCTCGTAGATGGTGTTATAATTAGAAATAGAAGTGTGAGAAACAAGCAATTTGAGGTTTTTGACATTATTAGATCAATTTTAAATTATAAATCGTATACGGCTTTTGTGTAATAATCACTTATAATACCCTGAGTAGTCAAAGTTATGTCGAATATTTACGAGTACTAATCTTAAGCGCAAAGGACATGAGTAGTGATACCACCGCAAAAATATTCTACTTAACTTTCTTTAACTAAGAATGGTATTCGAGAGACTATTCAATGAACCAAACTACTTTTTCAAATTAGTTTTCAGTAAATCTAGCAACAAACTACGCAATTTCTATAGTAATAGAACACCAATATTAACTTTTTCTACTAAAAATCACATTTTTTTAAAATATTCAGTATACCACTAGTGAAAATTGTCAGTATAGTTTACGCTCATTGGTGCAAATAACAAAACTACTAAATTATGATTGGTTAATAGTTAACATGAAGGGGGTGAGTTGAATAGTCTTCAAAATATAAACGCGGGCAGCACACTTACAGATAATTTTGCCAGTGCCAAGAGTCATCGTGCTGATTGCCCTTAGAAAACTCCCTCGGGACAGTTTTCATTGCAACCAGCACTCGACCTTTGGCGTGTGCAAAATTATCGGTAAGTATGTCTCGCCCATGTTATATTACTATTGAAAAATTTGAAGTGGAACCTTATAAAGTGATTGTTAATCAATTAATGCAAAGCATGTAAGACCGATTCTCTAAAAATGAGGAGGTTTACAGAACTTTCAGTTTCTTTGATCCGAGTACTTTTCAACATACTGCTCAACTAAATGGAGAAACTATTCCTGATTTCTCTTTTGTCGCAATTTCAAAGCTAAGAAACATCCCACAAGACATAAATCAAAAATTTACTAATTTCTCTAAAAAAAAATTTACTTTACAAAAAGAACAATCCCAGCCTGTGGTGACTGTGACTGAACCAATCACGACCCCTGATCACGACACTAATAGTGATGACAACGAAAATTACACTAAAGAAGATCCAAGTTTTCAATTAAATATTTGCATTGGTGAGGGGACAAAAAGTGATTGTGCTGGTTATATGAATTGTTGCTTTAAAATTTTACACAAATATAATTTGCACGACATTACATATAGCAATTCGTACTTAACCTACAAATACTTACTGACATTATCACTCACCCAAGTAGCCTGTGAACGCGTATTTTCTAAAGTGAAAATAATCAAAAATAGGCTAACGCTTCTTTATCACAAGAAAGGTTAGAATGTTTTCTAATTTTGAATGTGGAGTGTGATCTACTTCAAAGCTTGAATTTCGACGAAATCATTGACAAGTTGCCAAATAAACCAATCTCTTTAAAATCAAAATTATTGATGTGATCCATATTGTTAAGTATAATTGTTATAATAGAATAGAGCAGAAGTTCCCAAACTATGGGTCGCGACCCACCAGTGGGTCGCAAGCGAATATTGAGTGGGCCCTAATGGGCGATTCGTCGCTGTATAAGACATGAATAAAAAATAGGAAGTGATAAATTTGATATTTCATTCAGCTATTTATAATTCCTAAAAATAGTTTTAATCGTAACCAGTTAACGAAATTCTGGCTCTCAGTTGCTGCTAACCAGGGCCGTAACTAGGTATAGGCCGAGTAGGCCCCCGCTTACAAGCGCAAGCGGCAAGGGGCGCCAAAATTGCACTGAAAAGATAATTTATTCCGCACAATAAAAAAACAAACATTTTTGAAAAATTGTACATAAAAAATTACAAAAAAAATGTTTAGAACGTCTTTAATACATAAAGAACGCTGCAAGAAAAACAACTTTTGCTGGATTAAATTAATGGTTGAAGTCTTCAAAATTATCTACAAAATAGGTAAAAATTCCTTAATGTTGCTAACAATACTGAAACACTTAACAATGCAAATCACATGAATTTGGAAATTAAGAAAAACGTTGCAGCCAGTGGGATGCGAACTCGCGTTCACTGGTAAATGCATATGCTTATCGTTGCGTTATAAATGGTGCAGGTAGTGTTCCGATTTTTTGAAAAAATGCGATGCCGATGAAATGGCGACGCAGAGACACAGGTACACCACATATATTCTTATTTGTAAAATGTTCAACTGACTACATAATACTGTGTACTTTTTTAAATTAGAATTGTGTTTTATCATTTTGTTTTTTGTTCTTATTTTGTTTGTATTGTATTGAATTATTTTAAAATTTACTAGTTGTTTATTTTTAAAACTTTTGAATTAAAAATGTTGCAGATATTTTTGAATATCCGAAGATAAATGTAAAAGTCGTAGTACAGTAAAAGATTGCCTAGTTACGCCCCTGCTGATAACTATCCTTGCCTGTTCGATGAAGCTATGAAAGTCCTCCCCCTCTTTACTACCTCATGTGAGGCCGGATTTTCGGCTATGGTTAACATTAAAACTAAATACCGAAATAAATTGGCTGCATCAAACTCACTGCGATTAAAAGTAACTAAAGTTGAAATTGATGCTAAAACTGTAATGAAGAAAAATCGGAAAGAAATACATCCTTCCGATTGAAATAACTTTGTAAGCAAACCTTGCAGGTGTAGGTATTTAAGTAACAAAAAAATTTATTTAAGTTGTGTTTCTTATTTCAACAGTTTTTCATTCATATTGGTAACACTTATAAACAAACAAAAAATTTCAATTAGAACAAATAAGACAGCATTAAGTAGTTCCACGATTCGCCACTAGGAAATCTGAGCATTACCAATATTTATGCCCTCTTTTCTCTAAGACAGCTAAAAAGTGGGTCCCAAGATTGGAAATTTTTGTTAGATGGGTCGGAGCCCAGTCAACTTTGGGAACCACTGGAATAGAGTGTAAAAGCTCCTATATGGTCAAAGCTTGTGATCATAATTATTTATATTTTTTCGTTATAATTGTTCCAAACTCAAAGTTTATAACTCATAATAGATAAAGAATATTTTTTCGTTATTTGTTTGAATTTCAAAGTTTATACTCGTAAGAATATAATAATTACCTAACTCCTACCTATTTTATTTGTTGTAACCTTGTTTCGTGTTTAAATTTTAAAATTATTAGAATCACTATTTTTTCTTAGCCCCCCCCTTTCCTCTTATTTTTACATGTGGAGGCCACATGCATCCTTTGCCCGGTAGGCCAAATTTTGCCAGTCCGACGCTGACTCTATTATTGTGTCGTCACCGTGGAACCGAGAAGAAAATCAAGAGACATCCCACAGTGCACAAGATGTCAGAGGTATGGACACACCAAAAACTATTGCTGCCTCCAGGCCCGCTGTGTCAAATGCGCTGGGTTACACCACTTCTCTGAATGTTCACAACCAAAAGACAAATCAGTTCTACCAACTTGTATAAACTGCAGCAAGGAACATACCCTCAATCATCCTACACAGAATAGCAGATCAATCCCAAACATCAATCCATGTCAGATTCCAACCGCTAAGCCTAATTCCTCAAGGCATGAACACTACAATCCTAATGTCAATACCACCGAGATCAATGATCCATTTCAATCAATAATCACATCAATCCTTCTCAAACTTATAGAAATCATCACCCCCCACCTTCCCAAAATTAAACAATTTGTCTTTTTCTTGCTGCCTTTCATACTTGTCACCAATGGCAACTAAATCGAGCTTTAAGCAACTTAACACCCTGCTACTGGAATGCAGACGGCCTTAAAAAACAATGCAATATGTTTATCTCCTTTCTTGAGTAACACAGCGTTGACGTAGCCTGTGTTAGTGAAACACACTTAACTAATATCGAAGCTTTCCATATACCAGGGTATAACATCTATATATAAGACAAGAAATCTTCAACCGCTGTCAGAGGGGTAGCCATTTTTGTCAAACGACAGCTATTTCAAATGCTCCTGCAACCAAAAAATCTAGCTATACAGCCACTATTAAGCACAACAACAAAAGACGGCATTGCAAGCACTGGAAGCAAGACCAGAAGGAAAGAACAGAGTGAGAAGACGAACAGAGTGAGAAGACCCAGGAAGACATGGACAGAAGGGGGTAAAAGTAGCAGCGGAACAGAGAGGGACTACAATGGAATACAGTGAGACAAATAGCGCAAGATCAAAAACAATGAAAGAAGTGGTGCCAAAAAACATGAATAGACAAAGAGTGACAACAACCCAGTCGACTTCAAGCCTTGACACCTCACGGTAGAAAGGCTCAGGATTATGTATGTATGTATGTATTCAACCAACTCCTACAACAAAATAACATAATTTTAAAAATGCTAAGTACAGTCATTAACAAAATAGCTCAGTAATGGCTAACTTTCTCCGATTAGCTTTATGGAACGCCAACAGGACTGCAATACAAAAGACTGGAAATTGAAAACTTCTTACATGTATATAATATAACTATTATGCTCGTGTCAGAGACTCATTTCACTGAAAAAACCTACATAAAGATACCCCCACTATTCTGTCTATCACACTGATGGTACGGCGCACGGTGGATCAGCAATATTAATCCGCAGTTCTATTTCTCATTATGGGCAACCAGAATACAAAACAGACTTCTTGCAAGCCACGACAATCCAAATTGAAAAACTCACAACCCCACTAAATGTTTTGGCCATTTACTGTCTTCCGAGTCAATTTGAACACAACAAATCTTACAAACCGATTCTTCGAAACTCTAGGTCCAAAATTTATAGTAGGAGGGATTTCAATGTCAAACATAATCACTGGGTGTTCGCAGCTTAACAACCACTAAAGGCAGAGTATTATTTAAACTTATTACAGCATCTTCATAGAAATATAAACCTAAAAAACTGCACAGGAAATAGAATACGCAAGCAAATCACTTCATAACAACGGTACAAGAAGCGGGATGGAACGCAACCAACAGATATAAAAGCTAGCAGCCCCAATATACCAAACGAAGGTCGTAGAAATTGTGAAAGAAAAAAGGCATTCAACAATTATTCAATAATGCCACCATCTGACAAAATAAAACATTCTGCAGTGCCGTTTTCCTGGCCGTTAGGCAGGCATTTGACAGGGGGCGGCATAAGAGGACTACAATGTAAAATTAAGAAAAACATTTCCTCGTGAATATTACCTTCTGTTGCAGTCGTTCCTTACATGCAGAACTTTCCAAACAAAATTGGCAAGGAAGTATCCCAAATCAAAGAAAAAGGAGCAGGAGTACCCCAGGGAAGTGTGCTGGGGCCTATGCCTATACCTACTATTTACCTCTGATCTACCTACAACAGAACAAACGAGAAATTAGGAACATTTGCTGATGACATGGCGATACTTACGATATAACGAGAATCGCGGTTAGCAGCGTCAGCCTGCACTACAATTGCATTTAAATCAAACTGAACAGTGGACACTTACAAAAATTAAAGTAAACAAGAGTAAATCGACACACGTTACATTTACGACAAAACATCAGGAATGCCCACCTGTCACCCTTACTAATAATTACATCCCTCAGTCAACTGAAGTTAATTACCCTGGGATTACATATTGACAGAAGATTGACATGGAAAAACCTACATTAGAAAAGAAACGAAAGAAACATTAACCAACAAAGTATTATTATACAAGACCATCATCCGACCAATTTGGACCTATGGCTGTCAGCTATGGAGATGTGAAAGTAGATCTAACTGTCTAAGTCATTCAACGATTCCAGTCTAAAATCATTCGCAGTGTGGCAAGTGCACCCTGGTATGTGACACATCAAACTGTACGCAGCTCTCAACATCACATACGTTAGCGAATTAATCAAACAATATGCCATATACGCACCAAACAACCTTGAAACTCCATCCAAATGAAACTATTGCACCGCTGGTTAATGGTCCTCAACTCAGGCGTGTATTAATGTTCTGATTGCTAATTAAATAGAAGTTATAATAAAAAAAAAGGAAACAAATAGTTATGTCGTTAAGAGGAACGCCCTTAGATTGAATCATTTTAAAGTTACGAGCTAGGGGGTAAATAGCTCAAACTGTATGTCGGCATGGCTCAGTAAAGAAATAGTCTACCTTGCAAGAGTTGTATATAGACATCTACTACTACTTCAGGTATTAACTTACTGCCAAGTTTAAAAACCGTTTCCAAATCTTAATACTTGTAGTTTGTCAATTAGCCATACTATGTAATTTTAAGAAAAAATATTGTTACATAATACTATTCGAATCATCTTACCAGGTTCTGCTTTTTATATCTATGAAATCTTCATCATCAGAATCACTTGGAACTTGCAACCCTAAGCCTACTTTTAACACTTTTTATCTTCTTTTCAATTTCTGCCTAATTCCATTTTCATTGTCAAAACTATCTTCGTTCACATTTTCTATGTTCGAAATATTGCTGTTACTGTTTTGATTTTCCTGCATTACCACTATTTTACGCATTTCTGAAAGTTTACTAGCTTCCACGGGCAAATCATCGGTCAACGATTTAATTTGTGGTATGTCTCTAATTACAGGCTTTAGCTCCTTCTTCTTGGTTTTTTTGATGGATTTTAACTTTTCTTTCTTTTCCTTTTTAACTTTGACGGCTGTCTTTGGGGAATCATCAGATTTACGTTTAGAAACCCTTTTGTAAATGTCTAAAACAGTTTTAACTAGAACTCCCAACTACATCAGCATTTCACTAAATGAAATGTTTACTACATTTCAAATTGCCTTACCTGGATTCGTTACGGTTATTTCTTTAAGTTTCTTAAGAACTATTTGCAGCCAATCCACAAAAGTTGCTGTTTTAGTTGTCAAAAATAGCTGTAAGTCTTCGTTCATTTGAGACTTTGTACGCTTATTTGCCACCATCACCATAATATAATCGGGCAATTCATCATCTAAAGAGAAGGTTTAAAGTTAGGGTTAAGTTTAAATCGAATTACGAAATGGTGTTTACCGACGTAACATCCCAGCTCCATCAATTTTGCTTTAATAGCCGACTAAAAAACGAAGAACAAATATTAGTACATATAACCTAAAAAATATCTAGTGACAAGACTGGAAATAGTTTACTGTACCCGCATTTTCTGGCCAACTTCTGCCCCGATATTGTCCATTTTGCCGCGGACTTGGGTTTACGTGTGGATGCTCAAATCATATTATTTTCACTTGCAAAACTACTTTATTAACGGGTTTATTATTTGTCATTTCTGGCCTATTACGGTTGGCACTGCATCGTGTTTATGTTTATCGTTACTTTTGGGAAACTTCCGCTAGGGATTTTTCTCGTGAAACTTTCCAAATGTCACTAAGGATCTAATCCTACTAAAAATTAAAAAGTTTAGTTTTATTATAAACTGTATCAGGGCTTTCAGATTATGTATAGGGCATTCAGTAAACACAAAAACATTAAAATTTTTGTGAAGTTGGCATGCGTATATAATTTTTTGTACTAGGGATTCTGTATTTTGTTTTGCAAAGGTTTCCACACCGGTATACAGGCAGATTTGAATTTAAAAAAATGACATTTAATGTTTCTGATTGTCAGTGTGAAAGTAGTTATTTTTCTAGAATTTCTCATCTAAAGTTTTATAAAATGCAATAAAAATTGTACCTATTATGACCGCTACGTCAATAGTATTCAACACAGTATTTGTATAATACCCTTAAAAGTAGTTAATTACAACATTAATGACAGATGGGATGTAAATGTTACACTCTTAACCTATTTGCTTTAGTAACTTTTTATAAGTACATTCTTAGACAAAGATAAACTTTGAAAGTACACTCATGAAATTTTGGAAATCAAAGGCCACTTTGTGTCTTTATATTTACTGAACAGACTATTATATGTATGTATGTATTATAATGTTTATAATCATACTTTTTAATAAATCTACACAAATAGTTATAAAAAACAAATTCGAAGTTAGCAGGGTAGATTTTGCGTCAGTTTTGACACAAATCGACGCAAAACCTAACCTGCTAACCTCGAATTTGACATAGATTTACAGTGTCACCAACATATTATTCATACGTTTGAATTTTCACAACCCGCTAAGGATACTTTTTTTGGATCTCTGGATATTAACTACTAATTTTAATTATAAAACAGGAGAATAGTATATTACTCTACAGGTTGAGGAAAACTGACGCAAAACCTAACCTACTAACGTCGAATTTGACATAGACTTACAGTGTCACCAACATCACACTTCAGTATTGCCAAATATAAAACGAATCGCCGTTGCTAGGATAAAAGTGTTGGTAATGATAAAAGTACCACATTTATTATCGATTTTGAATGAAGAAATGTAGTACATTTCCAAATGAAATGCTATAATAGGTATTTACATATCTAGGGAGCAAAGGTATTCATTTCCTCCCGCGTGTGAATTTAATTAAACACACAAGGGTGGAAATGAACCTTTGCTCCAGTGATATATGTATATGATTTTTTCTTCGAACGCATGTTCTATAGCGTGAAATTTCAAAAATGTTTCTTTAGGAAATCATTATAGTGACTCTAGATTTCTGTAGTGACATTTTGTCTAATTTCCACATTAGCATAACGTTGTAAAGCTTTGGTGTGATATCCATGGTGCCATAAACACAAATGCGGGAGGTAAAAAATATTGGCTCCCACCGGGAGTTAATAAAAATTGGCTCCCGCTGGTTGGAAATTGACAGTTTTGTATACACTGTATAGAAAGTCGGCTTTTGCTCCGTTTTAGGAAACAAAACTGTTAATTTCCAAACCAGAAAAAAATAGCGTATCATACACGTGTATAAGTGCCATTAAATCACTAGCGACATTAAAAGCACTCCGCTTTGTGTCGTGCTCTTAAAATCGTGCAATGTACTTTAAAGGCGTACTTATACACTAGTATCATAATATACTATTATTCATTTTAATAATATTTCTCACAGGGTCCGGGAACAATGCGAGGGTGGAAAATATTTCGAAAAGTACGAGATTTATAATCCATTCACTCCTTTTTCAAACCAGTAGGCTATGATATTTGGTTGCGCATTCTCTGATATTAATTACTATTTTGTTCTAAAACGTCATATAACCTCGAGAATATAATTCCTTAAATTTTGAGCCAATCATCATACCTGAAATTAGAACCTTCTACCATACTAACAATATAGCGACTCACGATTTTCGATTTGATACGAGCTAATGAGCTGCGTGGCGCAGATGGGTAAGCGCCAGGCTTGGATTAAGCAAGTCCTCGGTTCGAATCCCGCTGGGGTCGGAATTTTTTCGTAACCTTGGCGATTAGAATCGGGCTCAGTTACACCATTCACAGTTGGGCACCAAATTAACTGTGCTCTACTCAGAAACACAGACTTAAGAGATAGAGTAACAAGGTTAACACATCACCAAGACACACAACTCAAACAATGGTTGCTGTGCAGGCACCAAAGGCGCGCTCCAACTCTGTATCCCGAATCCGGGGCAAGTTGAGTATTGTACCGCCAGATGCCAGCGCATAAAGCACCAGCCTCTACACCGCAAGGTAAATGAGGTTACAGATTATACATACATACATACGAGCTAACTTGGTTTTGTTTCACGTGTCAAATGAACTAATGTAGAAATGTCAGCTGATTTTTCGAAGTTAGGTCGTGCGTTTTAAGTATAAAAAGCTACAGAAAGTGTATTTCGGCAAACATTGATCATTAGCATTGATACTTAGGTAATAAAATAGTATTACATTCTATCTTCTATATATTTTAAATCATTATATTCTCTTTCTAAATATAATTCGTAGTATGCCTAATAATCTATAATAATCTATAATAATAATACCAATGCATGAAAATACAACTCGTCCTACGGCCTCGTATTTTCAGCTTTGGGATTAGAACTCATAATATTAATCAAAAAATTATCGATAATAAGCATACTACTTATTATATTACCCCTGAATGTATTACTGTCAGTGCAAAGAGATGCGCAACTTTAAATTATATAAGGTAGTGGGAATAATTTTGTATTTATGTTGGCTGTTCGTTTTTAAATAATAAATTCTATAACAGGTAACATTTTTCCTAGCAAACATTAAAATGCCGAAACTAATAGATTTTGATGCTAAAATTTTCATTAAAAATCTGGTGTGATACACTCACACAACTTCCTTTTCTACTGATCTTATAATTAGCCAAAAATTTGATTTTTAATTTTAAGCATTGGTCAAAAAAATTTCAAAAATTACAAATTATACGGAAACCGTACAAAATAGAGCGTTAGTGCTAGAGACAAACATTTTCTCTAAAATTTAAGCTGAATTCAATAATGTAATAATATACCGGGTGTTTGATTTAAAATAGAAGTTAATAAAAAAATTGGGAAAAAAAACAAAAGAAACCCATTTTAGAGGTATTCAACTGGAAAATCACCTATTTCACATCAATACACATTAAAAATGTAATAAAAATGTAAAGTTGGAAAAAAATCGTTAGAAACGTTTTTGAAAAAAATCTTAAAAAACTGAAAAATCACCTACTTCCGGTTATGCGCTTTTCTTCAAAAGTTTGCTGTCGCATCTAGATAGTACACAAAACGTATTTATGAAGTTTCAATGCCATACCTCTTTTCGTTTTTGAGATATGCTGTTCACAGACAGACCCACAGACAGACAGACCAATGAACAAAAATATGTTTTTTTGATTCAGGGGACTCTAAAACGTGAGGATCTGTTGAAAACTCAATTTCTAATTTTTGGGGTGAATCCAAAACTTCCTTTATCATAAAAGAAAGTAAAAATAACTAAAAATGAAGCTATTGGTGTAGATGTGACGACACTGTAATTAGTAAGGTACTATATTTATACGAGCAAGCTCGTCCGCCATTTTGAGTCACTGGAAGTGGCGGCAAATTCAAATTCTAGTTACTTTCCAATTAGCATACGGTCAGTCGGAATAACAACGATCATATCATTTAATTGTACCGTCTTAAAAAAGATTGGTTTTTAAACAAATAAAAAGAAAACAGACAAAATCGAAACATAAAACACTGTTAACTAACACGCAAGTGGTTCAAACTAGAGAGCTTCGATAGTACCTTAGTTCAAACAACAGTGACGAGTGACACAACTCAATAGAACTGACAGACACAGTTGACAGCACAGAACAACACCTACACACTGTATATAGATTTCAATAACCACACTTGGATGAAGACTGTAATTATAATTAGCATCGTAATGGAATGCACCAAGATTTAAATCAGCATACAGTGTTCGTCTGGATTGGATAGTAGGTACTCCCAACGGTTTCTAGTCTTGCTTGGTTGACAGACGACAGAACGCACGGTTACCGGTCAGCGCAGCCAATGGCTTGGCGCTAAAATCCCTGTGACACAAAATCTAGTGGGATAAGCTTGCCTGGTTAATAAAGCACTCTAGTAATTAGTATCTGTCAAGCATTCAAACCTAAAAGTGTTTCGACAACGTAACCTTACTTATACTAAATTTGAAATAAACTGCTCAACTACAGGTCTAAAGAGTAGCTTCAGAATGTGTAGTTCAAAACGTGACCACCGAACTTCTGTAGATGGCGCCAAGTGGACAAGCCGCCACTGCAGGGCATTGTTTAAGGAATTGCTAGTAGGTGTCCAACCTCTAAAAAGTTTTTTTTTGTGAGCTACTAGCATTAAACGAACGGATTCTCATAGTCATAACTACAACGTTATGAGCCTGCTTAATCGCAGACATAAGCACTGTAATGCAAGATTTGCAAAAACATTTTCAAAAAAGCTATCTATTTTGCCAGATATCAGAGTCAAAGAAAATGCCATTAGAAAATTGGAAATTATTTATAGTAGGCCATATCCAGAGGGCGAAAAAGAAAAATTGTTAGCAATTGAGAATATAGAGAATTCTGATGATTCTGAGGATGGCAATGCAGGAAACAGCCAACGAAAAACTCTAAATAAGTATGTCACCACAAATCGACGATTATGGTCGCTAGTAAGAGAAATAATCGTCACTGCTTTTATTAATTTTTACTTCCTTTTACAATAAAGGAGTATTGGATTCACCCCAAAAATTGAGTTTTCAAAATATCTTCACGTTTTAGAGTCCCCTGAACCCAAAAAACATTTTTTTTCATTGGTCTGTGTGTTTGTGTGTCTGTCTGTCTGTGTGTCTGTCTGCCTGTGAACAGAATATCTCAAAAACGGAAAGAGGTATGGCGTTGAAACTTCATATATAAGTTTTGTGTACTATGTTTCTGTTCATGTGCGTCGTAGAGTGAACACGTTGTCGTGCCGCTGCTGCATTCATTTGTTTAAGTTTGTAATTTTATTAATACAACAAAAATGAAACCAGAACTACGTAGTGGTTCTTCCAGTAGCGATGACCAAGCAATGCATAAAATGGTAGAAAAAATCCTAACGTCGGATATTTTTATGAAAATGCTTAGTGATGCGATATCAACCTGTCTTAAAACGCAACTTGAGGGAAAAATCCAGGCCATAGAAAATAAGGTTGTTCTTCTTGAAAACCGACTCACCGAAAAAACGGATGAATTAGAGCAATATACAAGAAGGAACAGTCTGCAAGTATTTGGAATCAGCGAAATACCTGGGGAAAACACCAAGGAGACAATAGTGCAATTGTGTAAATACAAACTAAAAATTAACATTACGGAAAATGACATAGATACCAGCCACCGATTAAAAGGTAAACCAAATTGCCCGCGTCCAATAATTGTAAAATTTGTAAGGAGAGATGTTAGAGATGAAATATTTCGCTGCAAAAAGCAACTGAAAAACACCAGAATAATAATAACGGAAGATCTTACCAAACTGCGTTCTCAACTGCTAAAAGAAATTACATCCAAATTTGGAAGAGGAAATGTGTGGACTAGGAATGGTGCCATTCTCACAAAAGAAGGAGATAAGATAATTAAGTTTACAAACACCAGATCCTACAATGATCATCTTAATAAAAGTAAATAAATAAATGAACCAACCTTTACGCTATAATTCTACCTTGAATCCTTCGATGTGCATTTGAATATAAAATTTATTTTACAATATCGTCGATGCATTCCATACAGCTGATAAAATACTAAGCAGTCTCCTGTTGATAATAACTATAAAGGGTTTGTCAGCTGTATGAGAACACATTTATATTGATAAAAATTATTATTGATTTCCTAAACAACAAATTTTATTTTGTTTTTTGAATGTATATTTTTATTTGCTTTATTTTTGTAGCCTTCCATGTTTTTATGTACCGTTTGATCAGTAAGCGGCACTGCATAGTATAATCTAGCCAGCAAACATAGCCGAATATGGATATTTATAGGATCTGGATACACATGAAGGGGTGAAGGGTGAGTCACTAGATGACATTGATAAACTTAACAATTTATTCAGAAATAATGCACATAAAATAAATTTCAATCTATTTCACATGAATATTCGTAGCATACAACGCAACTTTGATGAATTAATAGTATTATTACAAAGTTATAATTTTTATTTCGATATCATTGTACTTTCTGAAACATGGGGTATTATTGATTTAAACGACTTCGCAATTGAAGGTTATAATATCTTTTATAATGAAGCAAGACTTAATCAAAATGATGGGCTAATCATATATACGCGAAATGGGATAACACCAATTATTGAAAATCATAGATACACGCAGGTAACATTTACGAGTGTAAAATTTAGATTTAATAATAACACGTATTTTATCTTAGCAATGTACAGACCACCTACATCAGACAAAAACGGGTTTATAAATGACTTAAAGGCAGTTCTTGATGCTACTAACAATCACTGTCACTTAAACATATTATTGGGCGACATAAATCTAGATATTCTTAAACCAACAGATCCATATGTAAGTGAATACACTAACGAACTAACTGGTAAGGGCTACGAATCATTAATAAATCGTCCCACGAGAGTTAATAATGAAACGAAAACATGCCTAGATCACATATTCCTAAAAAAACAACAGATAACTTCAAAAAATATAGTACTTCCGATGGTATTTGAGTCAGTGGTTACCGACCACTTCACTACTTTATTACAAATCCAATACCATGCAAATACGGACGATCACAAACAACTAGACAGTGGGTACACTAAAAAATATGTTAATTTTACAAGCGTAAATGAATGTTTTCAGAGAGATGTCTGGGCAGAATTATATAATCAAGTAAATGTTAATGATTCATTTCTCCAATTCACTACAATTTTAAGTAATATAATCAACCAATGTACAGAAATTCAACAGGTTCAATCTAAAAATAAAAAACTCAAACCGGGGATTACTCTTGGATTGATTAAATCCATCTCCATAAGAGATAAACTTAAGAAAAGGCTTTCACGTAATCAAAATAACACTGAGTTACAGAATGAATACAAAACTTACCGAAACTATCTGACAAAACTTATAACAAAAACAAAACAGATATATTATAAAAAAGAAATTGCTAATGCAAAAAAGGATTCTCAAAAAATTTGGCAAGTAATAAGAAAGTCGATAAATATAAATAAAGATAACAACAGCAAAATTTTTTAAATAGCAGAAAATAACACAATATTATTCGATCCACTGATAGTTGCGAATAAATTTAATCAATATTTTTCATCTATTGGCTCGACAATGGCAAATTCAATACAAAAGGAGGGTGGTACTGTTGACACAAATACTATTGCGAATGTTAACCAATATTTTAACCATTGTAATTCACTGTTTTTATTACCAGTTAACGAACAAGAAATTGATGAACACATTACTAGCTTGAAGAACAACTCGGCTTGTGGTTTGGATGGGATATCAGTTTCCTTTATAAAAACATTTAAAGCCCATCTGATAAGTCCATTAACGTTTCTAATTAATTCTGCATATGAAAACGGTATTTTTCCAGAAATTTTAAAGGAATCTGTTATTACACCCATTTATAAATCAGGAAATCACCATGAACTAAACAATTACAGGCCTATTTCAGTAACCAGCCAAATAGCAAAAATATTTGAAAAAACATTAAAAAAGAGACTATGTAATTTTCTTAACAAACATAGTGTTATATCTCCACAACAATTTGGGTTTCGTGAAAAAATTTCAACAGAAAATGCCATATTTCATGTAACTGATAAGATATATGCAGCATTAAACAAAAAACAGAAAGTAATTGCAATATTTTTAGATCTGGCAAAAGCCTTTGACACCATATCTCATAACATTTTATTAAACAAATTAGAAAACTATGGTGTAAGAGGAATAGCTTTAGAACTATTTAAAAGTTATCTGTCGGGCAGAAAGCAAGCCACAAAAATTAATAATACGGTTAGTTCACAAGAATTAGTAACCTGTGGCGTACCACAGGGAACTGTTCTTGGTCCAATCCTTTTTCTAATCTACATCAATAGTTTATTGTTGTGTGATACTGGGGGTGAAATCGTTTCATATGCTGATGACACGGTATGAATATTTAGCGATGACTGCTGGGATGATGTTGCCAAAAAAGCAGAAGAGGGACTGTACACGGTCAAATGTTGGTTAAACAAAAACTTGCTTACATTAAACAAAGATAAAACTAAATATATAGCCTTTTCACCTAACATAACAGGACAGCCTCACTATAACAAATTAATTTTACATATGAATTGCAATCGTATAAACTGCCACTGTTCAACATATATATACCAAACTGCAGAAATTAAATATTTAGGGCTAATAATAGACAGCCATCTTAAATGGAATAAACATATAGAATATACACACAATAGAATAAAAAAATTAATATACAAATTTTACCAATTACGATCAATACTACATAAAAATATACTAATCTCAACATATAAAGCTTTAGTGGAGTCTATACTACAATACGGAATCATCGTTTGGGGCAGTGCATATTCAACAACGTTAAATACCGTACAAGTAGCACAAAAACATATAATAAAAGTCATGCTTTATAAAAATAAACTATATTCTACTGAATCGTTATTCTCTGAAGTTAGATTGCTAGATGTGGGTGGACTATACATTCTAAAAGTCATAAAATTTTATTACACTAACCCTGCATTACAAACTAAAGTATCACACATCTATGACACTCGAGCCCAAACAATTGACAATCTTAATGTACCCAATACAAAATTCACTTTACAACAAAGATCTATTAGATATATTGGCCCGAAACTCTTCAATTCCGTACCGATAGAATTAAAACAAATTAATAATTACAACCTATTTTCTAAAAAGATATCTACCTATGTTCTTGAAAATACAAATCGATTAAAAGACGCATTAATTATAATCATATAAATTATTGTACATTATAACCTCAGTAGTGTTCCCCTGTCTCTCTTTCACGTAGTGTCCTGGTCTTGTATTACTTAAGTTCTATTCTGTTAAACTAAAATTAGAAGTAAACATGAACAATCCTTATACCTTAAAACTTCCGCAGGTGCACAACACAATCCCACTAGGGATTAGGTGCAAGTGAAATGAGTAGTTACACTTATGTTTGCAAAATGTATGTAATAGCATATTATATACTGTTATGTAATACTGTTATATACTGTTATTTTTCGTTTCAAATAAAGTTAAGTTAAGTTAATGTAGACGAGACAGCAAGCTTTTGAAGAAAATCGCATAACCGGAAGTAGGTGTTTACCTACTCTTATGATTTTTCAGTGTTTTTCGATTTTTTCAAAAACGGCTCAAACGATTTTATTCAAACTTGTGTATTGTGTATTCATGTAAGATAGGTGATTTTCTAGTTGAATACTTCTAAAATAGGTTTCTTTTGTTTTTTCATTTTTTTTTATTAACTCCCATTTTAAATAAAACTCCCTGTTATTATTACATTTTTGAATTCAGCTTAAAGTTTTAGAGAAAATTTGTCTCTTGTACTAACGCCCTATTTTGTACAGTTTTTTGTAGAATTTGTAATTTTTGAAAAATTTTGAGAAATGTTTAAAAATTAAAAATCAAATTTTTGGCTAATTATAAGATCACTGTAAAAGGAAGTTGTGTGAGTGTATCACACCAGATTTTGTAAATGTGCGACTAAATGTGGAGGACGACTCCACCATCTCTACTATGAAATTGCTGTTGGACGCGTCTTGCCCAACAGAGTTGATTAATGCTGGCCGAGAAACAGTAAAAACACTGTTTGGAGAGGATAATATAAGTAATATTGCTGATAGCGTTTGTGATAACTGGCCTACTACTACTATTAGTGATTTACCAAAATTAGACACCAGAGACGTTGGCTGTAAATATGTGTCCAACTAAAAAATATTGTTGCAAAAACCACATCCACAGGTATTGTCCAAAAACTATTTTGTGCAATATTAATCACGTCGCCACATTGTATGACCACAGAAGCGGCCATATCGCACTACAATCAAATAAAATCAAAACATAGAACTTCTCTAATGGAAGAATCTATGAACTACAAATTGTTTATTCCACTGAAAGGAATTGGCACTGCACATTACAATCCTCGTCAGGTTGTGGCCGAATTTTTGAAAAAAATATCGTCGAATTAGAGAACAAGATTTGGAACTTTACGCCCAGTGGGATTTCGCCAAAAAAAAATGTTTAGAACAACTGGAGGCATTTAATAATATTTTTGTTTATCTTTTTTAAACTGATATTTCCTAATATTTATGTTTAATATTTTATTTGTTCTTTGTTCAATGTACTGAATGTAAATGTTGTTTATTTTATAAATTATAAATTAATGTTTTGCGCATTTTAGTGTGTATTTTTTATTTTTACCTTGTCCAATTCAAGACTTACTGGGTGTCCAAATTTAACCATTGGGTGTTCATTTGGACACACAATTATATCTTAAAAAATGCCCTGCGCCACTGTGCTACAATGCTTGGAAATTTTGCAAAGTGGAAAATCGCCACTTTCGCCAAAACCAAATAGCGCATGAAGGTGCTCGGGACCTTAGCAACAACTTTGCCCCCTTTCAAAATTTCGATATCTGTAGCCGTTCGAAAGTTACAGGCGATCCAGACGGACGGACGGACGGACGGACGCGGACGGACGGACGGACGGACGGACGGACGGACGTACTGACGGACGGATGGACGGACGGACAAAACGTTCGCATAAGTACGCTGAAGCTACTAATAAGCATACAGTACTTGGTACTAAGCAGTAATTACAACTACGGCCGTGATTGGTCGAAATAAAGTCATCATTGCAACCATCTGAAAATCAAATAAATTATTTTAAATTGTCAGGTAGTCATTCGGTATCTATAGATCCTAAAATATTAAAGAAAAACCGATAAATACTGCACAAAAAAGGCTGGCTTAAGTTTATTTGAAGTGTATAGGACAGAATTATTGTAAAACATGAACAGTTGAACATATTTTTCTATTGTAAAACTGAGTTTGAATTTAAAGCGCTACCTACTGCATTTTTATTTGAAATTTAGTTTATAAGATCAGTTTACATATCACAAAGTACAGTTACAATGACCAACTGATTTTTAAAACGGGAGTGAACTGATTATACTAATTGTATCTAAATAGAAAACATGAGGAGATAATTTTATTGATATCAATAGTTCGCACTTAGGCATTATACAGGGTGTTTCGGAATTGCACGGCACTATTTTAGGAATATGCTCTCCAGCACGAAATAAACAAAAAAGTTCATACAAACATGAGACCTAAACGGCTTCGTTTTCAAGATACAGGATGTTGAAGTTTGAACAAAAATATATTTTTTTCAAAAATTTGGAAAACGGCTAGGGGTATTCCAATAACAAACAATCTTACAATAGCTACAAAACTTTTGACAAAAAACAGTGGAGTACCAGATTTTTTTAAATAAGATAACTAAGGTGGCCCCGATGCACGCCACTGATAAAAATAAATTAAATTTATTTTGGCCAAACAATGCCACTTTATGAAATACTAATCTACACCAAGTTTCGTTAGAATACCTATAGGCGTTTTCGAGATTAAAAACATTTTTTTTTTTTGTTTAAACTTCAACATCCTGTATCTTGAAAACGAAGCCGTTTAGGTCCCATGTTTGTATGAACTTTTTTGTTTATTTCGTGCTGGAGAACACACCCCTAAAATAGTTCCGTGCAATTCCGAAACACCCTTATAAGATATAACAGGTATGAATAGAAAAATAAAATAAAAAGATGTTTCTGTGCTGCACAGACAATTCTTATAAAAGAAACTTGTATTCTTTGCAATTATTGAGATACAGCAAGATAACATTGAGGGCTTTGGTATTTGAGTAGAACGATTTTACTTAGTTACCGCATTTGTTGAGAAATCAGTAAGTTATACTTACCGTTCTTGAACGGTAAGTAAAAATTCGAGGATAGCAGGTTAGGTTTGCGTCAGTTTTGACACAGATTGACGCAAAACCTAACCTGCTAATCTCGAATTTGCATAGACTTACAGTGCCATCCACATATTATTCTGTGGTATAATGTCACATTTTACTGACGTTTGAAGAAAAATACATTTCTATCGTGCAAAAAACGTCATAAGCATCTCTAACGTTAAGGAATTACCGATCTCAATAATTGGGTCGTCGCTTTGCTCCTCCTCCAAACAATTGTCTTCGATCGGTAAAATGTCCTTACCGTTCTTAATACTTAATATACTATTAACTCTTGCTCTGTAATATGGGTATATTCTTGGGTTATGTTCTTTTTAATTTGTGATTATGAGTCATCAATGCTTGTACTGTTGCCAGTTAATAGTTATTTGCGCTCCAAGTAGAGGTAAGTGAATTTTTCTGTCTGAGGTCGTTTTTTGTGGACCGAAGCGGAGCTGAGGTCCATAATACGACCGAAGACAGAAAAGAAACTTACCTACGCGTTGTGCATTACATTTTTCTCACTACCAAGAAGCTATAGTTATTTGTTTCATTAGTACAAAAAATGCATGATTTCGGGACAAGTAAGACAGATCGCCGGACGACGCGCAG
>OW679198.1:62672878-62712206 GCA_940337035.1 Agriotes lineatus
GCGTAACCCTTGTATTGTTTCTTCAACTCGATTATTATGCATGGAAACGTCATTATAGGACATATTTCTCATGGACGAGGGTTGATTTTTTATTCTTGAATGCGACGGCAAAGAAATAGCCACATTGATAAGAAAAAAACAGTGTCCGAAAATTTTCAAAAAAATTCCAATCAGATTTATCGTAACCAAATATTCTCTCCTTGGGTCTTTTTTCTAATTGGAAAATTATAGGCATCAGTAAAAGATACATAAAAAAAGTCAGTTACAGATGTTGTTTTCGCGTCTCAAGTTTGTGAAGCAGCAACCTGTGGTGACGCACTGATATAAAGCTGATTAGCGCTGAGCTGTCACTACGGCAATTGTTTTCTAGTTGGATCTAGGAAAGTTTACCGAAAACACTTTACCGATGGAAAGTTTACCGACGGAAAGTTGACCGAATGGAAAGTTGACCGAAAGGAATGTTTACCGAAAGGAAAGTCCGCCGAATGGAAATTTTACCGAAAGGAAAGTTTACCGAAACACAATTGACCGAAATTATAAAATCCTATATATTGAGACGATATCAAGCTAGCGGTATCTAGTTCTTTATTGATTTATTTATCTTCCGTTGAAGACAGGTGTTACTTGTTTAATCATTTTAAATTTAGAAGAAGGGTTGTGTTGATTATTTATTAATTGTTACTTTTCTCAAATATGACATAATTTATCAAAGAGTATAAAGCATAGGGGGCAGTGAAGTGTTTCGGTAGGCTTTCCTTTCGGTAAAATTTCCATTCGGCGAACTTTCCATTCGGTAAACATTCCGTTCGGCCAACTTTCCATTCGATCAACTTTCCGTCGGTAAAGTGTTTTCGGTAAACTTTCCGGTATCCTTCTAGTTTGGTGTCTGCGTGGTGAAAGCACGCTTGATTAATAACAACTTGAATAAAGAGGCACACTTCCTTACATAAAAGGTGTCGCGTCCAGGAATATAAAAACGAGCTCTCGTATGTTAACATTCTTTGGTTATTGTCCAGTTGTTCGCTTTTTGGCAAATATTGTAAATATTTATAATTTAGTATAATTTTAATAAGGCTGCTTATACTTAAAGGTTCTAAAAGGTGATATGCTTGATATTTCTTTAATTGACAGAAATTCTAAATAAATTATAAGATAATTCCTAACGTTTTCAGGATGAGAAGTGGTAGGAAATTGTATACAGTGTGTTCAGAACAGCGTGTTCATTCAGTATGGGGATCTTGTAAAGGGTAAACCATAAGAGTACAGAATTGCTATATAATATTAAATGTTTTTAGTACAAAGTGGCAAAAGTGAAATATTCTGTGCTTATTTTTTGTTATAATTCATTTAATATCAATGATAGTGCAAAGTGAGCTTGACATGATGGAGACATTTTAACACAGATTTTAAATCTGCACTTTTATGTTTCATAGATCTGTAAAGCGTCAGATATTTATTTATATTAATTCGTTTTATTTAAATCAGCATTAAATGTTGCCATATCGTAATTACATGAAGAATAATAATTAAAACATTAAATTCGTTATGCAAGCCGTTATTTTATAGAGCACTATTGGATAATATTTTTTTATTTAAAGTCATTTTTGGAAAATACGGAATAAATCAATTGTAAAAGTATTGCTGCGCATGTATCGTAGAAGAGATATAAGATCTGTTGTAATATTATATTCCGGGTAATCTAAACGTACAATTAAGAGATACATCTGTTAAAAATGAAAAACAATGCAAATTTTAAGCTCATACTTTAATACAGAGATTTTTTTAGAATAATCTCATTAGGACTTCATTATTATGGAGTTTCATTAATACACATTTTGACAAAGTGAAGTTAATTTTAATAAAATGTTAAAAATTCGCTTAGTAACCAAATCTACCTCGGCTAGTCTTTCAAGAAAGATCCTCGGTGAAAACATTATAGTCCTATCAAATTTCAAGTCCTTTACAGAGCTCCGGAAATGTGGAAGGTGGATTATTATTTAAACCGATAAAATTAAAAAGCCCTACGTAGAATTTTGTACTGCTTTACATAAATGAACATTTGGCAAATAATGTTGAAAGGGGGAATCTACTAATATACGTGGATTTGAGGCTTTCGGGCTCATCATGCTCACGGGGATTTAATTCGAAGGTCCGCTTAATGCAATTTACAGCTCTAGATAAAACATTGATTTTTGTTTACTCTACCGGTATATTTATGTAATTGTGCCCAGTATACGGTTTTTGGGTCGGTTGGAAAATAAATGCCAGTTTGTATTCATGTTTTTAAATTCTTTCATTCGCTGGAAGGAGAAAACAAGAACGCACGTTATTGCATGGAAATTTTTCTGTCGTATTTTTGGAAATTCGTTTAAGCTAAATCATATGAAATGTCATGTGAAACTTTTATTAAGGTTACAATATTGAAAATGAAGGTAAATTCTTGCAAGTTTGCTAGATTTATGAAAGTATGTCAATTGGTAGTAACTAAGCTAGGCATAACATTTCATCTACTTTCAATTTTATTGAGAGAAAATTATTAAATGCGCGTTTCGAATTAGTAGTAGGTGGCACTTCTTACATATAAAAAATATTTATTTCCGACAGTTTTAGGTTACCAAATTAATTAAATCCATAATTTATAAGGAAACCATTAAATTATTTGCAATATGTGTATGTTCACAAGAAGAAATATGGTTGATTTCGAGCATATATACCTGAGCACCTATTTGTCGGACGATTTACGCTTTATAGTTACTAAACGAGGCGTATACGTCCCCATTGCTATAGTTACTTAACATATTTATACCGGGTGACTGGTTTCAAAACCGATCGTAGCAAGTTTTTAATGTTTGTTGTAATTGATGTCTAAGGGCTTTCAGCTCTCCCCCTATAATTTAAAGCTCTGATTTAAGCAACCTGGTTTTTTAATAAAATTAAATGTTTCTAGTAACCTTGTGATATACCATGTTTTCATGTTTGATCACCCGGTATATCTTAAACACGCTTAATGAATGATTATTCAACTGAAATCTGCCAATGAGGATTCTTCGCAGCTGAATGGTTATTGTTCACTTACTGATCGCACATGTTTATTACTATGTGGCTTAATTGATTACAGTATAATTACATATGTACTATAAATACCAACTCTTTCGAGTAATAATGAAGGGATTAGTAGAAGATAGGAGAGGAGAAATGGTGTATATTATCAGTAGATTCTGTAATAACAAATAGAAATAAATGATTGCAAACTGTGAAAATGTTCATTTGCAGTATAACATGGTTGTGAAGTCAGTATTTTTGTTTTATGAGTAAGAAAATCACCTTTAAATCAAATCAAGTATATTGTACTCGTCTGTAGTGACAATAATAAAATATGAATTTGATATTTTATCTTTTGTAATTATTATTTTGGCAGTATTTCAAGTAGAAGCCGGGATAATTCTAATTCGAATAATTCATTCTATCAATCACGTCTCATATATTAACAGCGCTTTACATAGTTGCCATCGATGCATCATCATATCATCATCCATAGGAGAATAACGAACGCAACCGATAGGTTCATTCACTTATCACTGCACTTCTATAGATTCGCGAAAACCTTCTTGAACTTTATTGAACTTGTGCATTATTTTTAAATATCCTCGCAAGAACTTACCTTGCATCTTAATCTTTTGCAGCTCATATTGCACACGCCTCACGCGCTCACTTCCTGCTACTCGTAGATAGAACATCCCCGTATGGTGACCTGCTCGGCAACGAATATACAATTTCAGAAAAGGCTCCGCAAAGTGGCAATTGAAAAAGTTATTTATCAAGTCGCTCAGCTGGTCTTCGTCCAGGTTTCCATTTCGCATTGCAGTAGTCTCTACCGACTGTCAAAATATTCATGTTATTCTTTATACACATATGCTGATTTCTTTTAGTTTTACCTCAAAGTATACAGCATATGATATGTATTTCACTTCTCTATTGTATTAATCAAAAGTGCAGAGAAATGCATTTATTAATATGTTCAGTGTGGCTAGGTTATTATTATTACTACACCGCACACCATAGAGAAGCCAGTTATAATAATAATAATAAATGGTTTTCTCGGATAGAGAAAAAAGGCGAAGTTCAACTAATGTCGTTCTTCCACTTAACCTAACACAATGTCCAGGTAGGAACTATCTTTTTTAAATTAGAATGTTATCATCCATTCCAAGCACTAACTGCAACACGCGTACTCCTCGATTTCTGCAGATGAGCTGCCATAATGAGTGTAAATCTAACTTCAGATCTGATTTATTTATAATACTGTTAAAAATTGTTCTAACTCGATTTTGAAAGTAGGCAGAATACATTTGAGGAAACAAACTTTCTATACTTGTGTGATAAACAAGCTTGTGTTAAAGTAAGACAGCTGAGGTTTTTTATCCTTGAAGAAAAAGGGCATATTTTTGATTCAACATACATGGAGCAAACACCTTAAAAAATTAAAATCGCTTTTCCTTTGATATTTAAAAAAATAGTTTCAAAACTTCTGCTTGCGCGGGAAGTTCCGTGTAAAGGCCATTGCGATTTTTTTTAAATCGAGAAGAAAACTTAAGCAGTTAACCAGATTAAGTCTTAGAAAATGTTGTGATCGAGCCCATTATGCTCAACATTTGTAGGTGTCTATCGCTGTAGAACTTACCAAAAAATGCAAATTTTTGATAAAATCAATTGGAAACAGTCCAATCATTTTATGCGAGTGTAATTAGTATGGAATATAAATATTAATATAATAAAAATTAATATAAAGTATGAACAAAAATTATATTCATCTAGTATGGCTATGGAATACTTCCTAATTTATGATCGCAACTAGATTTATACTTTAAGGCAGTTATAGTGTACCTATTCATAAATTCGGAGCTATTCCATAGCCATACTAGATGAAAATAATTTTTGATCATACTACATAAACAAGCATGGGACACTGAGAAAATAGTACACGAATGGGAGTATAAAATAATTATACTCATCCGCAAGAAAGCAGAAATAACAAATTGTGAAGATTACTGGATAATTTTCTCACTTTAGTGAAAGTATGCACAAAAATAATAGAAAGAAGGTTAAGAAAAGCGTGGATGAAAAACTGATAAAAGTATGTGCAGCGTTGAGACTTGGATAACACACTCAAAGATTACATAATGTGACATTGAGAACTATTTTAACTGCTAGAGAATAATAAGCGTTTATACCCGACTTTTTAGAATAAGCGACTCGTGTAATATGATTCCAAAGAATAAATATGGAAGTCTTAGAAGCCAAGGAAGCGCAGCTCAAACTATATACGGGGGGATTCCCGAATAGTGTTTGATTTAGCACCGTTTTTTCCGCAAAACAATTTGATTGACACTTTTGTCTCATTTTTCTGAAATCATGATCATAAAATTGTATGCAAATTGAAAAACAGCTAAGTATTATACGAGAGAGTAATTTTTGTTGCAGGAATAAAGGCGCTAAATCAGACATTATTCGTGAATCACCCTAGAATAATTAAGTGAGTACATACGGAATCTGATTTAAAAGGCATAGGAAGATTAAACGAGGAAAATCAGCAACTTTAAAAATAGAAAAGGGCTTGACACAAAGCGACGATCTCAGCTCATCCTCATAATTTGCATGCATCGGTAAAATGTTTGATTTGATATACTCTGATGGCATTTAGCTGGTTTCAACAAGTATAGCTGAAATGGAAAAAAAATAAAAGTTTGAAAAATCTGCCCAGAAGAAAGACGAATACAAATAATTGTAGAGAACAATAATATACAACTAACAAAGACAGAAGGAGATACCGAAATGATTGAGAACATATAAATAAATGTAAGAACGATAGGAATAGTCAACCGCTGCAAGTTCTTAGGAACCGTAACCACGACTATACAATAGACTGAGAAACGCAAGCAGAATACAAAAACTCTGAAATAGCACTAAATATGAACTAAGAGATTTATGGAAGGTTGAAAGCAGAACGAGAGGAGACAGGGTTAGAAACAAGTAAATACCTGAAAGATGAATTAGAACTAGGGATGTCGTACCCGGTCTAAAATCAAACCCGGGTACCCGAAAACAGTACCCGGGTACCCTCGGGTACCCGAATATTTTACATTTTGCCTTATTATTTTCTGGCGAATGAAAATATTTCCATACAGGCGATTTTTTTATGACTTTGTTTTCTTATTTGTTTGTAGTTTCATACAATGTTCAAGCTCTATGCTCTACGCATTTTAACGCCGCGACTTTTAAACCGAACTAATTTGAAATAGTATGTACTCGCTATTCGCTAATTCTAACGGCAAGTCGTCTGTCGTCGTAAATATTTTCAGACTTCAAGTGCTATCAATTTCAAGTACGTGACTTTTTTCCGAAATTGGTAGCAGCATCAACATCACACAGAGGATGTTTATGTTACTTCAACCCATACTGACGCGATTTAATGGTAGTATTGACGGGTTGAATATTTCCGTGAAGCAGATTTATTGCCTTATATGAAACAAGAATCAACATTATGTGGTATGGGATGGGTTGATTCTTATTATTACTGCATTGTTGCTTTTCCAGAGCTTATTCCTATTGTTTTTATCATCTTCTCCGAAAAGGGCTGACTTTCTGGACATTACATAATTTACTAGTCGGGTACCCGGGTCCAGAAAATATACCCGGGTTGACTATTACCCGGGTAGGCCCGGGTACCCGGGTACCCGCCGACATCCCTAATTAGAAGTACCTTCGGTAGTGAGTGAAATAAAAAATCTGGTGTGATACACGCACACAACTTCTTTTTACAGTGATCTTATAATTAGCCAAAAATTTGATTTTTAATTTTTAAGCATTGTCAAAATTTTTCAAAAATTACAAATTCTACAGAAACCGTGCAAAATAGAGCGTTAGTTCAAGAGACAAATTTTCTCTAAAATTTTAGGCTGAATTAAAAAATGTAATAATGTACCGGGTGTTCTATTTAAAATAGGAGTTAATTAAAAAGAATGAGGAAAAAACAAAAGACTGTCTGAATAGGTAGATTTTCCTGAAATTTTGTATAGGGTCATAATTTATAATTTAGCTTTACTTAGTAAAATTTTGTCGTATCATGAACAAAAAGGGTAGTTTACCTGAAAAGAAAATAGTTTTCGCTTCACTGTCAAGGCCGACTTGTTTTTTCAAAAACTGAAAATATTCATAAAATTCTCTTTAGACCAAGCAGGACCTAATCCCACAATCTTAAAATAAAATTCAAATATTTTTAGTCCACCTCTTGTAACATCAATCCTGGGACACACGGTATATCAGTTGATACATATTCGATATACATTAGTGGCATACATCACATGTATTAAATAACTATCATAATTTTTATAATTTACGATTTTTATTAATTATTTATAACTATCCATATTATAAACTGTTTATTTTAATTTTTGGAGATACTGCTGACTCAGACTTTGTTGCTGAGTGTTCTGTAATTTAAGAATTACGTGAATTGTCATTTCAAATTTCCTTCAACTGTCTCACAAGCAAGCGTTTTTCCATGCGGGAAGGGATTCCCTGCTTCTCTTTTTTTACATTTCCTACATTTAGCCCAGTTTCCAGTATTATTGGATTTAACCAAACAGTCAAATTTTACCCTCACTGCACTTCTAATTTTTGGCATTTTAGAGACTTAATTGCACAATAATAACACCGTAATCCAGGACTTCAGTAGTTCCCCTGGCAATATTCAAGTAGGAGTGAATTATTATTGAATTGATTTTAATAAACCGGTTGAAAGAATGATAAAAACACTTTTAAATTGCTTTGTTGTTAGCATAGCACGTGTTATACTTATCAAAAAATATTGCACAGTTACTTTAACTTGTTACCTTTTTGTTAAAGAGACTGAAAAATAATAAATATCCTTATTCCGATATATATCGGATATATATATCGATAACGATATACCGATGGGGCCACAATTATACGGATGGGGCCATAATTATACCGGGTGTCCGTTCTCAAAGTCGAACATAGGCGATTAACATTGTATTGAACGTTTTTGCCGATTCCTGCTCGCCAATTCAACTTACAAGGAAGTTAATGGTATCAATGGAAAGATAAAATTATTGCGCATCAAACGATACCAATAATAATACTCAAGATGCAATTTTTATTTTAAAATACTAATTTAAAACTTGGGAATTTTTAAATACGCCTTGCCTTGCTTTTCAAGTTTGATAGCATTTGTCAAAAAAATTCGTGATTAGTTGGCGTAAATCAGGCATTTTCTGCCAACATCTGTTAAAATTATCTACAGAAAAATGAATTATTTCAATAAAGAACGAGTGAATGCACTAATGTTAATTGCCTATGTTCGACTTTGAGAATGGACACCCGGTATATAACAGCAATGAGATAACATGAATAACAAAATAAAATGCTTGAGTAAGAAAGAGATGGCCATACGAAAAAGTTATTTTAGTAGGCATGTTTAGTTGACAAATGTCATAATTAAATTAAGCGTCCAGCTTTCTCGAATATTTATTACTATGTTTATCTCTTTCTTACTCAAGCAATACGAGTTATTTTCTTGTTCATGTTATCTCATTGCTGTTATATGTAATTGTGGCCCTATCGGTATATAACAGCAATGAGATAACATGAACAAGAAAATAACACGTATTGCTTGAGTAAGAAAGAGATAAACATAGTAGTAAATATTCGAGTAGACATGACGCTTATTTTAATTATGACATAAGTCAACTAAAAATGCCTACTAAAATTATTTTATCGTATGATCATCTCTTTCTTACTCAAGCATTCTATTTTTTTGTTCATGTTATCTTATTGCTGTTATATTTAATTATGGCCCCTTTCGTACATCTGATATTTTGATATTTATATAAATATCATGATATTTACGAACCCTGAAACGAAGTAAATAACATGGCTGGCAATCGAGGCAGATTTAAAAAATGAATTTCAGTTACGGCTATATGCTTATAAGGGAAGAATGTGAAGATACAAATTATGTGTATTTGAATTCTGCTTACATATTTTGAAAAATTCCAATTTTGTGTTGGTTCAATTTTTACTATTTTCAGACCAAACATGAAACTAAACTACATACACAATTACTCAATTAGTATGTAGTAAAACTGTGCTGAAAATAATTGAAACGCTTGTACTACTTGTCTGTCTGTAAGTAGGTTAAGAATGTTAAGATAGGGCGTAATGAAACAAATATGGTGTTATTGTTCAAGTAATTATTTGGTCTGATGCTTTAGGGTCTAATATTGTGACGTGTTTTTCATTGTTCCAAAATATTTATTTTCTTCGCTTGATTAAAGAACATTGAAAGGCTCAATGTATGTGTTCCAATAAACGTTTGACGTTGATGGTTTCAACTAGTTGTGAATCATTTAGGGTGGTTACCGTAGTCAATTTGTATGGACCTTTATTGTTCCACGTTCTCTCTTTGAATGTCTAGATATCAGACTGACGTTTTCGACATGTAATTGTATGCTTTTTCTTGCAGGTGGCGTCAAAGTGCTAGTTGTAGTTTTATGCATGAGACATGGATTGTAACCGTGACACAAGTGCCTCCACGGGGCAGTTGTCCAGCGCAAGTAGCACCGGTGGAGGCATGCACCATTCTCATTCCACACCCGCCGGCGTAGACGGAGGAGCCAGAACACCACCAGCCACCCCCAAGAAGGGCGGCAAAATGCTTGCCATACGCGTTCAAATGCTCGACGATACAGTAACGATATTCCAAGTACAGGTCAGTTTTTGCTATTTATTAATTTTTTCTAGTAGTTGTTCTTTAGTATAACATATGGTCGTATCATTGTTATTTTTTTTTTGTTAGACGCGTGTTGCTGCGATGTTAAAATTCAAATTCTGATACTTTTACAATATGTCAAAGAGTTGGATACAACCGACGCTTGACCACAAGGCGGTGGAGGTGTACAAACAGTACAATAATCCTTCCTTGACGCAGTGGCAGCGATAAGTGGTTAAATGTAAACAGAAACTTAGTGATCTGGAAATTTCATCGATAATAATAATTGTACTCACCAGGGGTGGCCGCTCGCGTGGCCCATTTGTACTTCTGCTAGCGATGTTACAATAGCACCTCATCGCTACATTCACTGGTTCGGTTAGCTCTCGGTACTTTTCGCTGGTACTGTGCAGTAGTAACTCACTGGTTAATTATTGTTACAACCCGTACAAACTCAGTAAGTGCTCGGTTCTTGCGAAAGTACTGGTCTTTGACAGTACAGCACTTACTATAAATCCGTTCAGCTAAGTTCTCAAACTTATGCGAGAACTTTTAACGCGAAACAGCATGCATTCCGCGGGATCACTATGCAGAACAGCATGCGTTTCGCTTCATTTACCATAGAATCGTTCAGGACGAGCAAGAACCTTAGACGTCTATCATCTGCTGTAATTACCAAAAAGCTACCAAACATTATTGAACTAACTAGTACGTATATTCTACAGATTAACTAAAAAAAAAACCGAAAATTAGATGAAGAAAAAAAAAGAATTTGTAAATTTCTTCTTTTATAATTCCTACCAAAAATGTTGGACGTTGTTAATGTACATATGTGTGTAATTTATGAAATGTTGGGCAACTCATTTAAAAATTAATGTTGATAAAAATGCATTCTCCTGCACCTGCAAACGTTTTCAGCATATAATGTAGTTATTTATATATCTCAAACCTTTCTTCGTTTGCAAAAGCGTATATAAATCACACTTTGCTTTAACTAGGAATCAATAAAATCTAATCGAATCAAATTTAATAAAATCTAATATGACTTGATAAAGTGCAGTTGATTAAAACATAGTGTAATTGATTCGAATTTAGTAAAAGCGAATCGCATGCGGCAAGATAAAATCGAACTATGTTTTGTATAATAGAAGGGTCAACTGATTTGATTAAACAGGAAAATTAAAATAGATTACCCACCCGAATTGGGTGGAATTGTTTAAAATGCTTATATTATTGATTTTGATTGAATATACATATAACATACTAAAATCGCTCAAACATGTCGAGAATTACACGGTACTTTCACTTATAATACCACGAGTAGTCAAAGTTATGTGGAATATTTTTGCTGTGGGTATTACGAATGTCCATTGCTAGCGCACTCATCCTAATCGAACCTAAGCGCAATGGACATGAGTAGTGATACAACCGCAAAAATTTTATACTTAACTTTGACTAAGAATGGTATTCGAGGGACAATTCAACGAATATAACTGTAAAAATTCATTTTGAGAGCAAATTTTTTACGTGAAATTTGGATTCCTCTGAGTTCGTTTCCATAGGAGCAACCAAAACGAAAAATTATAATAGCTGTTATCACATTGAAAATGTCAAAAATTATGTCGCTTGGAACCACTAGTGGTGATGTCGATATAATTCTTTTTTATTGGCCGAAAACAGAACAACCCTACATTGTCATTGGTCTATTTGAATTATTTCACAGATCTGTAGAATTGTCGATATAATACAACTAACGCGAGGGCTTATAAATAAGTTTGTAACGCCATATATTCGAAATTTGCAAGTGTTTGAGCCGACTATTTCGGCAACTCACTTTACGTATGTACTCGTAGATAGTGTTCATGTATAATTTAACAGCCACCTATACGATTTATTATTGGAGATAGAAAATAGCTATTTATGCAACAAGTGCTAAAAGTCGACGTTTATGCGACTTTTAGCACGCGTTGCATACAATATTTTATCTACGACCTTAATTTTACTGTTATTAATTCATAAATATCGATTTAACAAAGGTTTGCATCTGCGACACTTCTAATTTAAGTCATAATAAACAGTAGACCATGCCGCGCGGGCGAATGTTTGCGAAGCCAGTACTGTCAAGGTCAGTTACGAAATGTAATTATTAATACTTTACATCTGACTGTATTCATTACATAACGCTTTAATTATTTCAAAAACACTTTACCTGTAACGCAAGAAGCAACTAGAATAACTTTACAACTTCACTTCCAGTTCGAAATTGTAGTTTTATAACCTCACTTCAGTTTTACCACATGGGCTAAAAGTAAACAGCTGATTTCTTTAACCACGGTAAACTATAAAACGTCACTTTTAGTGAAACAAGCTAGTGCTAAAAGGCATACTTCTAGTAGTGGTCGTAGATAAAAAACTTTAAATACAAAAGTTGTAGGGTTTTATCCGAACAACTATAGAATATGGTACCACAGAAAACTAATGAGTATCACATAATACTAAAATAGCATCGACCGACGTCAGATTTTTTGATTATGACACCCTATATATTTTTAAAAATCATTGAATAGCTAATTTTTCGAATTTCAAGCAAGTGGATTTTTTTTCCAGTCGTATGTATATTATAAGCTTGAAAGCCGATGTTGCCATGAAAAGCCTTTAGAAACGTCAAATAGTATTTGATTCAGCTCCAAAAATTCATTAATTGTTGAAAATTTAATATTCAGAATAAAAAGGCCAGGGTCTATTTTGTTTTTTTTTGCTAATGATAAAAATGCTGACAGAGTAAAAATTAAATAAACATCTCAAAAACGGGTTTAGCAAATGCCCACCTATTATACAGTGTGTTTTAACTCCTCACTTTCACATTCCTTATTTATTTTTGATCGATATAACATTTTGGTCAGTTATAATACCCTTTAAAATAGTTTTTACAATGTTTAAACAATTTTATTGCAAATCACTACCCTACCGCTATTGAAAATAAATGGAAAAAATTAAAAATTATAGTAGGCCTAGTTTTATTGAAAAAAGTTATTACGGAAAGTTGATCAGCATCACAAAAATGATTGTTATTATAATTACGATTTAATAAAATAAATACTTCGTTTCTCACCTTCACACCCATGCAGTGTCCTTATTTATTTTCCGATCGATTTCAAATTTTGATAAATTGTCCTACCCTTTTTGTGATTCAGAGCAACTAATCCTGCCTGCTGTGATTTTTCGCATTTTTGATAAAAATTTGGATTTAAAATTTTCGAGAATTTTTGTAATTCCGAGCAACCTTTTCTAATAAATAGTTTCGCTAAAACTATAGGCCTACTATGATTTTTTAATGTTGGACATTTATTTTTTATCGCAGTACGCGGTTTACGTTTAATTATTCAAAAAATTTAAAAATTTCACTTTTAAAGGTTTGTACGGGTTAGTATAGCTGCCTAAAATTTGAAATATATAAGAAAATACATAAGGAAGATACAGGGGTGTGAGGGTGAGAAGTGAAACAGATTTTATATATTTAGAACTACGGACTACTCCAAGCTTATAGTATTTTGTTCATTTGTTGTCTCTGGTAAAATATTCTAGTGTTTCGGATAAAACTCTACAACTTTTGTGGTTGAAGTTTTTTTGTCTGTAATAATAAACCCCATAGGTGAGTACCAAAATAGGTATATATGAACACCTGTACAGATTTTTTAAAATGATTATTTCGGTTTTGGCGCGTTAACAATTTGTCTTTATTCATTTCGAGAATTTGTTAACACGTGGTAAACGTGAAGTTGGCCAACATTTGTCTTTTTTTTATACACATTAGGGGCGAGCTTCGAGTTATTTTCAGATTTGAAAAATTGAAATAAACGATTTTATCAGTAACTCGATTGTTACTAACAATAAAGATCGAAATAAATGTATCATACGGGCAAAAATATAGTACATTATTTGCATTTAGAAATTGATTTTGAATGCTAACGATTTGAAATCACATTCTAAAATAGGTGAGTTTCATAATGTTGGAAAAGTTGGAAGCTGGTTCGTGAAGGATCAGACTTATAGCGACAATTAATGCATTGAAAAGAACGGCTCTTTTGGGCTCAAATTCAGAAAAATTTCGACTCATTTTGGAGATCCTCGTGTGAATGCTATCTTTTGGACGCACTATACGAGTGTGTATTGATATATTCTTACCCTACTATAGAATAAGCCATCAAAATTTGCAACTCAAAATATTTTAATATTCAACGTATTCTTCTCTTAATGTAACACACTTATTACAGCGAACTTGCAACGCCTCTAAACTTAAAAAAAGTTTTGTTCTGCAAACCAGCCTTCTGTAGTTTCTACGAATTACCTCTTCGTTAGAAGACAATTTGCGTCTTTTAAAACTCTTCTTTATTTGAGAAAATAGATAATAGTCCGATGGAGCCAGATCTGCTGAATAAGAGGGATGATCAAGACACTTTTATTCAACAACGTCCTTTTTTCCACAATTTTTTTTCATAGAGTTGTCAATAAAATACCAGTTATTGTTTTACCCTCATCTAGATAAGCAATCATGATTACTCCACGGCTAACCAAAGAACTGAGGCAAGAACTTTTCCAACAGATTTTTGAACAAGAAACTTCTTAGGCTTTGGAGAATCAGATTCCATCGATTGTTGTTTTGTTTTGGGTCGCAGATGTGCACCCAAGTTTCATGCATGGTTACAACATGGTTCAAGCAGTTAGCATCTTCTTCAAAACGGGTACAAATTGAGCTCGATTTTTCATAGTCGCATATTAAGGTCATTGATTACGAAGTGTATTAAGTATATTTTTATATATCTGCTCCAACTTTTTGAAGTAAAGTTTCATAATGACATTTGTAATAAGTCATTGCTTATTGCTATGAATGGTAACGCGATTTATTTTATCTAAGGAAGCGGCATAGAGTAACTAGATATGACTATACCCCCATGTATATTATCATTGAAAATGAAAATTAAAGAAAATTGGTAGTAAAGCCATTGTCTCTTAATGCGAATACATTCCAAACTGGAGGTGCTGGAATCGATGGTGAATACATGATACATACGTTTTAGGAGTAGCTATCGTGTACCAATATTCGAAACATCCGAACCATCATGCGACGCTAAAAGGAATGCTGCATGTAGCGGGTCGATCGTAAAAAGTTAAAAACGATCCACTTTTTGTTGTTCCCGCGAGAAATGCTCCTAAGAACTTGAATCCATGTTGCGGGTCGCCCTCGAATGTATAAATTTGGCGTTCCTAAATGTGCGTCGAGTCAGGTATCTTTTTATGGTGGTTCAAAAAGTCGGAAATGATGCACATGCAGCGCTAATTCTAGTGGAGAGTAATTCAGTTACAGAACAGGCTGGTACGTGGAAAGCTTTTAATAAGCTCGCACTTGATATCAAAACTACTGAACGTACTCCTCGCGGGTGATACGAGAATTCGTGAAATTCCACGTAAATAAATATAAGGCGAAGCTTTTAGAACCGGGGCGTTTTGGATATCTGACAACCTAAAATTGTATGAATTCCTCCCAGACTGGAAATTTCGGCTGGCGGCTCTGGTAACGTGAAAGCGTACGTTCTGTCATTATTATGCCATAAGAACGTTTTGAAAGCAGTCTGTTCGGAATGCGTGTCCTTATATAAGGCAGCCATGTCTTTTAAATTGTTTTGAATTGCCATGTTACTAAGTAAAGAATTTTGTATTGGAAACAATATTTTAAGTACTTATAATATAGGTATTTGGAAATCATGTAAACTTGATAGAATGAGGAAGAGTTTGCACACAATACCTACTGAAAATACTGAAGCTGATATTGAGGTGTCCGTAATACACCTTACAGGAACAAAAATAATGTGGAATCACTGCAGAACTTAAGCGCTAAATATCTTTATCAAAGACGGCTAAAAGAGAAAATCGGGGGAACAGCCAACAAACAATAGCGAAAATGAGGATGAAGCTTGAAGAAAGCTAATGACTAACATACCAAAGGCAGCCAGAGGATGCAAGCACTGATTTTATTTTATTTATTTAGCGTATGGCTTGTTTGGCCGGGAGTCCCGGGTCTGCGACCCGGGATGTTCGACCGCCGACTATATGATATATATGTATATCATGTGTATATTGTATGTAGCATGTGTTGTGTGTGGTCAGGTTACTCTTTCCCATAGACCAGTCTTCCGGGAAGAGCGCCGTTAATTCTATCCCAACGGCGAATGGTGACCGAGCCCGATACCGATCCAATGGACTGCGGAAAATTTCCGCCTATCCATGGATTCGAACCGAGGACTTGCTTAGTGCAAGCCTGATGCTCTACCACTGCGCCACGCGGTCGTCAGCAAGCACTGATGATACAATAGAAAATAATAGAGAATGATGTAAACAACATCTAAAAACCTTAAAGAACAGAAAGGGCCCATGACTGCGACGGAATTACAGTGGAGAAAGTCTTACGAAACAGCTAACAATATTATATAATTAATAATATAAACACCCAGATCTATGTATGTATTGGGAAGGCTCTAAAGTTAGTTGCAGTCACCTACGCCATCTAGCGTGAGACTAGCAAACTGATTACAGTTTTCTTTGAAGTTAGTTACTGTTACCTGCGCCATTTAGCGTGAGGATACCAAACTAATTACAGTTTTCTATAAATAATTAATAAATTTACAGAATTATAAATTGATGTAGAAGGCATGATGTAATAACAGATATTTTTGTGTTAGAACATAATCGCAAATAAGAAACGTCAAAGCAAGGGATCATAGCCCCCGAACACGAAGAAACTTCTCTCGCTTTAAATAAACAAGGAATTGAGCAACCGAATGTTAACTAAATTTATAATGATTTAAAACCCCAAGGTGCCCAGGGATTCGGTCTAGTAACAATAAACAACGGGAAAAGCGAGTGTGACAATACCGATATTTAAGAAGGAACAAAATAGTGATCGTGAAAATTATCGAGGAATAATAACACTCTCCCCTGCAACACGGAAGTTACTGATGAACATAATATTGGGAACACAGCAAAAATACTTACAGATAAACGAAGAACAACAGGGATTTCGTGTAAATCGAGTCACTGCAGATGCCGTATTTGTAATCCCATAGATAGTCGAGCAAGCGATCAAATACAGCATCCCAGTCTTTATCTGTTTTGTAGATCTAAAAAGGCATTTGATCGGGTCAGCCTACACGACGCAACGTAATAAATATTCTTATTAAAAATAATTTAGGTACCTATATAATTCACAAAAGTTATAGAAAATATATATGTAGATGTAACAATAAAGGTACAAGTTGGTAACCGTTCTGAAATCAAATGTACCGGTGGAATACGACAAGGCGACTCACTGAGCCCAGCCGTCTTCAATTTGGTTTTGGACAAACTAATGGAGGGATATAGAATGGGTAACAACCAGATATCGATAGTATGTTACCTAGGACCATCTACAGAGATTCCTATATAAATATGTGAAACGTAACCATATGGTGATATCAATAGAGAAAACCAAATCGGCGGTTATATCCAAGGAGTCAGTAAGGTGTAGCTTGGAAATCAAAGGGAAGATTATCGAACAAGTTATGAAGCAATCCCCACACTTCTAATGAAGTTAAAAAACAGGCTGTGAAGGGAGCTCGTATATCGGGACATTTAAGAGACGTAACCTGGAAAAGCAAATATTTTTCAACCGACGGTAAAACAAAAATGTATACGACCATGGTGAAAGCAGTTTTGGTATATGAAGCAGAAACCCGAGTTGATGCAAGTAAAACTAACAGTTTCTTCTAACACCGGAAATGAATACATTGCGGATAATTATAGCTAAAACAAGACGATACAGAATAAGAAACAAAGACGTCATACAGAAATGTGGAATAGATGATATAATAAAATCCGCGAGAGGAAGAAAGGAAGAATGGAACGACCAGAGCAGAAGACGACAGACTCATTAAAATAGCGAGGAGGGGAAGAGGAATGCCTTTAGGCCACAGAAAAGATGGATAAGGCCACAGAAAAGATGGATAGAGAGTTGGACATCGACTTCTATTGACTCACCTTAACACGTGAAGAAAAACATAATGTTATCCGATATGAAGGAACAATAATAAGAAGAAAATTACAGCGGCTTTGGTTGGGTCGAAGGGTTATTAGATGTTGGAGATTTATTTTTGTTAAATGCAGTAATAGAGTAAACTGCATTTGTTGTTTATGTGAATGCATTTTAATTATTATGGCCTACGGGTCTCTTCAGCAGAGTGTCAACTCGTCTGACTGCTGTGCCGCTGTAAGCGTTTCTCCCATTGACGTCACGGAAGTTCCCAAAGAATTTCTAAACCTGACACCACACACTGTCTACATTAACCATGCACAGTTTGGAAATAAAAATGGTAAACATGTGGCATTTTTATTTTGTTTGTTACTGCTAAGATGTAGGCATGTGGAGTACGAAGTGCGCCGCTTTTCAACAAAAGACGAGTACAACTCTGACTAGCTCAAACTCTCGGCGACTTGTTGTCATGGGTAAGGATCACGGTGTGATTCTAATAATTGATCCACTGAAACAAAATGAAGCAAAGCACAAAAGGCTGCCAGTTGTCAACCACAACAATAAAAACAGTTGAACTCACAGTCTAAATAAAACTTACTTATCTTGTTCGGCGTCTAGCGTGCACCAACCTAGACTTTTAAAAAATGAGCAAGTATCGGTTAGGTAAAATAAATCATAATATACCAGTAGTAGGGGATACTAACGAGGCTTTGATAGCTAAACGGTTTGAATGCAGTTGAATAATACCACTAAATGAAGGTAAATATTAAACCAGGCTCGTCAATGCAAAGGAGCCTGCGCATAAATGGTACAATTAGTTCAAAGTTGGCACAAACATGTTTAACTGGGTTGCTAAATTCAAAATTTCTCGAGTAAATACATGTTAATATTTGAAAGCTGCGTAGCAGTTTCAAACTGAAACGGGTACAAAAGTGTTTCACTGCGTCACTAAATGCAAAACGACCCAGAAAGTTACATGTTACTAAATTATGCGGGAGCTAAGTTAGGTACAAAAGAGAAATAAATACAATGCATTTTGGCTCAAAGTAAATTACGCGTTTCAAATAGTACGCAGGGCTGAAAATATTTAAAAGGGTGAAGCCCAGTAGCGTCAGGAACCGATCAGGGAAAAGCCGCATCAATCAAGAATTGCGATTTTCGCTGTCTACTTTTTTTCCTTCGCGCTATTTTTACTCACAACTCACAGATAGATATAAAAGATACACATAGGGCTAGAGTACTAACGTAGCCATAACCAGCTGGATTTTCTGGGGCAGTCCTAGCGGGATGAATCGAGGGACGGGAACTACATTCTGGAGCCACTCAAGAGCGAACACTTTCAAGCACTATAAGCGAAAGCGACCCAGGTGGCAAGCGAGATGTTTTAGGGCAAATTCAGCGTGCCGGTGATAACTAATGTATGGCAACGGAACAAGATTAGCTTTTTTCTAGCATAACTGAGCGTTACGTGGCGTTTCCTAAGGGGCATGTAATTACCAACACTAAACCAAAACGTAAAAAGCCTATGTAGGGTGGAGGGCGAGCCACAATCACATGCATTGAAAAATTAAATTTGCACGGTCTGCATTTCGGTGGAAATAACTGCATCACTGTTTTAGAAAGCTGGAAAAACCAGACCTATACCTAATTATTATGGAGAAGAGAAAAAAAAACAAATGTCATTGTAATGGTAGCTGTTGAACACATTACAGTATTAAAGTTTGTTAGTGGAATTGAGTTCACAATTCATGATTATCATAAATCGTTCTTTTTTAGGCGAGATTTCAAACCGAAGCTTACAGCCTGAAATATGTGTAATTCTAACCTTATTGTATATGCTATTAAATAAAATACGGATGTTTTGCTGTACATTCTGCTCCTTTTCTGAAGCGAGACAGCAAACTAGCCCGAAGCGATAATTACAATTTCATTGAAGAGGGCGTCGTATTCAATAATTCTGTTGGGCTTTAAAATTAGATTTCTCGCAGTTGTTTGCATTAATATTGGTTGCAGACGGGGAAAATACCTTTCTATTTAGTAGCAGTAAGGTGAGCTGTTCTTCGTTAATTTGAATGCGCTAGCAACATTTCACTGCCCGAGTTTCTCGACCCCTTTGATCAATTTGCCCTCTCTGCAAATTTTTGGTTCTTTGCAAACTTTCTCGGTTAGTGGAGAATAAGATTTGCATACCAAGCAAATTTATTCGGCGCGTCGTATTTAACGTCGTGCGCGCTTCTTACAAAATCTGCTGAGCCCTTCAGTTTAACCCATTTATGCCCCTTTGTGCTTAGAAAAGTGTTAACAAGTTGATCGGGGAAAATTAGCGCCCTTCCGTCGTCCTCTTGATTGAATTCCTCGCTCAAAACGACCCCAAATGTTTGATTCCTGTTCTTTCCGTTCAGTTGTAGAACTGCCGATTGATTTAATTACTGGATTTATTGCTTTTTGGAATGTGAAATTCTGGGAAGAGCAAGGGATGAGCTGCCCTCCTTGCTAATTATTTTTTGAAACTCCAAATCCAATATACTCTACGCAACGATTGTAGGGTTGGAATTGCCCGAATTTTTGTGAGTGCGAAAGTCCCGCAATTCATTCAGAGACTTAGGAGGGAAGCGGCGAAAACCAATTTATGGCGGGTTTGTCCACGTCCTTATATTAAATTAAGCTCCTCGATTGTCATCACGTATGCGGTATGTACACATGCCAAGATTCCGGTAGAGCGACATTACAAAAGCAGACGGAGAACTGCAGCCATATATGGGTACTCGTATATGCTACCAACAGGAAAAGCTGGAACTGGAAACTTATAAGATTTTATTTACTTAGGATTCCCAATGGTTTCGAAACAAAGGAGAATGTAAAGGCAGTGAGATGAAAAGGTTCATTTTGAAAACTGCGAAAAAGCGACAGGGCTAGTTTAGGGGGCTGACAAAAGGATCCAAAGGGATTCTATAATATTCTAAAGTACACATATACATTATAGTGCGTCCCGAATAATGGCACGGTTTAAAACATTTTGTAAATGGGAAATGGCCTATACTACGTTTAACGAACAGATTCAGTAGAAGCTCCTCCCACAAATAAGCGCTAAATTTGAATAGAATATTGCTACTGGTACTACCGTTTAACGAACAGATTCAGTAGAAGCTCCTCCCACAAATGAGCGCTAAATTTGAATAGAATATTGCTACTGGTGAGCCGGTTGTACATAGCTGAATTTTATTTGAAATTAAACAATTTTTGAATTCTCCTGAGTTTAATTTGTAACTTGTAAAACTGTTTTTCGGCAATCAAGGCCGTCCACAGTAATTTGATTTATAAATGTGTTCGTTAACATACTATAGTATCTCTCTAAAAAAAATTGACCAAAAACATTATAATATATTAATATAATTATAATAAGGTTTTTATTATTCTGATATTTCACTGTTGTAATTTTATGTAATTGGCGTTGAATTATGTCATGAAACTATTAGAAATGAGTTTTATTTTAAAACAGAACATTCATTCATTTATGATCTATATACGACTTGCATTTCTATGGTGCCTTAGTGTTAATAATAATTACACTACATTGTTCAATCTTGCGATATTATAACAGCATCAACTAAAACAGGGATGTTATTTTTTCGATGTTCTGTAATAAAATAAAATCATGGTATTTTCATAGTGGCATAAAATCATCACTGGCTGCAGTGTCCTGTCACTAAAATGGCATTTAGCATACTAACATACACGTCGCTAAGTGACCTTTTAATCACGCCTTTATAACCTGTGACTAAAGAGCCCCTTAGTCAAGGGCTGAAGTTAGCAACGATGTTTTAGTCATGGGGTGAAGTTAGGTTCAAAAGTATTTGCTTTATTAGCCATAGCCAAAACTAAAATCAAGTTCGTTTTCAACAATCAACATTGACGTTTGTCGAGCATAATTTAACGTAACCTAATATTTATTCACAATCTTAATGAAATCATATGATGTTATATTGGCTAAATATGTGGTCGTAGAAAAGGTATAGTATGTAACACATTATATAAACTCGTCTAGACGCGTTTATTGAACACTCGTGACTAGAGTGACGTTTATAAAACTTGTTATACATAATATACTATTGTGATTATTAATAACTATTTATTTACTTTTTAATAACATTTTATAATCTTCACAACAGATACACCTAAATTATAAATATAAATTAATACATATATTTAGACAGAGCTTAGTAAATAAATAAAATTACTGATGCGGACTCGAAATGTCGAATGAATGGATTAGACGGATCGTCTCGAAATGGAATGCCCGAACGCAATGTTGCGCTGTCTGTCCTTATATAGTGTGGTTGGTTTATTGCTATCTTTTGGCCGACTGGAACTCCAATGAAGGTGCTACTTGCCATTGTGCCTGTATCTCTTGCCTGGGCTGAATCTTCTAATCCGGGCTCTGCACCAGATAACTGCTTTTTATATCTTCTTGACAGGGCTGAGACTTCTCTCCTGTGAAAGTTTTAATTGACTTTGTCGCTGCGTTTTGCGTCAGCAAAATAATATATGATTCTTTGCTCGTGTGGTTAAGGAGTTTCGTGAGCCCTCGAGTGGCCGGTGGCTATTGTGTCAAAAAGTTTCAGGAATCCCTGCAGTTTGTACTCAATTATTTATTGTGTTTGTGATTGCGCGCTGTGACAGTGCATCTGCGGATGCGGTCCATCACTTGCGACACTTTTTATTGATTTCAGGATATTAAGCCATTGTTTACATATACAAAAGTAGGCTGGTAACTAAGTCATAACGGTAATAGTCCTTTACTTACTTATAACATTCCTAGATATGTTAATAGCTATTATAGTCAGTCGCTTGCGCGTAGCGTTACGTCCAAGGCGCGCCACCCGCTGATGACGGAGAGCATATTGATAAGAAGTTTTCACTTTTACTATTTATTACGCTGCATCTGTAGGCCTTCGGCCTTTATGGTTGGTGAACGTGGCGATGTGTCTGCTACACTAAATTTGAGCGCCTAGGATGCTGCACATTTCTGCTGTTCTGACACACCGTTGACGAGATCTTCATATAGAAAGGAAGGCTGATCTTGAATACAGTGTATACAAAGCAATTAAAAGTAGTAATAACTAAAATATATTTGGTTTCATGATATACTTTTTTGTGCCAGCCAATTTTTCACTTCTACTCTAATGCCGTTATTGTTGTTATTATTATTATATCTTTTAAAGGCCCGTGCACAGACGGAAGTATGTGTATTGGATATTACAAAATATTCTTAAATACTACATTTACGGTTCTACAGTTCTAAAACCTTAAATAAGTGAGAAATCTACGTTAACAAGGGAGGTAATTAATGAAGGAATGAATATGCAGTAACAGGCGAGCACAACTTAGAAAATCAACAAAATTCCTTTCCTCATCCAGTCCATCTACTTAAGCTTACGCTGCGTTGAGATTAAAATTCGTGTATTTTATCGCAGATTATTGAATTTGATATGAATTTTAACAACGTGTTTATCTTTAATTAAATAATATCAAATGCCCCAGGGGCGGAGAAACGTACACATTGAGTTAAAATTTCTGTAGGATGTAAAATTAAAACAATAAGGCCGTTTCCAAGATCATCTAATCTCACGTCGCTCATTAGGGATCGCTCAACTGGGGGTCGCTACATCGAGCCGAAGGCTTATTAGGTACTATCTAATTCATTTAGCTACCGAGGGCTGTCAGGTCGAGTAACTTCTGCATAACGTGGTTTAATAAAAGCGTAAATTGAAAGCACAGTAAAGGTTGGGCGCTTATATATAGCAGCAGAATCTTAGATTTTAATTATATCAAATGGACGCAAACTGCAAATTTAAGTGAAGCAATTTACCAAGGGAAAAGGAATAATTCCTTTTGTTATACCTACCCATCCATGGAGACTTTGTTCAGTTAAGCATTAGTGAATATCTGTAACGGTAATAGGGAAGTCTGCAATTACGTTTAATGCAGGGTGTAATGCATTTCCTTTTAACGTATCTCGTCGCATTAACGCAGTTTACTGTAAACGGCGTGTGTTGAAAAAGAGTTGATTTCCAATGAAAATGAACCCGGAAAGATGTTGACATTTTTATTTCAAAATAAACGTGTTTTTAGGTATTTATAAGTTAGTGTCTATACCTATTGACTATATTCAACGAATTGTGAACTTTTAAATGCCTGTTATACTGTTGTTTGGTATGGTCAAGTTCTAATCATATGGAGTACCGGTTACCTTAAACACCGAGAGCTATAGTCATATGGCCAAAATGTTACTAGAATTTGGCCGAGACTAAAGAGTTACAACCCTAGCAAGAGATTTTTTACATGTTACATATAATCGTAGTAACATGTCTTCCGAAAGACAGCACTGTGTCGACGCTTATCAGTAGTTTATTTTTTTAAACATTCCTTAGACTGGGGATTGACCTCACGACCTTTGGAATGCTTCATCAGTGAGCCATCGAGTCTGGAACTATTTTATTATAAATTCTATTACCACTCCCTAGCCGGTAGTAAGTAGTAAGTAATTGACATTTAGTATGTTATAACAACTAAAAACAAGAAACAATAGTATATTATATCATGAGGGACTAAAGTGCACCATTTAATCTCGCGAGTGGAGTTTGTTGCCTCGAGGGTGAAGCCCGAGGGCAACAACCACTCAAAGGATTTAGGCACTTTAGTCCCGAGGTATATACGCTATTTTTTGCACTTTTGAGAACATAATCAAACATTTCCAAAATTTGCAATCTATCAATTTGGAAACTGACAATTACAATTTATTAAAAACTGAATTGCAGCAGGTCCTGGATAGCCTGAATCAGTTGGCAGTACTGAAGTGTATTGTCAGTATATGTCAAAGTCTACATTTGCAGGTTAAGTTTTGCGTCAGTGTGTGTCAAATGACAAACAAAACCTAACCTACTAACCTCATGTGTACATAAATTTACCATAGTTACGGTATTTTTACTTTGGTCCTTAGGGATTAAATGAGCTACTTTAGTCCCTGTTTACGGGGACTAAAGTTAACTTTAGTCCCGGAAGTGCAAAAAACAACTTTTTATACACTAATATTGTTATTTGAAATAGTGCAATTTGTTTATTTTTTCTCCAGAAATGCATTTTGAAAACTCTTCTTGGATTGCTGCTTAAAATGTGGAAATTTGCTTGAATTTTCGGCACACTATATTAGATTTCAAGTAAGTCACGCCCCCAGAAAATATATGTCTAAGGTTATAAGTTGAAAGGAAAATACAGTCGTTACACATAGTTTTGATTATTGTTCCTCTTGAAATTATGTAAAAGTAAGGACAAATCCATGGGGAGGATTAACTTGGATACCCTATTCACACTTTTTATAAGAATCTGTCGAGTATTTCAACAGTATTCCAATTTGGTCCGAATGATTTGATCTGCCACATATCAAGCAGATAGACATAGAAAAAGAAGGAAAATAGAGCGAGCTAGCTATAACACAATACTTTGTATAGAAATATAGAGCAAAATCGCCTCTCGAAGTTACAAATATCAACAGTAAGTTCATTACTATATTACGTTTAACCAACAGATTGAGAAGAAGCTCCTCCCACAAGTGGGCGCTAAATTTGAATAGAACATTGCTATTGGTAGGCCGGTTGTATATACAGCTCATTTAGGCGAAATTAAGCAAACGAAATAGTTTTTGAATTCTCCGGAGTTTTTAATTTGCAATGCAGGTTCCTCCCAGTAAATTATACATCTGTTCGTTAAAGGAAGTATGTGTTTTCATTAAAATTTATTTCATAACCAAGGGCGGACTGGAAAGGGAAAGGCCCGGGGGCACTTCAGCCTTAAAAGGCCCCTGCCCGTTCGTAAAAACCTGGATACTTACCTAATATTAATGGAAAATGCAGAAAGTAGTTAGTACAAATCTGTAAAGGGGTTTATACGGAACTTCCCTCGTGCTAGTTACATTTACTTACTTCTGGATCTATAAAATACAGACGAGAAGTGGCTGACGTTTGTTTTCTAAATAAATTGTTAAACAACAGAATTGACTGTCCGAATTTGTAATCTATCGTCAGTCTGTATATACCGGCACATAGAACTAGTCTAAAAAATATATTCCATGTACCTACATGTCGAACGAATTACAGACTTAAACTCGAATATGGTAAGAAAAATTATAACCACCAATGCATATGTTCACCAGTCAGGAAACAATATATTTAACATAAAGCCTAAATTCTTTAGAAGAAAAGTTAATATGTATTATTATAATAACGTTTGATTGCAGCCATCTCTATGAAACCCGAACCAGTAGTAGGAATGTTCAGTTTTTAATTTGTAATTAGGTATTTAAATTTTTAGTTATTAGTTTGTACTTGACCTGAACCGCCAATAATGTAATCGGGCATGGCCCGTTTTATTGGTGTAAATAAATAAATAAAAATAAAATATAAGGGATGCATCGATCTCTGCATATCTATCCATTTTACGATAATTACACAATCTTTTGGGTTCCATTTCCATTAAGGGTAAAAATGTAAGCTATGTGCAAATTATTACTTTTATTTATTCCTGCGTTAAAGCAAAAATAGACAAAATTTTATTTTTTATGGTGCTTACCCTGTATATATTTGGCCGACAATATATTGCGTCTCGAGTCCGGTACACATATAACTCGTATGAAAAATATCGTCTTTTGAACAATACCGCCAACAGGCGGACAGACAGACGGACATATGGAATTGAGAAAACATGTTTTTCGTCATATAGAGACCCTGAAATATGAAGATCTGAAGAAATCTCGGAAGGTGTTTTTTTCACAATTGCAGTATTACTTCCTTCGTCTTTTAGACCAGGCAAGTAAAAATGTATTTGCGATTTCAATACAAAGTTAGTAGGTTAGAATAGTGGCGAAAAGTAGGGATGATCGTTAAATTTTTTTTTCAAATAGTAATAAAAATCGAGAGACTCGAGAACATCTTCAACAACGCTATAAAGGCTTCTAATAAGTTTTGGAAGACTTACCCATAATCCCCATGTGCTTATTTTAAATTTATTTAGCGCCCTTTCACAAGAAACCTGTGTGGGGCTAAGCAATAATACGTATTCGTACTTTAAAAATAAATTTGCAAATGCTACAGACTCAGCATTATGTAGTCTACGAGTAGGACCAAATTCTTAAAAAAAGGTCAAAACTGCATGTGCTTTCAGCTTCAGAAGTAGTTTTTTTTAATCAAATTTACTTTCCATTATTTTCTCTAATGCAGACAATACTACAGGATGTAGACAATTATCACCTGTAAAACTCCGCTTGAGGGCTTTTTCCGGAGCCCACTACCCAGTTTGTTTAATTTTTTGATTTTTTTAAATTTTGGGAACATCAGCTACTGTATCACCAAATATCCATCCACTTTAAGATTGCCGAAAAATGTCGCTAGTCGACTTAGTAAACCAAATACATTTTTATTATTCCTCCTATTAATTTTACCACTACAAATACTTCGACACAATACATGGATATCTTCTTCACAATATTTTTTGTGAAGTACGTATGTACATACCTAGATTTTTAAACTGGGGGCCAGCAGAGGCCCGCATTCGTGGGGTATGAATGCCCGTGGGGACTTTGCCTCCCTGCACCCCAGCCAGTCCCGCCCTGTTCATAATGGTGTAGGTGTAATATAGAGGTCAAATTTGACAACTGTTTGTGCAAAGCTTGAAATTATAAAATTGTGCGATGTGTAGCTCAAAGAACCCTGCTGATTCTCGTCTAAGAATAAATTCGTCCCCACAAAAACGTGACAAAAGGCGTCCTAAGGTGCTTAAGAGCAAAGATTCATATTAAAGACATGACACATTGATTATGACATTCGTAAAGCCAGCAAAAAGGTCCAGCCTCTCTGATCCAAATTTTCTGGCAAATCGGATTAGTCATTTAGTTACAGCTGATATTGATAATTTGGGTTGCAGATTTTGTTTTATCTTGAATCTGAATGAACTGTAATTGCAGTTTAAATTTTTATGGTAAATTAACTTACTATAATGAATTTTTACGTAATTCTTGCAGGCGAGTTTTAGGTATTGGCGTGGTGGATTTATTACTAGAATTAGGTAGTATCTATATGCATCACTGATTTTATTACTTTGCAAATACCTAACGACTGCTTCTAAATAATGAGACAACCTACATTATTACTTCCCTCTTTGTTTCTCTGATATCAATTCTTTTCAACTTACAGCTTGCACTAAATTGGTTTATGGTTAGTTGCACATTTAGTTATCAAATTCAACGGAACGTCAGCTGCAAAGATTTGTAAAGAATTCTATCCGCTCGAGAAAATTGATACCGGACTTGTAGTTGAACTCCGGGTAGTGCTTGATGCTGGGTTTCTATGTAAACATTTTCACAAGTAAATAAGTATTTTACAAAGCCGCGCATTGGTCGTAAATATGGCATTGTCGGTGGAGTTCAACGATAATTAATTTAAAATCGTGACGCATACTGTGCAAAGCATTTTGTGGCATTTTGTTTTACGCTAATCAGTACCTGTCAGGTACATTTAAACCGGCTCTCGGTGCACTTTTGTAATTATTGTCAAGAATGCAACTACAGGAAAGTTGACAAAATAATTCCAAGCAAAGTAGTTCGAGTCGTAAATTAATTATGTTGGATGTAAATGGCTTTTGTTAAATTAAGTTGTTTAGTTGACTATGAAGTGTATCACTTATAGCCTCGTGTGTATAATTTGTTGCAGCTTACTCGTAGTAGTTTACTGTAGTTTAGTATAAAAAATTTAAATAGTCAACATTAGTCGTGCATTCTCTCCCACGAGTTCAATTTTCAGGATGTGTAGCTGACACTGAAAAGTTTGCCATCAATATATGCTACCCTACTTGCATCACTAATTTTGCATAAATTTGTCCATTTTACATACAATGGCGATAGTGACTGTTATGAGAATTGTATGAACTTGACTTAAAACACGTGCGTGTGCCAAGATGGAAAAACGTTGAATTTCTATTATCGATACATATGTGAGTACGTACATATCTCATATAAGTGGATTTACTTGTTTACTGTCTGTCTTAACCCTAAAACATATCTACCCTTGAGTATAAAGCACGACATCAAAATAATGTGTTCAAAATAGTTTTTTCACACTCACATACTCATTTGATAGTAGACTATTCTGGTGGAGTTGGTTATGAATTCAAATTAGTTATCTTTAAATGTTCTCGCTTTAAAAGTAAAGAATATTTGTGCAAATCTTTATTATTTATCATTGATTCATTCAGAAATACATTTTCAACAGTTTTGCTCGCCAAGAACTTGTAAACTGCATACAAAAAATACCACAAATATATCGATATTATAATGGAACTAATGCTCCTCAGGAGTTAATTTGACTGAGAAATGTGTAACCGTATTCTCAACATTCAAAATTTAAAAAATCTTACTAAGCGCACTATCGCATCGTTACTAAGTAAAGCCTATACAAAAATGTACGTTACAAGAGGAACCATGCTGTATCTGTATGTAAAAAGACTTCACTGTCTAAGTTAAGAGTTGAGATATTTTTTGTAACATTTTCAAGTGAATTGTAAAGCACTAAGCTTTCTACGGTATTTGCTCTCGTGATACCGGACTTGGGAGATGTATTTAATTTTCTTTAATGGCCTTAACTACTTATCTTGATTTAAAAAACAACATTAACAGAAATTAAAACTTTATTTTATGTTAATTTTATTTTTCTTGCGCGATAACCGATAAGACAAAAGCGACAGTAGCAATGGAACGCCGGATATTACCAGCTATTGGTAAATGTTCTGAAATGTACTTCGCATAGTTAATTAAATGTACATTTACAAAGCAACCCACGAATTCTATATTGGTTTTTCAAAAATTAATAAATCGGGGTACTAACATAGTTAAAACCGAATTTATAATATTTGATTTTTAATTATATATACTAATAATAATAACTGATACCATAATGCATCAACATGTGCAACTACCTTGTTACGTTCATTTAGACATAAGGATATATTTCTGCTTATTTTCTAACTTTAGCCCTAGTTATTTACCTTACTGGTAGTTTTCCCGAAAAGCTACTAAATTGCTATGTATTGTAATGGTTTAATGCTCACAGCAATTTTGGTTGCATAACTAAACATGAAAATGAAAGAAAGATTCAAATAGGCCCAGAATTGGTATTGGGTTTATTGCAACATTAAATAATTGTTATACATTAATAAATGCACAAGATATGATTAAGAGTACCTATAATTTGATTGACAGAGGTTGGCATTAGATTAAACAGTATCGGCAGGGTTGCGTTTAACTTAATATTCATTAATTGTGATCGTTATGGCGGATTAACTAAATTTATGTGACTGACAGATTTGACATTATAAAGTCGAAACAAGAATTCCGAATTTGAAAAGATGCAGAGGTGTTTGAAGCGTTACGAAAGTTATATGCAGCGATAGTAGTTAAATTATGAAGCCAACAATCGACAACGAAGCTGAAGGGTACGAAAACGGTGCAAGAAAGCATAGAATGCAAAGAGCATTGATAAGGCCGCCTACAAACTTGTGAAACAGTGCTATTTAAAACTTATGTGAAAAAAACAGAGATGTGAGGTTAAAAAGTGCTACGAATTGACATTTAACCAAAAACAGTTTAGTTTCTAAGGAAAGCACTGTACAAAACTTACTTCAGAACAATTTTAATAGTTGCTAGGGTGCGAGATGTTCTATTGTTATTGTTGACAACCCAAGCCAAGTAAAAATAGCTGAGTGTAAGATTAGCTCGTAAAAGTTGTAGTATTTTGAGTAAAAAAAGTTATTTATTTGAGTCCAAGTTGGGTTTTATTTGTTCGCCAGTCCGCAGAGTGCCTTTGTGTAAAATTTCATCGACTTATATAGTCCCAGTGAAGAAGGAAGTGATCTTAACGGTTCGCCCAACATTGGGGCCAGTTTTCTACCAAGTTGGGGATAGCAGCCGGCTGAAATTTGTGTGCTGCGAGTAGTTTAGTCCTTCCTTGGTGTCTACGTTCAGAAAGCAGAAGCCAGCAATATTCCAGAGATAAATAAGAGCCGTGGCGTAGTTCCAGAAACCAGGTCCACTTTTCGAGGTGAAGAAGGAAAGGAGTTTCGAGAGGCCTTCAGCATCGTGCAGCACGTAGAGCAGACATCGTACGAGGTGCAGAAAAACGTTCCAACCATCAGGGTCCGTCCAGGGTATGATTATAGCGATAGCGTCTTTTAAAAATGCAGTAAAGCGGAAACGACTTCAGCCAGATCCAAAACAAGAGACGGTTGGCGTCATCCTATGACGTAATACAGGTTAGCCCAGAAAACGTGATTCATAATTGAATTGCTAATAGTTACCTGCGGAAAAAATTGTTGCTTGTTGGAGAAATTGGCATTCATTTATGTTTGATTTTTGTGCGTTCAATCATATCTATTTTAACGTCAATTTAGAGGTTAAACTGTCAGACCAGAAAAGTTGGACATTTGCCATACTTGTGTAAAAGTCATACTCAACAGTAAATGTTATATTGGATGTTAGAAGTCAACCCTCTCAGATTTCGAGTTTTCTCATGCAAAGCCGGAGCATTTGTTTTACAATTGGTTGCCAATAAATAAAATAGGAAATTCAAAAAACCATTTATTTTGCATTAATTTATACAAAGCACAATTTTTAATAAGCTCTGAGACCAGATTACATCATGAATAAATGAATAAAACTTATTTTTATTTGTGGTGAATAGCCTCCTAATTATTTATTTATATTAAAGCTTTAAGGCCTAGCATCAGTGCAGTATATTTATAGGATAGGTGGTTTTTTCTGCCGTTGTGTACTTGTAGTTATACGTTTGGTGTGGGATTCTCACATTGCCCTTTACGAGTAATGTGATGGGTCCTGTTTTTGTTAGGCTTCTCAGAAAGCGTTATTTTGATTATTTAGCTCTGGCAGTTCAATATTTACCTATTTTAAATCAAGTGTCTGCTTTGACGTTTGTAGGTTAAGTATATGTTCTGTTGTCCTACTCGTGTGAATTTATTAGCAAGGTCATTTTCGTTATTAGATTATTTGGTTTATCTGGTCGTAATGTCGTAACCGCGCGCAATAGTTGTACTGCCTTAGCTTTCCAGGCATTTCCTATTAGATTTTGGCGTATTGTCTACTTTATTTTGCAAATTTATCGTATTGCCGCCGTGAGTCTGAGCGTGGTGACCGAGGAACTTCTGTCTATGGTCAAGTTTTCTAGGGTAATTTCGTCCCACTGTGGCGATCAAATATTTTATGGTATTGTTTAATTTTCAATCGAAAGACTTCGATTGAGCACGTAAAAATAAACCATAAATATCTTCGGAGATATCGAGCTGCATCTGCGTTATTTTCCCAATCCTTTATCATCGGTTAGTTAAATGGAATCTGGAAAAAACTCAACGTTGCTTTAATTTAAATAAATATTTTGCTGCAATTAAAAGTGCATTAACATGGAGAAGTTTATGAGCCTACCATATTTAAATTGTACTATTTATTGATTTGTTACTTATTTATGTGTATTTAATACGTACCTTGCACTTTGTTTTTGTGTAAGTTAAGCTTACTTTTGAAATGAAGTTACATGCGTTATGCTGTGAACGCTTCGTGTACACGTCGCGGGTTTGGTATTGAGGTTGCCTCAAATACATACGTACCTGGTCTTTAGATATCATTGATACTATATTTTATTTCGGTAGGAGAAACTGCTCTCTTATGTTATTTGTAATTTATTCAGAATAAATATCACTTTAATTGCGCCGCATTTATGTCTTTTTCTTTTTAATAACAGGTTGCAGCTTGTAAAGCGCCTGCATTTGTTAAATCTGTTTTTGCCATATCTCCCTTCAATGTTGAACAATCAAGTTGGTGGCGCACGTATTTAGTTTTGATCATTTCAGTGGTAACCCACCCCTCCTCCGGAGTACCGTTGAACGCTATCATTTGCGGACTATTTTGTGTATTCACAGCTCTCAATCCTGCGTATATTGCAGCTCCTTCCAATGCATTTCAAGTTTAATAGGGATGCTAGGATTTTATTTTCACGCACAGCGCCCGTAAGGTGATTTACATATTGACAATTTTTAAAAAATCCCAGTTAAACAATAACAGATTTAAGTTTGTATAATTATGTTCGACTCAGATGCCGAACAAATTTTAGAGCTACTACATTGGCAGTGGTCGCCGAAAGGGCTGCGTGCGTATGTTAAAATCAGTTATTATTTTTTTAAATACTTGTCACATTTATTATACTGTGGAATCGGTTATTTGAAATTTTAAAATGTTTTAAAATTCTCTTATTTATCAAGCGATTTATAAATATCAGACGAAAAAATTATATGTAATTACATTAAGAATTCCATAAATATTAAACATTTATATTTTTAGTGTATTTTTTGGTAGGTGGGGTAATATGATATATTTCAATTCAAACATACATACAACTTGCGTTGTTTTGAAAATGCATTTAATTTGTGCAGAAAAACGTTTTTACGAAAAGTACTTCCATATACTAATTCTTGAAATGAAATTTCAGTATCACATGATTAAATTGCTTGAAGCAGTGTTGTTAATAATTTTTAATATTGTGACACATAAGGTGTGTTTATTTAGGTTATAGTTTTAGGTTATGTTACCTTTATGCATGTTCGAAACTTAATATAATTTTAATGCAGCATATTTAAACACACAGCATAATGAGACGTTAAATATATACGAGTATATTTAATACAGAATTACTCATAAATTGATGTCTATGACACTAAAAGTCAAACAAACGTCAATGTCAACATCAAATGTTATTGAGAAACAAGAACCCTAACTTTGGCAACCCAGGTCAGAAAGACAACCATACCTTTCAAAAATACCTATTTTTAACAATGAAATTACCTATTTTGAGAAATTTTATTTTGTTATCATAGTGGTACGATTATGATGTCATAAATTACGGGATGCTGAAATTTGCTTACAAGACTATATTTCGAAATCCTTAGATTAGAATTTTTCTACAGCAATGGGTTTAAACGTTAGAAAAACGGTGGTTAGTAAATCAATTATAGATCATATAAATAAAATTGAAAATTCCTGTTACAATTTACTTCAAAAGCTTTCAAAAGCCAATTGCTGTGGATTTATTTGATAACTTTCGGTAGGTAATCAGTGAGATCACTAATCAAGTAGATGTAATGCATGAGACATGACAAATATTTTTGGCAATTTTTCTGAAAATGATAAAATATTAAATTTCCAATTTATTCTCGGAAAATTTACAGCATTCGTTTTTAGTTACAATATTAGTTTGTATACCAACGTACTGAAGTTTAGCTCTTTATCTCTAATTTTAATGACGATTTCGATGTTCTTCACTGCTGCTTTCAAAGGGAGAAAAAAACTTATTACATATTAATAAATTAAAGATATTTATATAGGTTTGCTAATAAAAAAGTTAAATAAATTTTTACAATTTCATGAGACTGGTATTTTTGACACTTGAGTTTTCTGGATACCGTCGGAGGGTATACTTACACTTTCAGTTTATTCCCTGAAAAGCGCGTGATTGTAAAGACTGTTCCAAATATTTTTCCAGTCTTATTTGTAGATGGTGTAATTAGTTACTGTCAAACTTTTAAATATAACATTTGTATACAGACTGTATGTAGTGCTATAGGTATTTTGTATAAATAATGTTTTGCTTACTTGTGAACACCGGTATTTTCCACCAAAATCTCAATTGTAACATCGAAAGCGCAAACAATACAAAATGTTGATAGAAGGGATGGGCGCTTGAGTTACCCGACTGTCTTTTTTGTAATTAGGTACAAATTAGTTTTTGTTTCCTGAAGGTTATTTGCGTTAGCAAACGTCGATTACAGGCGGCCTTCGCTTTTTAGTAATAAATGGCCGTGGGCCATGAGTAGGTAGAACCGGTGGTTAGACAGCTGTAAAATAATAGGATCACTCCTTGAGTTTAGTGAAGGGGAATACGAAATAAAAAATTGAAAGTTAGTAGTGCAGTCGTAAAAGTTTAGTCCGTTTAGTGAAGTGTTATAAACGGGTTTAGCATAACAGGCAGACGACTAGCAAGTTTCTAATTAGAAAATCGCTCTAGCTTTTCTTAATAGGTTAATAGTTTCCTAAAATATTTTTTGTACTCGCAATTTATGGGAGATTAGTGACGTTTTTTACACGTTGCGGGGGTGAGGGTTGCAATAAAAATAAAATGTGTGTGATAAAGAGTTCTGATTATTTTCTAGCTACTATATTTCAAAGTATATTCTACAAATAATGTTACTAGAACCTAAAACCTTTAACTTTAAACTTCAATACACAAATGCAGCCATCATCAAGTTTTTTGAAATTAACTTTAGATAGTTAATTTTAATACCTGCCTCACACGCTACTATATGTTGTGGTTATTTGGTCGCCACAATTATTTTGTTTCTTTTGTGTAAAAAATTTGGGAAATTAATTAAATATCTACCCTCGTACAGTAAGTAATTATGTATGGTACTAGTCAATTATTACATATGTAAAGCCCAACGAAGGTTTTTAAAATCTCTTACGTAAAATAACAATGTGGGTTTTCCAGACTGGTTAGTAGGAAATTGCTTTATTTTTCACTAGTAAAATATATTGCCAATTGTCTGTTATTATTTATGGACACCTGCAACTGTTGTGGTTGAGCCAAGAAAAGGTTCCAATTAAAGAATGTACACAAACATTTTATCGATGGAATTTTAAAACACATAATTAGCATTACTACTAGCCGGCTGAATAAAGTGCACACGTTTTTTTGTCAGTCCAAGGTTGACTACACAGAAAGGTGTCGAATTCCTTAAATTTCCCATGGAGAAAAAATTGTTGGAAGGAATTGCTATTATTTCCGTATCTGCAAACTGGAGCTGCTAAATTTTAGTTAATTTGTTCGGTGTTTTGTTTGGATGAAAGTTAAGTTATGTCATACCTGGTGATATGTTTCCCTATTTTGTTGGGTTCCCATTTCTTGTTACGGCAAAAAAAACACATCAATGTACATTCTCTCGACAGTGAGATTGAAAGTAGATTCTAACGCATTTTTAGATGATTATTTTATTTTTTCTTCATTGTAACAGGTAGGTCGATGTCCCTGTGGATTTAAAAATATGTCCGAATCTCGTGTATAATTTAATTTTATTTTATATTTGCCATTTACACAGAATTACACAGGGTGATTCATAAGTATGGTAATTAAATTAAATGGGTGTATACTGATCTAAGTACAGAGCATTAAAATGATTTTTTTATGGAAAAACAATTTCGCAATAGGGCCTGGGGCCTGGGTAAGCTTTTGAGAACCACTGAGTACCACCAAAACCTTATTAGGTAAATAAGATAAGGAGTACATTAACCGCTTTCCAGAAATATCCAAACATCTGTTTTGGCCTTACTCAAATTCGGTCTTATCGCAACCACCTCTGTGAAGTTACAGTTGTTTTCCATGCCGAGAATATGGACCATTGACACCAAGCTTCGATGGAAAGCTCACGTCAAAAAGGAAAGGGAAGAACTAGATCTTAAATATAGCAAAATGTATTGGTCGATGGGAAGAAACTACTCGCTATCAATATACAGGGTGATTCTTAATATATGCGGCAAACTTTAATGGCCGATTCCCGTGGCTTGTTTTGATCATAAAAGTTCATATAAACATGTTTCCTAAATTGCGTCGTTTTCAAAATACAGGGTGCCAAAGCAGCGGAAACAAAATTGAAAATTATGGCAATTTATCATGGTTAGTAAAACTTTAAAATACTAGGTTAACACAATATAAGTGACGTTGTTCAGTTATTTAAACAAGTGTGAAAAGCAGGTGTCTTGATCAACAGACATAAACATGTTAACTGGGATGAAATACATAATTGTGTTGTATTTACAATTTTTCGTTTAACTCGATAACGGCTAATAAAATGTAAAAAAAGATATGAGGTAGTTTTTGGAGTTTTTCGTTGAGTTGAAAAAAATGATTCAAGTTAAAAAATAATCAGTGGCGGTCATTTTCTAATTAAAAAATTTAATATGATTACCTACATGCACGCCCCTGGAGCACATGAAAATCTTTGAAGTGATACTGAAAAGTGGCCCTTAGTAACACATTTAAACATACCACATTTGAATAAAATATCTATTCGTTTTCAAAACGTCCTTAATTTTCAATTTTGTTTCAGCTTCTTTGGCACCCAGTATATTGAAAACGAAGCAGTTTAAGAAACATGTTTATATGAACTTTTATGATCAAACCAAGCCAAGGAATTGGCCACTAAAGTTGAGAATCACCCTGTATAACAAGCTACTATAGTTGTTTTCACATACCGAAAATATGTGTGGAAGTTCATGACACCACTAGTAATGTAATTAGCTTAATTACCTAACGGAATAGTGTCAAATGAATGAGGTAATAAGTTACTTAACTCACTGGAGTAGATAAAAAGCAAAACCCACTAGTGAGATAAAAACCATGTCCCACACTACCGTATTGTCGGTAGCGCTGTCAAGCTATGTCAAATTTCAGGTTAAGGTTAGTTTTTCGCCAGTCTGTGTGAAATAACAAACAAAACCTAACATACTAACCTCGAATTTGAGCGAGACTGATACACTTCAGTACTGCCAAGCGTATAATACGAATCGCAGGAGAGTCTAATTATAAATTTATTTGATCTAGTGGTACTTTCCAATTTGTAACTGTGACTTTTCACGGCTCTTAATACAAAATTTGTTTTTTTTATATATTTATTGAGTTGTTGGATAAAATTATTACATATAGTTTGCTCGAGAAAATGCCCTTCTTATCTCTCAAATTTTCTCTTGGATTATTTCTAATACCAGCTATAGCCCGCGGTGCATGCCGCATTTAAAATTTCGCGCGTTAGGGTGAGATGCGTGCAGATCTTCCTGGCACGAATAAATCCTCTCTATATTAAATGAAATGTACTTGTGTTCGTAGTTTTAAAACACAACCAATAGGCATAATAAGTAATTGTTTTCTGCGATAAATTCTTATATACCGGGTGACATGAGACTAGGGCCATGCTTATATCTTCTTTATTTATGAATAGATTTGGATAAAATTTTATACCAAGATACTAGATATAATTTCTGATTGGCTGATAGATATAGTCAATATGACTGACTTCCGGTTTTACCGGAAATGATACTAACTTTGATTTTTCAAATGGAACACCCTATTATTTTATGTTTTTCTGAATCTACGAGTCAAACTACATATAATAGTCTTCCCAAATTTCATTTTTTTTAACACAAAAAAAATTTTTTTTTTAATTTTTATTTTTTACCATAGTAGGCCTTGACTTGGAAAAATCTATTCTAACTGACTCTAGCAACTCTCAATAATAGCTATTTTATCAATAAGGTCATTAACAAACCTTTAATAAAAGAATATAATTTGCTAAACTCGTTTTTAAAGAAAAAGTAACTTTTTTTAAATGGCACCTACCAAGGGCCATCTTGCCATTAAACAGCAAATTTAATTACCAATCTAACGATATGCATCATGCAGTACTTTATCTTTATCTGAAACTGAAAATTAATTAATTATTTTTTAATAATTTTTATGTAATAACTAATAATACCAAAGCAAAATTTGGCAACACTGTTGTATGTAATTTGAGTCGTAGATTCCGAAAACATAAAACATATACAGTGATCTATTTAAAGAACCAAAGTTAGTGTCACCTCCGGTTTCACCGGAAGTGACCACAAACATTGGTTTTTTAAATAGATTTAAACAAATAATTAATTAATTCATTTTCAGTTTCAGATAAAGATAAAGTAGTGCATGATACATATCGTTAGATTGGTAATTACATTTTCTATCCAATGGCAAGATGGCCCTTAGTAGGTGCCATTTAAAAAAAGTGACTTTTTCTTAAAAAACGAGTTTAGAAAATTATATTCTTTTATTAAAGATTTGTTATTGACCTTATTGATAAAATAGCTATTTTTAAGAATTGCTAGAGTCAATTAGAATATATTTTTCAAAGTCAAGGCCTTCTATGGTAAAATATAAAAATTAAAAAAATAGTTTTTTTGTTTAAAAAAATTGAAATTTGGCAACACTGTCTATATGTAATTTGACTCGTAGATTCAGAAAAACATAAAATATACAAGGTGTTCCATTTAAAAAATCAAAGTTAGTATAATTTCCGGTAAAACCGGAAGTCAGTCATTTTGACTATATCTATCAGCCAATCAGAAATTATGTCTAGTATCTTAGTATAAAATGTTATCCAAATCGATTCATAAATAAAGAAGATATAAACATGGCCCTAGTCTCATTGTCACCCGGTATATATTGCAGACCAATCAAATTTGATTATTTTTAATCACGTGAGTCAGTTTGACAAATCAGATCACACTCGAA